>CM065732.1:2006542-2069042 GCA_033310375.1 Conus canariensis | reverse complement strand
GTCAATCCATTTTCACAATTTTCGTCAATTTTTTGCTGATCCTGAAATTCGTCTGGACAAGTCCACCATTCCAGCTGTAAAAGAAGCCAAATTCCTTGGAGTTATTTTTGATCAAAAACTCAACTTTCTCAGCCACATTAAAAATCTCAAAACCTCTTGCCAGAAAGCTCTGAATATTCTGCGGGTCGTAGCACACACTGACTGGGGCGCTGATAAGAAAACTTTGCTGCATCTCTACAGAGCCCTGGTCCGCTCCAAACTGGACTATGGTTGTGCTGTGTACGGCTCTGCAAGACCCTCTTATCTGAAACTCTTGGACCCTATCCACCATCAAGGGCTTCGTCTCTGTCTTGGAGCATTCCGCACCACCCCTGTGTACAGCCTGTACGCAGAGGCAGGTGAACCCTCACTGTCCAACCGCAGGCTGAAAATGTCTCTAAATTACTACATCAGACTGTTCTCAGAACCACAGAATCCTGCCTATGACTGTGTCTTTGACCCCCAGTTTCAAAACAAATTCGAAAACAACCCTAACTGTATTCCGCCGTTTGGTGTTCGTATGCAGCCACACGCGCGGAATGCAGGTCTAGACCTAGGAGTTGTGTCTGATTTTTCCAAGTTTCCGGATCAGCCTCCGTGGACCTTTTTCACACCAGAGATTCGTTTTGATCTCGCAGCTTTTCGTAAAGAGTCCACCAGCTCTCAGGCATACAAGGCATTGTATGCTGACCTCTGTTCAAAATTTCCATCCTGTCAGAAAATTTTCACTGACGGTTCCAAGTCTGAGGATGGAGTGGCCTGTGCAGCCTATTGCCCTGGTGCTCCTTCTCAGATACTGTTAAAGCATATACCTCCAGATGCCTCTGTCTATTCTGCTGAACTTACTGCTCTGGTTCTGGCATTGAAAATAATTTCACAATCTACCAAGAGGGACTTTCTGGTTCTGTCGGATTCGCTGTCAGCTTTGGAGGCCATAGCTGGCCGCAACCTTCAGCATCCAGAACTATTACATTTCTTTGAGCTTTTTAGCAAGTTGAAAGCGGATGGTTACAACATTATTCTCGCTTGGGTTCCTGGTCATGTTGGCATCGGAGGGAACGAAATGGTTGATCGTTTAGCCAAGAATGCCACAAGAGAGAAATTGTCCAATATTTATATCCTTGCTCAGATCTGAAACCCAAAATTAATGATTATGTGAGAGACCTCTGGCAGGAGGATTGGAACACGCAGACGGATAACAAACTCTTTCAGATCCGTCCAAACCTTAAGGAGTTCCTCCCATCTACGTCTGGTGGCCGTAAAGAAGAAACAGTTCTGTGCCGGCTGCACACCGGCCATTCGTATTTTACCCATTCGTACCTTTTAAAGAGTGAGGAAGCTCCGTGGTGCATTCCATGTCATGTGCCACTCACAATGAAACATATTCTTTTAGAGTGTTGGGACTTGCACGATGTAAGACACAAACATTTTACAGCAGAGTCCATGAAAATCCTGTTCAGGGATGTTCCGCCTGACGTGATCTTTGAGTTTTTGAGAGAGATTAACATTTTTCATCTGATTTAAGATTTTACGGATGAAAGATTTTTAACGAAGTTTCTGGTGCGTTTCTAGATGATGTCATTTAAAGAGATGTGTGAAAGGTGTTTTTTTTTTTTTTTTTTTTTTTTTTTTTTTTTTTTTTTTTTTTAATGACTTGTGAGTTGATTTTAACGTGGTGACATCCCTGATGTGGCCCCTTGCGGTCGGCTGGGCTATAAGCAACATTATCTTATCTCGTGTATCCTGCTCCATGCTCCACGAGTGATCCTTGTTCTGCAAAGCGAACTTCGCTGAGTGCTGCGATGTCAATTTCTAGCCTTGCCAGTTCCCTCGCCACTAGAGCTGAGCGTCTTCGGGGGCGGTCGCTTTCATCTGAGTGCTGCATTGTCCGTACGTTCCAACATGCCACTTTCAAGTTCATAGTCCGTTTCAGTTGCGTAGTTCGTCGTTGATCTACCCGTCCAGAATTTTCCCCTGTTTTCTTACCACTGGTGGGAGATGCCCGTTGGCCGCGGCTAGCCAACCGGGTGGAGGTGGGACAAGTCTTTTAGGTCCCCTTTTGCAGACCCATCTCCATTCGGAGCAGGCAGGCTATCCCTAGAAAAGGCTGCTTGGTCGCCTGGGGTCAACATACGGAAGCCATTGTTGTCTCTTCAACAGGCTAACGACCAATATCCCAGACCACCTACATGCAGAGTTCCGACTGCGACTTCCAGTGCCATCCTGCACCTGTCGTTTCGCCGTGCTCCATCGCTGCAGTGCTTCCTTCCCGCCTGCGCTACGACTCTTTATAGTGAAGACCGGCTCGCGCGCACCGATCCCACTCAGGCTAAGACGGTCCCGGCAACCGTTGGGTTGTATGTGTTACATCGGAGTTTCCCTCTCCTATCTTCTGGCTCAAAAGCCTGCTGTCGGAAGAACGACGGCTATTTCCTCATAGTTGGAGCACGGGTACAGGATGTTCAGCCATGACCATGGACCCAGGGTCTGCGCACGACGAAGCTCTCCTCTACTCCTGGCACTTGGTGGGTTTGGAATCAGAGTTGTCCTTCTCCTAGATGAACTGCCTGTCAAGGCCAACAAGTTCCATCTACCCGAGTTTGAAATCAGAGTTGTCCTTCTCCTAGATGAACAGCCATCACAGGCTCACGAGTTCCATCTACCCGTAGCAACCAGTTATGGCGCCGGCGACCCGCCTCGCCCCTTTCCTATCTGTAGACAACAGGTTTGCCGGGTTTAGAAGCTAAACCACACGGGAAGGCCAGGAGTTGGACTTGGTTGTCAAAGGCTATATTTTGGGAACATTTTTATGTGTTCACTTTTTTTTTATGTACGTTAGGTAGATAAACAGATAGCTAGCTAGCTAGATAAGTATTTTTTTTCCCAAAGAATGGAACATGAAGTAAGCGTACATAAGATGTGTCATCACATTAATTATGTTTGTGCATGAAGTAAGGTACCATTCCTATTTTTCCAAGCTTCTTCCTGATGTATTCCAATATGTAACATAAGTCAAAAGCATGCGAGCAGCAACAGCTTTCAGGGATGACAACACCCAGAAATCACAATGAGAGGCACTCATATGGACATACACACACAGTCGTATTGACTATATTAAGTGCATGGTTACGTCTTCTTCAGAATCATCATGAATTAGTGTTGACAAACAACGACATAAAGCGACACTAACCAATGGATGTTTTCACGACATAAAGCGACACTAACCAATGGATGTTTTCACGACATAAAGCGACACTAACCAATGGATGTTTTCACGACATAAAGCACACTAACCAATGGATGTTTTCACGACATAAAGCGACACTAACCAATGGATGTTTTCACGACATAAAGCGACACTAACCAATGGATGTTTTCACGACATAAAGCGACACTAACCAATGGATGTTTTCACGACATAAAGCGACACTAACCAATGGATGTTTTCTATAAAAGAAAAGCTGTTTCATAAAACCCTTTGACACTGTCAGTCCTTGGACAGGATAGTAAAGATGGCTTCAGCTTCCTTGGTCCTGATTGGTTAAAACCCTTTGACACTGTCAGTCCTTGGACAGGATAGTAAAGATGGCTTCAGCTTCCTTGGTCCTGATTTGTTAAAACCCTTTGACACTGTCAGTCCTTGGACAGGATAGTAAAGATGGCTTCAGCTTCCTTGGTCCTGATTGGTTAAAACCCTTTGACACTGTCAGTCCTTGGACAGGATAGTAAAGATGGCTTCAGCTTCCTTGGTCCTGATTGGTTAAAACCCTTTGACACTGTCAGTCCTTGGACAGGATAGTAAAGATGGCTTCAGCTTCCTTGGTCCTGATTGGTTAAAACCCTTTGACACTGTCAGTCCTTGGACAGGATAGTAAAGATGGCTTCAGCTTCCTTGGTCCTGATTGGTTAAAACCCTTTGACACTGTCAGTCCTTGGACAGGATAGTAAAGATGGCTTCAGCTTCCTTGGTCCTGATTTGTTAAAACCCTTTGACACTGTCAGTCCTTGGGCAGGATAGTAAAGATGGCTTCAGCTTCCTTGGTCCTGATTTGTTAAAACCCTTTGACACTGTCAGTCCTTGGACAGGATAGTAAAGATGGCTTCAGCTTCCTTGGTCCTGATTTGCAAGTATCACAACTTATGAAACTGAATATTTCACCTGTTCTGAATCTGTACGTCGTTGAGTTCAAGCGTAAAGCCAAGGCCATATCTATGAACTCCAGAAGCATAGAATTTACATAAGAAAGCTGACTCTCTTGGACAAGAAAGTTGAAAACATTTAGACGTTTCTAGCGTTTAAGGGGCGGTTATTAATATTGTTATTCAAACATCCAACAGCAATGTTGCAACGAAGTTGTCGCATTTCTTTCCAGTCCGCTATGTCTTGTTGTAAAGCCAGGTAATCAGTTTATCTGTAAATAAGCTTTGGAGTGTGAGAGTTGTTTCGTACACATCGCCTGGAAGTTACCTTTTCTTTCTCCCTTTCTTACTTCCGTTCTTCCTTTTTTTCCCTTTTTTCTTTCTTTCTTTAGTGTGTTTATCAGTTGATGTATTCATTCATTTATACGATTGTTCGTTTCCTTACTAACTTTGTCCACAGAGTAAATCACTCTTTGTTTACTCACTTTGTCTACTGCCTGAGGCATTCTTTCATTTCTAAAGTGCTAGCTATCTATAGTCATTACCATGCAACAATTGCCATTCCCAAGTCCACTGTTGGTGACAGGTCTTGCCCCACACGTCACTGTGTGCACTGTAACACTAGCACTGGTTGACGTCATTGTCACTGATGGGGCAGTCCTGTACTAAGATAGACCATTGTACATGATCACCCGGAAATCTAAAATGTTGTGCTTGAAAACTGCTCTTCTGAATTTGCTTCCAGTTAGGCAATATAAGTAAAAGTTAATTGCGCTATTGCAGTCCAGCAGGCTCTGGGCGAATGCATAGAAGATGGCATGTTGTCCGTTCTCAATGGGGTCAGCCCAATCAACATGTTCTTTTGTTTGGTCAAATATTTGGATTGGAGTGGTGAGGAGGAAAAAACACACATTTGTAGCTATCAGGGTGACGGTCAATGAAGTCAATTTGTGTTGTCTGGATTCCTGAGTGGCTTGCTGTACAGGAAGACGTGGGCCTGTTCTGATAGATCTGATAAGTGTCCAGACAAGAACACTGTTGCTGACCCCCAACAACGTGAATGGTACAAAACAACTTCCAGTCAGGTCTATCCAGGACCAAATACTGAAATAAAACCATTCGTATATATCTGAAACAGCATTAGCAGAGCAAATCGAATTGAAAGATGGTTTGCTAAATCCATAGAGCGTGTGGCAGTCAAAGAAAACGATGACAATAGTCATTATACCAGCAGTAGCTCGCGACTTTCTCTTCGTCCACACAGCATTGACACGAAGTGGCCACACCACAGAGGCTGCTCTCAGCATGGTGAGTGCCACCAGCATCCATGGGGATAATGTTTTCGTCGTGTAATACATCATCACGAACACTTTACACTGCCAAGAACTGACGTTTTCAAACCGTGTCACACGGAATTCTGTAGCTAGCAAATCGCCCAGGGGAACATTGATCAAATACAGCAGATCAGAGCAGGCCAGAACTTCGAAGAAAACACTAAAAGTGGAAACCGGAAGACGAAACATGATCAGAATGATCATAACATTTCCAAACATTCCACACAGACATATAATAACCGGACTTATTTTCCAGATAAGGATGGCGATCTTTTGAAATTGTTCACCACGATCATACCAAAGATCTCTTTCCAAACGGTTTGTGTCCTCCGTTGTACTATTACCTGTAGATGTTGAAAGATGAAAGTGACTTGATCAAGTGTAGTTACAGTGTTTGTTTGACATCTTAGTTCATGCATGGATCGCCTTGCTATACTTACATTTGTGGGTGCTCCGTGGCATATAGCTTTTGCATGAATAGTAAACAGCACGGAAGGTCTGCCACAGCCCGAACTCATTGCAGATGTTGTGGATGCCAGCTTAAAGAGTTACTAGATGCTGGACATCTCATCAGCCTAAGTTTATGCATTATGAACTGCTTACATATTTCTCATAAGATACATACATCCATCATGTCAAAGAGAGAGAGAGAGAGAGAGAGAGAGAGAGAGAGAGAGAGAGAGAGAGAGAGAGAGAGAGAGAGAGAGAGAGAGAGAGCAGATTAACTGGATTGAAAAGTTTGCCGTGGTATGTTACATTATCGTTATAGAATAGATTTGTGTTGTGTTGTTTTGTGCTGTGTTGTGTGGTTGTGTGGTGTTTGGTGTGTTCTGTTTTGTTATGTAATGCTGCATTGTGTCGTGTGATATGGTGCTGTGTTGTGTTGAGTTGTGTTGTGTTGTGTTGTGTTGTGTTGTGTTGCTTTGCATCGTTCTGTGCTATAAGGAGTTGCGTGACGCTGTAGTGTGTTGGGTATGGTGACTCGTGAAGCCTACCATTGTGTTCTATGTTGTCTTGCACTGTGTAGTGTGTTGGGTATGATTGCTCGTGAAGCCTACCATTGTGTTCTGTCGTGCTATATTGTCTGTAGTGTGTTGGTATGGTGACTCGTGAAGCCTACCATTGTGTTCTGCCATGCTATGTTGTATGTAGTGTGTTGGTATGGTGACTCGTGAAGCCTACCATTGTGTTCTGTCGTGCTATATTGTCTGTAGTGTGTTGGTATGGTGACTCGTGAAGCCTACCATTGTGTTCTGCCATGCTATATTGTATGTAGTGTGTTGGGTATGGTGACTCGTGAAGCCTACCATTGTGTTCTATGTTGTCTTGCACTGTGTAGTGTGTTGGTATAGTGACTCGTGAAGCCTACCATTGTGTTCTGCCGTGCAATGTTGTCTGTAGTGTGTTGGTATGGTGACTCGTGAAGCCTACCACTGTGTTCTGCTGTGCTATGTTGTCTTGCACTGTGTAGTGTGTTGGTATGGTGACTCATGAAGCCTACCACTATGTTCTGCCGTGCTATGTTGTCTTGCACTGTGTAGTGTGTTGGTATGGTGGCTCGTGAAGCCTACCATTGTGTTCTGCCGTGCTATGTTGTCTTGCATTGCGTTGTTTAATGTTGTATTCTTATACTACATTGTTTTGTGTGCATGTTGTTTTGTGTCATATTGTACTGTGTTTTGTAGCATTACCATGTGTGTTGTTGTGTTGCTTTGTGTGGTCATATGTTGCGCTGTATATCGATGGGTTCATTTGTACTCTGTAAAACTGCTTCGCGTTCAGCTGCGTGGCATCATTGTGTTACGCTGTACTGAATCATGCTGTGCTGTGTTACGTTGTGTTGTCATGAGCTTTGTTACGGTGGATTATGTAATTATATGCTGTACTGAATCATGCTGTGCTGTGTTACGTTGTGTTGTCATGAGTTTTTGTCGTGTTATATTGTCTTATCCTGAATTGTGTTATAAAGGATTTTGTCGTGTTACAGTGTTGTCCTGAGTTGTGTTACGTTGGATTTTATCATGTTACATTATGTTGTCCTGAGTTGTGTCATAAAGGATTTTGTGGAGTTACTAGTGTTGTCCTGATTTGTGTTACGTTGGATTTTATCGTGTTACATTATGTTGTCCTGAGTAGTGCTATGTTCGGTTTGGTCATGTTACATTGTGCTGTCCTACGTTGTGTTACGGCGGATTTTGTCGTGTTACACTGTGTTGTCCTGGGTTATGTCATGCTGGGTTTTGTCGTATTACACTGTGTTGTCCTGGGTTGTGTTATGCTGGGTTTTGTCGTGTTACACTGTGTTGTCCTGGGTTGTATCACGCTGGGTTTTGCTGTGCACCATTGCGTTGTCTTGAGTTTTGTAACGTTGTGTGTTCGTCGTGTTGTGTTGCCTGTCTGAGCTGTGTTACACTGGTTTTTGTCATACCACCACACTGCCCACATTCACATGCCATGAGAAACCTGTCTTTGGCACCCTTACCTCGTGCGCCATGAGGACCCTGATTCTTCGCACGAGCTCTGTGAGGATTGGGTTCAGAAGAAGAGAAAGAGGAGGGTGGGGGACAAAGAGAAATGAACTCTGTGACAAGGATTGAGTTCAGAAGAGAAAGAGGAGGGTGGGAGACAAAGAAGAATGAACTCTGTCAGAAGGATTGAGTTTAGAAGAGAAAGAGGAGGGTGGGAGACAAAGTGGAATGAACTCTGTCAGAAGGATTGAGTTTAGAAGAGAAAGAGGAGGAGTGCACAGCACTGAGTGATTCCTTGAGGCTGGAACGACAAGCCACCACGCCCAGGATCACTTCGTGAGACAGGACTACCACGTGCATTTGCCCCATACTGGCTATGAGGAGGACCCAGTGCATGGGACCACAACTCACTGGCCAACACTTGCTGAGAACAGTGAGTTATCGTCCTTCCTTGCTACTGGTTAATCAGAACACGTTTCGCTAGGTTATTCCACAGCATTACATCTTTAGCTAATTTTTGTAATGAAAAACACCCAAATCTTTTGAGACACTATGGAACACTTGCTCGCACAAAATGAGGCCATGCAGTCCGTTAGAGTATTTTCCAATGTTCACCAGCCAAGATAATGTTGTAGTCTAGTCAGGCAGGCAGGAAAAGATAGCCTGTCCACAGCAGCAAAATGCTGAAAATTAATGTGTATGTGTGTGTGTGTGGGGGGGGGGGGGGGGGGGGTAACAGGGCCAGTGGCATATGAATGATTGCAAAAGGCAGTGACGTGCCCTGAAGGGAGGCAGAAAAATGAATTAGTCACCTCTTCTCCCCGCAACACAATGTTGCATGGGCCCCAAACCTCCACAGAAAGGCGTGGGTATAACTGACGGGGATGTAGGATACTGCATGATTTCTGCAGGAAATAGTTCTAGAATCGTCAGCACAGTCAGTAGTGGCAGCTGTCTGACTCTGGAACTGCAAGTTCTATTTCATTTCATTTTATTCTATTTTTTAAACATTCCAAACTGCTTTGTGGTCTTCTCCATTTGTACGTGGACTTCTCCATTTGTACTTCTGTCTTTTGCTCGATTTACTTTGTGTTCCGTTTTGTTTTTCTGCTCAGATTTTATTCTGTCCAACTGCTTTTTGTAAGCAAGCTCTTCCTTTTCAATTGGCTTTTCCCACACCATTTTCATGCACATCTTTTCTTCCTCATGAATAACGGCTATTGGACTACGCCTTATTCGAGAGTAACTTTACAGTACTTTAAGGTTTCTCTCTCTCTGCGTCTCTGTGGAGTTCAGGATGACAGTTTTATATGCCCACTATGTCAAATGGTAAACGATGACGAACAACACTTTTGTTCCTCTGCCCTGCTCTCTGTGATCTACGGCAGGAATTTATTCCATCTAAATATTGTACAAACCCATGTCAGTTCCGTATGAGTCTACTAATGACGAACAGAAATCAAAGTATTGTGAGGAATTTGTGCATATATTTGGATAGAGCCTTTAAGAGGCGATCTGGTATGCTCAGCTAATAAATGTATTGATATGTCGATGTTATATGAATTTGCCATCCAAGTCAAAGTTAGTATCTGAGTCAGTAGATTGTACTTCGTGCACTTGTACAACAGATTGTACTCCATGCATTTATGTTTTTTGTATTATTTTTATGCATTATTTTGTTGCTGTTGTTGTAAACACCATGTAAGGTATTGAAAGTAATCCCGCTTCAGAAGGGGCTGTGGCCTATCTGAATAAATTTCATTTCATTTCTGTGTCTCTGTTCTCTGTCTGTCTGTCTGTCTGTCTGTCTGTCTGTCTGTCTGTCTGTCTGTCTGTCTGTCTTCTCTCTCTCTCTCTCTCTCTCTCTCTCTCTCCCCGTGTAGCAGAATTTTTATTAGTTTAATTTTTGTCTCGTTCGTCGTCACCCATACTTTTTTCGTTCAAATTAGCGACCAATCGATCGAATTTTTCACCAGTGAGATACGTTATGTGACAAGAGCCAAAACGAGAGAAAAAGGAGGAGGTAGGTAATAGTGCACAATTTGTCCAAGACAAATCATAATTTCATTGCACAGCGTAAAAAATTTACAATGCAAAAGCCACAGGTCATGGAGCACAACATAAATTCAAATTTGGCGTGAACAGTAGTCAGAAAATACAAGTATACCCTAAAGTTACATATCATCCAAGATCAGATGACGACACAGTGAATCAGTTAGCGACACATGACACTAATAAAGAGCAACGCATCAGAGATATTAATGAACTGTATAGTCCGTGAACTGTCTAGTACTTGAACACAACGTTCCAAAAGTTACTGCTGTTGTACGTGAACTGTCTAGTACTTGAACACAACGTTCCAAAGGTTATTGTTGTTGTACGTGAAGTGTCTAGTACTTGAACACAACGTTCCAACAGTTATGTTTAGTACTGAACTGTCTAGTACTTAACCCACGTTCCAAACTATGCTTTGTACGTGAACTGTTAGTACTTGAACACAACGTTCCAAAAGTTACTGCTGTTGTACGTGAAGTGTCTAGTACTTGAACACAACGTTCCAAAAGTTATTGTTGTACGTGAACTGTCTAGTACTTGAACACCACGTTCCAAAACTTATTGCTGTTGTACGTGAACTGTCTAGTACCTGAACACAACGTTCCAAAGGTTATTGTTGTTGTACGTAGAGTGTCTAGTACCTGAACACAACGTTCCAAAGATTATTGTTGTTGTACGTGAAGTGTCTAGAACGTGAACACAACGTTCCAAAGGTTATTGTTGGTCGTCCGACGAATTGACGAAGACCACATAGTCATCTTGGGGTTGAGGGGGAGTGGGGTGGGGGTGGGGGGACGATTTGTGGATACGCAAGTGGTTATGAAACCGATGCGTGCACGGAATGTGCGTTGACAGCTTGGAAGGGAATGCGGGGAACGTCCCTTGATTGCTGGTGCGGGCTTTCCTTGCCTGTCTCTTTTGTTGCGCAGCAGCTGTCCTCCTTTCTTCACATGAATTGACGCCTTTGTGGATTGAGTAGCGCCATCTAGCTCCATCCATAGCACTTTGTTCCCATGTGTCAGAGTTGATGTTAATAAAGGCTTTCAATGATGTTTTAAGAGTGTCTTTGAAGCGTTTCTTCTGACCTCCGTGGGAACGCTTTCCTTGTTGCAGCTCACCATAGAAGAGTCTCTTGGGTAGCCGGTGGTCTGGCATGCGAACTACATGACCTGCCCGTCGGAGCTGAGACAGCATCAGGATGGTGTGGATGCTCGGCAGGTCTGCTTGGTCAAGCACTTCTGTGTCTGGCATTTTGTTCTGCCATTTTATGCAGTCTTTTGAAAGAGGTTGTGTGGAAGTGATTCAGCTTCTTGGCATGCCGTTGGTACACTGTCGACGTTTGACATGCGTAGAGGAGTGTGGGGAGAACAACTGCTCTTACACGTACCGTTTGGTCTGTAGACTGATTCCTCTTCTATTCCAAACATTGGTGTGTAGTCTGCCAATGGCTGTGGTTGCTTTTGCAATGCTGACGCTCACTTCAAAGTCGATGGTAACATTCTTGCATAGTGTGCTGTCAAGGTAAATTTACTCACTGCAGCGAATCTCACACCATTGACTGTGATGTTTGGCTCTGTGATGGGTCTGCCTGGCGCGGGTTGATGCAAAGCGTCTGTCTTCTTTGTATTTATGGTGGAACCAAACTTGGTGCAGGCTACAGTAGTCTTGTCGAGCTGGATTGTATGTCGGTTTCTGAGCAAGCATTGAGGGCACATTCATCATCAAACAGAAAATCCTTGATGATGTCTGTCATAACCTTACTTTTTGTCTGGAGCCTCTTGAGGTTAAACAGCTTTCCATCTGTTTGTGATGGACCATTTTTGCCCGGTCTCAAATCGTGGGGACAGTTCTGAGGTAGTGAAAGTCTGCCTGTTCACCTGCTGACCTGTTTACCTGACAGCTACTCACCCGCGTTTTGTTGCCAGTCAGGTGAGCGAGGATTTCCTTTCAGTCTCTGTAGATTTACCGGCCTGGAAACACGACTCGCAACTTATTTTTGGTGGTAATCAAGTATGTTTGATTAGTTAAATGGAAGTTAGAGTTAGTAATAATGGAATTGGTTTATGGCACCAATGGAGTAAGTTTTTCCTACAGGTGGTCGTAAATTTTCCAGTTCTTAGTGAAGGCCTAAACTATTCAATTGTTCCTTTGATTGATCTTGTGATTGACAAGACTTGACGAGACATAGGGTGACTGTAGGGAGTTGTGGTTAGTGAATGTGTGAGTCGCGAGGTGGATGAGAAGAATGAGTGAAGGGATGGAAGAGAGAATATGTCTATTTATATATGTGATCGAGGAAAAGTGATCAAATTAAATCAATGTTTTATTGAAACAAAATGTTATTTATCATTTCCCTAAAGTATTATAATGATGTGAGTGTTGGTGAGCTCTGGAAGTGAAAATGAAAATTATTATGTATGAATCATTGGAAAAGATATTCTGACCCCTGCTGTGGACACGTCAAGTGATGGCAATGTGGAAAGATAAAAACATTCTTTTCTTGATAAAAGGGGACAAGTGGAAATCGTTCCTTTAATAATTGTATTCTTTTTACTTTAGAAGGGGTACAGGAGGAAATCCTTTCTTCAATGTAATCACTCATGGTGCTAGTCAAGGAATTTTTCTATTGTAATGCACCCATTGTATTGAAATTTAGTAGACTATATCATGGATATCCCCCCCCCCTCCCCCAAATTCCAGTGAAATGTATTATGTGAAGAGTGACTGCTAGTGACAAAACAAGGACGATAAATATGTAGATAGGAGGCCAGGTAACCGATGTAGTTAATCAGTTCCCCAGGTGTTGGTGAGGCCCCTGAGTCCGGTCTGGAACTGATTACCACCGGGTACGGGGGTACAGCCCGTGCCCCAGCCGCTGTCACCATAAAGACGACGTGGAAAGGCTGACCGCTAGGTCGGTAGTCCGACGTCGTTTTCTGCTGTGTGGGTGTACCCTGTGGGTCTTCGAACTGTATTCGTGATCGGCTCCCCTTGCCGCGTGAAGACTGTATATTGGGCTCGTTGCAGCCAGCTGTATGGACTGTGTCTGTTGGGACACTACTGACGGTACCCGTGAAATCTGTGCCAGAAAAGAAACATTCAATGTGTCGGTTTTGACAGCGACGGTTAAAGCTTGCTGGTGGTGGCGCGTATTGATTTTGTGCCGATTTATATTGATATGTGTTTCTGTTTTGATGGCTCAGGCGGCATATAAAAGAAAGAAACTTAACTTGTGTGTTGCCTGGCTGTCCATGTTCGTGTGGTGTGGGTGTGTGTAGGGAATAATCGTTACAGGCATCCAAACTTTTGAAAGTGACAGTCAGACAGTAATGCACACAGCACCACACCATCCGTAACACTGTTCTTAATCTGTTGTCGATGCCTACGTCTCCTTCTCTGAAGGCGTCAGTCAGCATTGCAGAGAACATGATGCTGAACAGAGTGGGTGCCAAAACACAGACATTACTTTACACTATTTGTGACAAGGAATAGATTAGATGTCTCTTTGTTGTCCTGGATCGGGCCTGCATGCCATCATGGAATGGCCGCACCATGGAGATGAGTTTCGGTGGCATCCATATCTGTCCATGATCTTCCCCAGGCCCTCTCTGTTGACAGTATTGAAGGCCTTGGTCAGGTCAACAAAGATGGAGAACAGGTCGGCATTTTTTTCATGACATTTGTTTTTCTTGGAGCTGTCTAGCAAAATACCATATCAGTCACTCATCTGTCTTTTCTAAAGCCACTCTGGCTCTCTGGCAAATGTTCTTGCTCAAAGTGTGTTCTAAGGCAGTTCAGCAGAATCCTGGCAAGTATCTTTCCTGCTGTAGAAAGGACGGATATTTGCCTTGGTGGTTGTCACAAGACTGAATGTTCGCTTTTGGAAGTATAAATGGATGATGAACGCATCTTTGAACTCCTAAGGGATCGTCTCCTGCTGCCACATCAGAAGAAACAAATGATGCAGCTTTTCAGTCAGAGCAGTACTGCCTTCTTTGTAGACCTCAGCTGGCAGTCTCCAAGAGGGCCGGTTGGTTATCCATTTCTTCGTTGGTGGGCCCTTGAGAGTGCCCGTCTATGGCTTTGTCAATGATGGATGACGGGTGGTTTAGCACACTGTTGAAGTGTTCTGCGCAGCGTTCCAAGATCTTTTCCTTGTCAGTGTTCAATGTGTTTCCATCAGTGCTGAGCAGAGGGGATGAGACTGATGATGTAGGTCGATAAATTATTTCCTAGGCTTCATAAAAGTTCTTCAGATCATGCCTGTCAGCATATCCTTGGATTTCATCAGCTTTGTTGCTCAGCCATGTGTTTTTGCATCTTTCATAGATTGTCTTGTACTGTTCTGCGTATGTTGTTGAACGCATCTTTTCTGGATGTGGACTTGGTGTCACTGAGGTAAGCTCTGTGCAGAAGATGTTTCTCATCCAGTAGCTGCTGGATGTCATCGCAGTTCTCATCAAACCAGAACTTGTGCTTCTTGTCTGCTGGTCCCAGTATTTCTGTAGCAGTGTTGTAAACCAGTCTCTCAAGGTCGACCAGTTGGCTTCTACATTCCGCTTGCCTAGAGAGGCGGATTCCAAACATTCTTCCAGAGTGTCTACAAACAACTGCTTGGTTTTTGTGTTTTTCAGCTTAGTGACATTAAGTTGTCTAGGAGCCTGTTTGCCTTGCGGGTGTCTCTTGGGTTGAATCTGGATGCTACACTTGCTGACTATAAGACGGTGGTCAGTCAAACACTCAGCACCACACATGAACTTGTTGACTCTCACACCCTGCCTATCCTCTTCATGACAATGACGTAGTCAATGTGGTGCCAATACTTGGGGCGGGGATGCATCCATGATGTTTTGTTATGGGTAGGGAGGTGGAAGACCGTGTTGGTGATCAGCAGATCAAGCTCAGCACAGGTCTGGAGTAGCAGAAACCGTTGTTGTTGCAGTGGCCTATTCTGTGTTTGCCGATGACACCTTCCCAGGAGTCACTGTAAGAACCGACTCTCACGTTGAAATCACCAAATATGTGATATATTCCCCGATTTCTTCATCTTCAAATTTTTTTTTTTTTTTTTATAAAGTTCAAATCTTTGCCAAGTCATTACTATAACGACTGAAGAATTGTTAGCCTGCACTTGTTTTCCCCCACTACTTAATTGTTCAGCATTATATTGTTTGGTCAATCAGTGGGAGATTGCATCTCTTAGGAGATCCAAGTAAAGGTTGTTCTGTACAATTCTTAGCCTCTCAGAATGCTTGGGTTATTGAACAGCAGAGCTGACCACTCAGACTGTTCCGTATCTTTTGATCTCCCTTGCATCCTTGAATGGATCCTCAAGCATAGGCTCAAAGATTGTCCCCTACATTATATAGTGTTTGAATAATGCTTTTAGTTTTTCAGCAACTTTTTTCCTCTCCACACTTTTGTTTTGTTCCATTTTACTACCCTTCGCTGGCTGCTTTGAGGGTGCTGTTGGATTCTTTTTTGAACCCTTGGTGGTGAGAACACCACAGAGTTATGGACTGTGGTGTGTCTCTATTTGACACCAAGAGCACAGACACAATCAGCCGTGTCTCCCTGATGAGTCCGATCCAGCGGACGAAAGGCCTAGGAGCAGGCATTACGAATAAATGTGCCTTTGAGAGGGATTACGATGGTTCCCTCAGGCAGCTAGCGAAGGGCTTCTCATATTTATAATATATTCCCCCGATTTCTTCATCTTCAAATTTTTTTATTTTTTTTTATTTTTTATAAAGTTCAAATCTTTGCCAAGTCATTACTATAACGACTGAAGAATTGTTAGCCTGCACTTGTTTTCCCCCACTACTTAATTGTTCAGCAAATATGTGATTCTTGTTAGAAAAGCGGCAATGATAGAATGAAGATCCTCGTAGAATTTGTCCTTCACATCACCAGATATGACGAGGCTCTCGTCGCTCTTCACTTGCTCTTCTGTTCAAACAAAGGTATTGCCAGAACCCTTTCCACAAAGTTTGCCCTGTCGCACAAGCCAGATCTCACTCAAGGCTGCGATGTCGATGTTATACCGGGCAAGTTCTTTCCCAGTTAGAGCTGTTCTCCTCTGAGGCCTGTTTGCGTCGTCTCTATCCAGGAGGGTGCACACATTTCATGTCCCAAGGGTGAGAAGAACAATCCTCGTCTTTTTCTTTAGTGAGTTTTGACCGCTGTTATAGGATTCATCCCCCCCCCCCCCACTGCAGTGGGCTGGCTAGGGAAGAATGGAGGCAATGTCAAGGGCACCTTTTTTTAGCACCTTACTCATGCTATTGAGGTGTGCTGTGCTATCCTAAAAAGGGCGGCTCGGTCCTCAGGTGGCTGTCCAACTCCACTGCTGCTCCAGTACAGTGGAGAACGACCCTATGGCCTGAGCCGCCTGTGTGAAGGTTTGTGGCTGCAGCTGCCAGTGTACCCACACCTGTCACTTCGTCACTCGCCCATCGCCACAGAACTTGGGAAAGAAATAGGGATGAGGTGAATAGGAATTGATGATGATGATGATGATGATGATAGAAGTGACTTGCGCAGTAACTTTGTTTGAAGTGAGGAGCAGTTGCGCAATTCATCGATCTTACTCTCGTCCGAAACCATCTGAGTCCAGCAGCAAGACAGGGTGAAGATGGCTGGAGACGGAGTCAGATGCAGTGGATGACATGATGTTTTCATGTCTCACCATGCTCTATGCACTCCACAATGCTTTACAAGGGTTAACGGCGCTACCATGCTCTATGCACTCCACAATGCTTTACAAGGGTTAACGGCGCTACCATGCTCTATGCACTCCACAATGCTTTACAAGGTTAACGGCGCTACCATGCTCTATGCACTCCACAATGCTTTACAAGGGTTAACGGCGCTACCATGCTCTATGCACTCCACAATGCTTTACAAGGTTAGCGGCGTACCATGCTCTATGCACTCCACAATGCTATACAAGGGTTAACGGCGCTGTTGAAGAACATTTAGTTGTGACTGGCTGCATGGAATACTTCACATCGTCCATTTTGAATCGGATCATCCTAATCAACATTTGCTAATGTGATCAAATCTATTTCGAATGGTCTTGGGAGGAGTAAGGTGCATATCTGACTGTTACAATTTAAAAGGGAGACAAGAGAGGGGGAACTTTTGTGAAAGACGTCATAGCAATAATGACGGGTTGCAAGCCTCCCTTTATTTATCGCTTTTAGATCTTTGTGTTTTCGGTCAGTTTAGTAGTATTGTTGATTTGTTTAAAACGTTTGGAAAGTGAATGTATGCCTAATTGTTCAGTATCGTTTTTGGATCGATTGATCATGCGATTGGAATATTCAAGATTATGTTAGAATGTTCTCCAGGTTTCCGTAAGTTGCTAGTGCATTGCCGCAGGTTCGAGAATGTTGTAGAAGCTGACCGAATTACATTCGCATACGTTAGTCACAATTTCATTGGTTAAGCTTACTGATATGCAGAATATTCTAGAAAAGAATGATCAAGTATGTTCGAGAATATTCTTTAGATAACATGTAAAAGAATGAGAGCTGTGCGACTGAGAGAGAGAGAGAGAGAGAGAGAGAGAGAGAGAGAGAGAGAGAGAGAGAGAGAGAGAGAAATGAGATTAGTTGAAGAGTTCTAGTCTAGAAGTGTTCGAGTCTTCATTGAGTTTGAGTCTAGTCGACGAGAAGCTGCCATTAGTAGAAACTAGAATATTCGCTGCTGCATGTACGATTGAGTTCCTGAAGGTCAGTGGTTTGTTTTGTTCCTATATCCTTCAACGCTTGTAAATAAAAGGATCCTCTTCGTTTCAATACCGCCTGGTGTATTTTGTCGTCCACAAGCTGAACACCTACCACAGGATCTACAACGAACACTTACAAGCTAGAGTACTGCACTTACCTTGTACAGAGGAAGTCAGCGCATTTTAGCATTGTAACACTGACGCAGTCAAGGTCACATAACTATAGTGGTCAAATTTTTGTTGTCTGGAATCATGGGTGGCCTGATGTACAGGAAGACGGCTGCCTGCACTGACACTTCTGACAAATGTCCGGAGAAGAATACTGTTGCTGACCCCCCGAACAATATGATGGGTACAACAAATTTCAGTCAGGACTAAGCAAGACCAGATGTTAACAAAAGCCATTGTTCTAATACAGCATTTTGATGGCAAATCCCGCAGCGAGATTCTGTATTTATTCATGGATAAGTGGAGAGTGATACAGCATTTGATGGCATATCCAGGAGTAAGATTCTATATTGTATTTATGGATAAGTGGAAAGTGATACAGCATTTTGATGGCACAACCAGGAGCAAGATTCTATATTGTATTTATGGATAAGTGGAGAGTGAATCAGAGTGATAACGACGGTCTCTATACTGAAAGGGACTCGCGACATTCCCTTTGTCCACACCGCATTGATACGAAGCGGCCATGTCATAGAAGCTGATTTTAGTATGGTCAGTGCCACAAGCATTAACAGTAATAAAATGGTAACAATAATAGAAACTGAGTATAATAGTAACAACAACAACAACAATAACAACAATAATGACAATGATAATAATAATGATAATTATGATAAAAAGGATAATTGATAATGATAATAATGATAACAATTAATATTATGATAACAATAACAACAACAACAATACTACTACTACTACTACTACTCTACTACTACTAATGATAATGATAATAATAATGATGATGATGACGACGACGTCGACGATGACAACAACAACAGCAACAATATGACATTCAACAAGAAGCTCTTTTAGACAATGTGTTAACACTGTTCTCGCAAAAAAAAAAAGAATGTACCTATTTCACACACATTCATTCACTCATTTCACAAACTTCTTCAGGTCTTGCAGACGACCAATTTGCCTTACATAAACAACAAACTATTCTGTGTTCACAGACCCCGATTCTCTGTAAGTTTTCTATGCGGAAAAGTCATCTTTGTTTCAGTCAGCCCCAATTCTCTGTAAGTTTTCTATGGGGAGAAGTCATCTTTGTTTCAGTCAACCCCAATTCTCTATAAGTTGTCTGTGGGGAAAAGTCATCTTTGTTTCAGTCAACCCCAATTCTCTGTAAGTTTTTCTATGGGAGAGAAGTCATCTTTGTTTCAGTCAACCCCAATTCTCTGTAAGTTTTCTATGGGGAAAAGTCATCTTTGTTTCAGTCAACCCCAATTCTCTGTTAGTTTTCTATGGGGAGAAGTCATCTTTGTTTCAGTCAACCCCAATTCTCTGTAAGTTTTCTATGGGGAAAGTCATCTTTGTTTCAGTCAACCCCAGTTCTCTGTTAGTTTTCTATGGGGAAAAGTCATCTTTGTTTCAGTCAACCCCAATTCTCTGTTAGTTTTCTATGGGGAGAAGTCATCTTTGTTTCAGTCAACCCCAATTCTCTGTAAGTTTTCTATGGGGAAAAGTCATCTTTGTTTCAGTCAATGAAAACAATGCATTCTTCCCGTGAGGACAACCACCTCATCAACGTTTCAGGTCACCATTTCTGTCGACTGCAGACATTCCGAGGCCTCTCAAGGGCTTGAGGACTACGAGGGGCCATGTCCAAGTGACGGATCCAACGCACAGGGTGCTCGCCCCTGACACTCTCTTAATAATCTAAATTAATAACTTAATTGTCGGTCGATCACAGGATCCACATCTTACCTATCGGATGTGTGAACAGGGTTGAATTTGGAATTGATTCCGATCACGATCGGCTGTAATGTGTTGTGTTGTGTTGTGTTGTGTTGTGTTGTGTTGTGTTGTGTTGTGTCGTGTCGTGTTGTGTTGTTTTGTGGTGCGTGCCGTGTGCTATGCTGTGCTGTGCTGTGCTTCACTGTACTGTGCTGCGCTGTGCTGTGCTGTGAAATGCTGTGCTGCACTGTATCTTTGTGCACTCACAATTTAGCATCTTATCACTTGCATGTTCTGTTCTAGCCGTGTAAAATGGCCTGTTTAAACTGTAATTAGGTTTTCGCGATTCAGTTTACTCTAAACAGAACTCTTCTTCTTCTTCTTCTTCTGCGTACGCAGGCTGATACTCCTGCGGACACTCCCTACATGGTCAGGCAAGTATTAATCCCATCTATCCTACAAAGGGAATGGAGTTTTGTGTGTATGACCGTTTTTTTATCCTGCCATTAAGGCAACCATACTCCATCTTCGGGGAAGGTGCATGCTATGTGTAACGTGTCATCCATACCAACGGCCAAACAGGCCTTCGCTTCCGAAAGTTGGTAATGCGATTTTACGTGTGTGCAAGATGTTATGCGTGCGTTCACACACGGAGCCTCGGTTTATAGTCTCATTCGAAGGACTGTATGGGAAATGGAGTCAGAACTAACGTTAACTCGGAGGGAAAACTCCCCCTGTACCAAACGGCCCGGCGGAGATTCGAACCCGCAACCCTTGGATTACGAGTCCGGCGCTCTACCAACTGAGCTGTTCCGGCCCCCTCTGAACAGAACTGACTCGGATGATCGGAGCAAGGACATTCAGTCAGATGTAAGCTGTGTGCCGATCAGAAGCTGGGGTCGTTGTCATTATTAAAGGACGGTAGTAAAAAGAAGCCGCAGAGGATAGCTGTATAATTGATAGCCGTGACATCACTGGACGTTAGCTCCACGCCGTTGATAGTAGAACATCTCAATTGAAGACTACCAGTAAGTCATATAATCACACTGTCTAATGTTTAACAGCAACATGCGCATTGCTCACACAGCAGCTTGTACCAGACACACAGCGCTGCACTTGATACAGACGGCAGCCAACAATTGTTCAGATATATTTGTAGGTTGTAAGTATTGATTACAGTGAATCTCTCTGTCTCTCTCTGTCTCTCTCTGTCTCTCTGTCTCTCTCTCTCTCTCTCTGTCTCTCTCTCTCTCTGACTCTCTCTCTGTCTGTCTGTCTGTCTGTCTGTCTGTCTGTCTGTCTGTCTGTCTGTCTCTCTCTCTCTCTCTCTCTCTCTCTCTCTCTCTCTCTCTCTCTCTCTTCTCTCTCTTAGTGCATGCGTACGGGTATGTGTCTGTGCAGGTACAAGCGTGCGAGCGTTCGCCGCGCGCACGCGCGCGCGTGTGTGTGTTGGCAAGAAAATCGTTCGCACGCTTGTTGTTTTGTTTTCAAGGTGTCAATGTCGTTCAAGCCTGTGACTGATTTATGTCGTAGAATAATGACGCAGAATAGTTGGACAAAGATCTATGCCTCCGCACATAAATCAGGAGAGAGAGAGCCTGTGACTGATTTATGTCGCAGAATAATGACGCAGAATAGTTGGACACAGATCTATGCCTCCGCACATAAATCAGGAGAGAGAGAGAGAGAGAGAGAGAGAGAGAGAGAGAGAGGGGAGAGAGAGAGAGAGAGAGAGAGAGAAAGAAAGAGAGAGAGAGAGAGAGAGAGAGAGAGAGAGAGAGAGAGAGAGAGAGAGAGAGAGAGAGAATGTCATGTCAAAAGGGAGCAAACCACATTGGACTTCATTTTAAGCGATGTGAAAACGTGCGTTAAGGGATGGCCTTCCACGTTCTTTGGTATAAAAGAAGTAAGACAGGCCTCAGTGAAATGCCTTTTCAAAGCCACATTCTCAATGCATGAAGTGTAGACACGTTTTTTTTTCAAGTATCAAGAAAGCAACAGGACCGGACAATATAAGAGGTAGACAGCCGAGGGTGTGTGTCTATTAACTCTCTGATGTGTTTTGTCAAATCTGTAGTTAGTTTCTTAAGGAATGTTCTATCCTAAGTGTTAAGTAAAAAAAAAATCCACTATGTAAAAAAAAAATCCACTATGTCTCCTATCCTAAAGAAAAGAAGTCGATCAACTTTAAACAGATTCTGCTTTGTCGCTGTGACTTCCATAGTCATGAACTTCCTTTACAATTAAAACAAAGAAACACAAAATGAATAAATAAACGGACTGTACTTTCCGTCACTTTTAGATACCAGTATATTGACCCATTTCAGTTTGCTTACAAACATGGCCGAGGCTTTGAGGATGTTTTTAGACAATTCTTCACAATGTGTGGAAGCTGCCTTTTTTTTTTTTTTTTTTTTTTTTTAGGTGTCATTCATTATTCCTCATCTGCATGTGTTTTATGTTTCCCTATACTACAAGACGTTTGTTTATTGTCACCTGCATGCATATATTAGTGTCAAACCTTTTGCTCCATTATTGCTCCTTTGTTGACATTCGTTGAGTCCAGTGACACCAGTTGTCCGAAAGCCTGGCAGTAAACATAACTCGATTTCTGGATGTTATGGACTGCCATAGCTTCCTGTAATGTACGTGTTGAGAGTAGGGAGGAATTCACAGCAAGGCCTATGACTTGAATGACACATTTCATTTCTGTATAGAGTAAACACACACAGTGCAAGGAATGCTCATGGAACGAGATCAATCCAGGTATTATGCTGATGTATACAGAGGACACTTCTGTCATTCTCAATGGTGTTTGACATAAGGTACTATCTCCAGATGGAAATCTGACCAGAACTCTTCGTGTCGTACCATGTGGAAGAAGAGGGGTGTGCCAGGGCGGCATCACGTTTTGCTGTTTGCAGACACGTTTCATACACACCTTGGTTTCTGTCTCTTACCGTCCTAATATAACAGTCAGTGCGATGCCCCTACCCCCAACACCCACTCCCAGTACATCATTCTCAACAGCTGATCGCCAGACACGAGAAAAAGTTTATCAGGGAAAAAAATGAACATTATAAAATCCATGCAACAGTTAATGGAGTCATGTTGAACCCCAAATAATGTCTTATCAACCATGACCCCCATGGCGATGCAATGCCAGTGTTCAGGCCTAACTTAGATATTCATGCCAGCGAGAAGCACCGTATGATGTCAGGTGACCAAGCCCCACAATGTTAATGCCACATAATGACACCGATGTGGTCAAATATTTCATACACCTGTCAAGCTCAGTGAAGAAACATAGTGAATCTATCGGTAAGCTGAACTATCGAATAAGTAAACCATAGTGGCATTAAAACACATAGTGAATCTATCGGTAAGCTGAACTATCGAATAGGTAAACCATGGTGGTATTTAAACACGTCAGCACAATCTGAATGAACAAGAATTGTTCACTGAAAACCAAGCTGAGATTGTGTTTCTCCATCGTGCCGTCAGCCCCATTGTACAGTTGTCAAACAGGATTCCTGAGAGCTGCCCAAGAGAACAAGCTCAGTGCTGTCCACTCCAGTTGCCGTGGACAGAGAGTGCGCTTGAAATGGAGCACCTTCATCATCAGGGAGGAGGTTCAAAGGCTATGGTACAAACCCAGTATCCTCTATCCTCTATACACAGCGTCTGAAATGGCTGGGACATGCAGCTCAAGTTCTGTCACAGTCCTGTCACATCAGGCAAACCATGTACTTCAATGGACACCTTGGGAAGAAGACGAAGAGGACAGCCAAATCCGAACTGGCAACAGACCACTGCCATGAGCGGCACATCATGCACAGGAGCTGGAGCGACGCCCGACCGCTGACCGCTGACTGATGCCACAGGAGAGGGATGGCCGACAAACGTGTCGGAGGACGGTTAAATGTTCAAGTATGTAGCTAAAAGAAAACTTCATATTAAGGATTTTTAATGCCTCACCAGCTACGACCTCTACCATGAGAGCATCATGGAGACAATGGGTGTCCCTAGAGAAGGGTGAAGGTGAAGAGAGCTCCGTGCATCTTGGAGACAAGGGATGTCCCTACAGCAAGGTGAAGGTCGGAGAGCTCCGTGAACCTTCATCTTGGAGAGAAGAGATGTCTTTAGAGCAGGATGAAGGTATGGAGAGCTCCGTGCATCTTGGAGACAAGGGATGTCCCTACAGCAGGATGAAGGATAGGACTGCTCCGTGCATCTTGGAGACAAGGGATGTCCCTACAGCAGGGTGAAGGTGAGGACTGCTCCGTGCATCTTGGAGACAAGGGATGTCCCTACAGCAGGGTGAAGGTGAGGACTGCTCCGTGCATCTTGGAGACAAGGGATGTCCCTACAGCAGGGTGAAGGTGAGGACTGCTCCGTGCATCTTGGAGACAATGGGTGTCCTACAGCAGGGTGAAGGTGAGGAGTGCTCCACACATCTTGGAGACAAGGGATATCCCTAGAGCAGGGTGAGGGTGAGGACTGCTCCATGTATCTTGGAGACAAGTGATGTCTCTACAGCAGGATGAAGGTGAGGAGTGGTCCACGCATCTTGGAGACAAGGGATGTCCCTACAGCAGGGTGAAGGTGAAGATCCATGCATCTTGGAGACAAGGGATGTCCCTAGAGCAGGGTGAAGGTGAAGAGAGCTCCGTGCATCATGGAGACAAGTGATGTCCCTAGAGCAGGGTGAAGGTGAGGAGTGCTCCGTGCATCTTGGAGACAAGGGATGTCCCTACAGCAGGGTGAAGGTGAGGACTGCTCCGTGCATCTTGGAGACAAGGGATGTCCCTACAGCAGGGTGAAGGTGAGGAGAGCTCCGTGCATCGTGGAGACAAGGGATGTCCCCAGAGCAGGGTGAAGGTGAGGAGTGGTCCACACATCTTGGAGACAAGGGATGTCCTACAGCAGGGTGAAGGTGAGGACTGCTCCGTGCATCTTGGAGACAAGGGATGTCTCTACAGCAGGGTGAAGGTGAGGACTGCTCCGTGCATCTTTGAGACAAGAGATGTCTTTAGAGCAGGGTGAAGGTATGGAGAGCTCCGTGCATCTTGGAGACAAGGGATGTCTTTAGAGCAGGTGAAGGTGAGGACTGCTCCGTGCATCTTGGAGACAAGGGATGTCCCTACAGCAGGGTGAAGGTGAGGAGAGCTCCGTGCATCTTGGAGACAAGTGATGTCTCTACAGCAGGGTGAAGGTGAGGACTGCTCCGTGCATCTTGGAGACAAGTGATGTCTCTAGAGCAGGGTGAAGGTGAGGAGAGCTCTGAGCATCTTGGAGACAAGGGATGTCTCTAGAGCAGGCACCTCTGGGGACGGGATTCCACGTTTGTCACTGTCTATTGAAGGCCAGGTGAACTCGCCTGTCAGCTGGTGCCCATACCATTTTAAGACGTCACACATACTTCGCTTCAGATCTAGGGTCTGCTAAAAACATTCTGATGTACAGACCTTGTGCAGGAGTACACCATGCCAAGGTGTGTCTACAACATACTGATGTACAGACCTTGTGCAGGAGTACACCATGCCAAGGTGTGTCTACAACATACTGATGTACAGACCTTGTGCAGGAGTACACCATGCCAAGATGTGTCTACAACATTCTGATGTACAGACCTTGTCTATAACAGATGTAAACATTCTCATGTACAGACCTTGTCTACAACAGATGAAAACATTCTCATGTACACACCTTGTGCAGGAGTACACCATGCCAAGATGTGTCTACAACAGATGAAAACATTCTGATGTACAGACCTTGTCTACAACAGATGTAAACATTCTCATGTACAGACCTTGTCTACAAGAGATGTAATCATTCTCATGTACAGAACTTGTCAACAACAGATGGAAACAGTCACACATTAAGAATACTCTTGATGGATATGTTTTCAAGCAGGGGGATTTGAAAACAATTCAAGATACTGTGATACTATTTAACCGTTATGCATTTATTCCCTAGTAATTATGTTGAGAAAGTATGTCTCCGTGTGACAGACAGACAGACAGACAGACAGACACACACACACACACACACACACACACACACACACACACACACACACACACACACACACACACACACACAGGACATTGTAGGATGGCCTTGGACAGGGAGTCATGGGGTAGTACATGCCCGTGTCAGGCCAGCTTACAGTGTCTGATCGATGCTTGTTATCATCATCATCATCATCATCATCATCATCATCATCATCATCATCATCATCATCATCATTATTATCCTCACTGACCACCATTTGAAACAAAGTCACTGAGTCTGTGACTGTCATGAAGCTCTTGTTGGTAATTTCCTCTTCACGTCCATCTCTGTGCTGTGTTCGTGTCCAAGTGACCGATATTGGCAAATTCAGGGACACTGGTGCTGGATGGACATGGCGGCGCCTTCCATAGACAGACCTTCACATACGTTTTCTGCACGACAAAATATTTATTGTTGTGAATGGGTAGCGTAGTCTAAGCGTGGATAGTGTTCTGCGTTTGCTGGATCAGAACAGATCCTCTGGACACCACCAAAGTGACCCGGCAGCGGCGCAGCCTCTCCTCCGGTGGGTTGCCTTTTAACAACTCGATGCCCTGAAAACAGCAGCAGCCCACATCGAGGTTAGCCCCTACGCCAGTCACAACGTTGTCTTCCTGACCGACGCCCTGTCCATGTTGCAGACCCTTCAGGCCAACAGAGATCCAGAACTCAACGATCTGTCCTCCTCTCTCGCCTCCCTCTGCACAAGTCACACAGTCACCCTGCAGTGGATTCCCTCCCACTGCAGCGTGCTTGGCAATGAGACTGCTGACTCCCTGAAGGAGCAGATGGACAGATCTACCAGCTGCCCTGAATCCAGGACCATCATTGAGGCCAAACTGCAGAACAACTGGAAGCAGCAGCATCCACGCCACAACGGAGCAGACCCGTACTACCTGCTGACTCGTCGAGAGCAGGTAGTCATTTTCAGGTTCAGGACAGGCTACAACCGCCTGAAACACCACCTATTCACTAAACTCCGCATCGGCAACACAGAGCAGTGCCCCTGCAGAACAGGCAGCCAGACAACAGAACATCTGCTGCAGTCCTGCCCGCTCCACCAAGCGCTCCGAGAGAAAACCTGGCCCGACCCAATACCAGTGGCCCGGAAGCTCTACGGAGGACTGGAGGACCTGCGACGTACTGCCACCTTTGTCGAGGAGACGGGGGAATCCATCTGAAAAAATGACGAACAAGACAACAACAACAACTCGATATTGATCACTGCCATCCAGTAAAAGAGGAATCGGAGAAGACGGGGTCCATCCTTGGAGGACTCCATTCCATGCAGCGTCTGTGGAATACTTTGTGCCTCGAGAATTGGTCTTTATTGCCACATGAGGATCCACGTCAGCAGATGACCTTCCTGCCTACTCATCCATCGGATACGACAGGAGAATCCATCAACAAATTCATCAGTATTGATCACTGGGTTCTGGGGAACATTTGGGTGTGGCGCTTTACAATGGAGCTGCAGTGTATGGTGTGTTGTCGATGTCCTAGAAAGAGGAGGGAAGAAAGGGAGGTGAGGGACACAGACAGTGAAGCTGGGAAAGACAGAAGGACACTGCAAAGTGCAGACGTCTATCAAGTTTGAACAGATCTTGGATCCGCCTGATCCAACAATCAGGCAGCACGCAGGGCCATGTGACAGGGCCATGTGACAATCTGCTGATGTTAATCAGGAAAAAAGAAAGCGTTGGTATGGCCATGCCATAAGATCCGCCCGATCCAACGATCAGGCAGCACGCAGGGCCATACAAACATCTACTGATATCAGTCAGCACGCAGGGCCATACAAACATCTACTGATATCAGTCAGCACGCAGGGCCATACAAACATCTACTGATATCAGTAAGCACGTAGGGCCATACAAACATCTACTGATATCAGTCAGCACGCAGGGCCATACAAACATCTACTGATATCAGTCAGCACGTAGGGCCATACAGACCTCTACTGATATCAGTCAGCACGTAGGGCCATACAAACATCTACTGATATCAGTCAGCACGTAGGCCATACAGACATCTGGTGAATAGTCAGCACATAGGCCATACAGACATCTACTGATATCAGTCAGCACGTAGGGCCATACAGACACCTACTGATATCAGTCAGCACGTAGGGCCATACAGACACCTACTGATATCAGTCAGCACTAGGGCCATACAGACATCTACTGATATCAGTCAGCACGTAGGGCCATCAAAAATCTACTGATATCAGTCAGCACGTAGGGCCATACAGACCTCTACTGATATCAGTCAGCACATAGGGCCATACAGACCTCTACTGATATCAGCCAGCACTAGGGCCATACAGACTCTAGTGATATCACCAGCACGTAGGGCCATACAGACATCTAGTGATATCAGTCAGCACGTAGGGCCATACAGACATCTAGTGATATCAGTCAGCACATAGGCCATACAGACATCTAGTGATATCAGTCAGCACGTAGGGCCATACAGACATCTAGTGATATCAGTCAGCACGTAGGGCCATACAGACCTCTACTGATATCAGTCAGCACTTAGGCATACAGACATTAGTGATATCAGTCAGTCCAACGTAGGGTCATCACAGACCATTTAGTGATATCAGTCAGCACGTAGGGCCATACAGACATCTAGTGATATCAGTCAGCACTTAGGGCCATACAGACATCTACTGATATCAGTCACACGTGGGGCCATACAGACATCTGGTGATATCAGTCAGGACGTAGGGCCATACAGATACTACTGATATCAGTCAGCACGTAGGGCATACAGACATCTAGTGATATCAGTCAGCACGTAGGCCATACAGATACCTACTGATATCAGTCAGCACGTAGGGCCATACGACATCTAGTGATATCAGTCAGTACGTAGGGCCATACAAACATCTGATATCAGTCAGCACGTAGGGCCATACAGACATCTACTTATATCAGTCAGGGGAAAAAAGAAAACATTGTTATGGCCATGTCATAAGATCCAATGACCTCGCTAAAATAATTCCCTAAGGATTTGTTCAGGAAGGGAGATAGAGGGTACGATGAAAAGAGAGAAAACAACAGACTGAGAACACTGCAGAGTGGACAGGGAACACATCTTCAGACACTCAGGCCTTGGCACACAACTGACGGAACTGAAGGAACTGCTGAACTGTTCGTCAGTGTGGTGTCCCAGTGACTCCCCACAGAACTGAAGGAGAAGAGAGACACTGACACTAACATTTTTTTCAGTGGGAAAACAATTGTATTTACCGATACAAAAAGCTGACATTTCATAGAAATACACGCTCACTCAAACCGCTCTTCACCGTTCTCTCTCTCCCACCCCGTCCCCTTCACTCTCCCTCTCTCCTTTTGCCCCTCCCCATCGCCCCTCCCCTCCACGTCTCTCCCACTTCACCACACACCACACACACACCACACACACAACACACACACACACACACACACACACACATTAGATCATCCCCAAATTGACCGGCGCTATGTGGAATGAGAGAGAGAGAGAGAGAGAGAGAGAGAGAGAGAGAGAGAGAGAGAGAGAGTACATGCTGTTGTTGCTGTTGGTGGTGGTGGTGCTGATGTTGCTGCTGTTGCTGCTGTGTGAGCGTCCATCATGTGCACTTCAGAGGAGAATGCTGGGTGCCGCTCCTCCTCTGTCAAAGCATCCCAAAGCTTGCTGGGTATTGTTACTGTTCATGCTTTCCTGGCAAAGCAAATTCTACTGGCTTTGGCAGAAAACTGCGAATCCTTACAGAAACCAAGTGTTCCTGTTGACAGTGTGTGTAACAATGGTAGACAATAATGTCCTGTCAGATCCCAGCCATCCCATTCAACACCACCACTGTTTCAAACAGTATTTTAAAACCTTGCCTGTTTCAAACAGTACGTTACAACCTTGCCTGTTTCAAACAGTACGTTACAACCTTACCTGTTTCAAACAGTACGTTACAAGCTTGCCTGTTTCAAACAGTACGTTACAACCTTGCCTGTTTCAAACAGTACGTTACAACCTTACCTGTTTCAAACAGTACGTTACAAGCTTGCCTGTTTCAAACAGTACGTTACAACCTTACCTGTTTCAAACAGTACGTTACAAGCTTGCCTGTTTTCAAACAGTTCGTTACAACCTTACCTGTTTCAAACAGTATGTTTACAACCTTACCTGTTTCAAACAGTACGTTACAACTTCCTGTTTCAAACAGTACGTTACAACTTAGCCTGTTTCAAACAGTACGTTACAACCTTAGCCTGTTTCAAACAGTACGTTACAAGCTTGCCTGTTTCAAACAGTACGTTACAACCTTTAGCAGCTGTTTCAAACAGTACGTTACAACCTTCCTGTTTCAAACAGTAGTTACAATTACCTGTTTCAAACAGTACGTTACAACCTTGCCTGTTTCAAACAGTACGTTACAACCTTACAGTAGCCTGTTTCAAACAGTACGTTACAACCTTCCTGTTTCAAACAGTATGTTACAACCTTACCTGTTTCAAACAGTATGTTACAACCTTACCTGTTTCAAACAGTACGTTACAACCTTACCTGTTTCAAACAGTACGTTACAACCTTGCCTGTTTCAAACAGTACGTTACAACCTTTAGCTAGCTGTTTCAAACAGTACGTTACAAGCTTGCCTGTTTCAAACAGTACGTTACAACCTTTAGCTAGCTGTTTCAAACAGTACGTTACAACCTTCCCTGTTTCAAACAGTATGTTACAATCTTACCTGTTTCAAACAGTATGTTACAACCTTGCCTGTTTCAAACAGTACGCTACAACCTTACCTGTTTCAAACAGTACGTTACAACCTTGCCTGTTTCAAACAGTACGTTACAACCTTTAGCTAGCTGTTTCAAACAGTACGTTACAACCTTGCCTGTTTCAAACAGTATGTTACAACCTTGCCTGTTTCAAACAGTACGTTACAATCTTGCCTGTTTCAAACAGTACGTTACAACCTTACCTGTTTCAAACAGTACGTTACAACCTTTAGCTAGCTGTTTCAAACAGTAGGTACAACCTTTAGCTAGCTGTTTCAAACAGTATGTTACAACCTTGCCTGTTTAAGCAGCCAACACGAGCACTCCACTATTCGCTTTGGAGTCAAAGCACTTGATAGTGTTGATTGCCCTTTGCCCTGTGATGACTTAAAAAAAATCATATTTGTGACTCTTGTTTCCATCAGATCCAGCTGGAGTTATCCAGCAGATTTACATATAAACTCCAAGTTCAGAGTCAGGACGAAAGATGGTTACAGTGACTGGTTTGAAGTTGTCACTGGGGTAAGGCAAGGTTGTATCCTCTCCCCTCTCCTCTTTGCACTTGCCATTGACTGGGTTTTGAAACGTACAACCCAAGGAAAGGGAACCGAGTGGACAGAAGGAAACAGCCTCTCAGATCTGGATTTTGCTGATGACATTGCTGCTCTTGCAAGCACCACCCAAGATCTGCAGGTGCTTGTAGACAATATCAGCAAGTTTGCAGGCAACACTGGCCTCATTATCAGTGCCAAACAGACTAAAACATGCTTACTGGTAAACATCAAGGGACAACAGATGTTTTCATTGATGAAAAGCAAGCAGAAGACGTAGAGAACTTCACATACCTAGGCAGTTCCATCAACAACGCCAATAACCTCGACCACGAACTGACGTGTCCTATTTGGTATGCAGCATTAGCATTCAGTCTGCTGAACAAAATATGGAACAGCAAGAATTTCTCCCTTGGAATCAAACTGAAATTATATAGCTCCAGTGTGATTTCAACGCTGTTATATGGCTGTGAAACATGGCAGCTGAAGACCACCCAGGAGAAGAAACTCGACGCTTTTGATACTAAGTGCCTACGTGAGATCTTGGGCATCATATGGTCAGACTTTATACCAAATGAAGACGTCAGGGAGAGGTCCAAACAGCTCTCCATGTCAACCATCATCTTCAGACGGCGCCTCCACTGGCTGGGTCATGTCTTGAGATTACCCTCTTCAAGACCTGCAAACCATTAAATGGACCCCAGCAGGCCAGAGAAAAAGAGGACGACCCAGGATGAGCTGGCGACAGACAGTGGAGAGAGACCTCAGACTCGTTGACAGAGGATGGAGTGACACCAGCAAACTGGCTGAGGACCATACACAGTGGAGTACCTTGACTGCCTCATGTGTCACAAGACACGGGAGCATCTAAGTCTTTAAGTAAGTCTTGTTTCCACTGTCAGACTCTCTTACATGATGTGGTAGAGTTCACACTGGAACAAGATTTCTTTTGTTTGGTCTTTTTTCTTCAAAATGCATGCAGTTTAATATTCGTTTGATTCCCTTGCTCCCCTTCCCCCCTCCTTTATCTTTACAGGCCTGTTTCAGGCTGTAATCTATTCAGAATCAATTACAGAACAGCCTGTTTCAGGCTGTAATCTATTCAGAATGAATTACAGAATCCAGCCTGTTTCAGGCTGTAATCTATTCAGAATAAATTCGGGCATTCATTTGGTGGCATGACTGGTCAAGCTGATAGTGTGGTAGTCTGGCATGTCCTTTCTTTGGCATGACTGGTCAAGCTGATGGTGTAGTAGTGTGGCGTGTCCTCTCTTGGAAGTAGTGGGGAGCAGTGTTTGAGACATACTGAAGTGAAATCTGTAGCAGGACTCAACTTACTTGTAAGTGCTGGCATTCTCAACTTAACCTATAAGTGCTGGCATTCTCAATTTACCTATAAGTGCTGGCATTCTCAACTGACCTTTAAGTGCTGGCATTCTCAACTGACCTATAAGTGCTGGCATTCTCAACTGACCTTTAAGTGCTGGCATTCTCAACTTACCTATAGGTGCTGGCATTCTCAACTTACCTGTAAGTGTGGCATTCTCAACTGACCTTTAAGTGTTGGCATTCTCAACTTACCTATAAGTGCTGGCATTCTCAACTTACCTATAAGTGCTGGCATTCTCAACTTACCTATAAGTGCTGACATTCTCAGCTTACCTATAAGTGCTGGCATTCTCAACTGACCTATACGTGCTGGCATTCTCACGGAAAAGTACGAAGAACATGTTTGGAACATTTGCGTCAAGGAATCTTTACAGAAGTGAGTTTGGACGAGTCTGGAGAAAAACCCCATTGGTATAAGAATGTTTTGTATGTTATGAATATATCTGTGTTATGCACAAATGTTAGCTTTTCTAGGGAATTAATCCTGCGGAGTCTGACTCATGTCCATCCACGGCACCTTCTGGTAACACGTGGTAAATGTTGATTCAGCAGACCAGCCAGCTGCTTCCTGATTATTGTTACGGGCATCCCATGAGCAGCACCTGCTGTCGTACTTGTACAGTGAGTACTGTGTGCACCAATGAGAGGGCTGTCAGTACCTGCTTCCGTCAACTGTATCATCTATGGAAAAGGTCAAAAGGTGCCCTTGCTGATGAAAATGCGCTACTTCTGGATTTTTTTAAAAATCAGAGATAAGATGAAATGCTGGACAAAAAGTGCCAGTAGTCAGTTCGGTCAGTCCATTGTTTAACAGCTCCAACATTGTCAGTCACATCAGTGTCAGTCTATTGTTTAACAGCTCCAACATTGTCAGTCACATCAGTGTCAGTCCATTGTTTAACAGCTCCAACATTGTCAGTCACATCAGTGTCAGTCTATTGTTTAACAGCTCCAACATTGTCAGTCACATCAGTGTCAGTCCATTGTTTAACAGCTCCAACATTGTCAGTCACATCAGTGTCAGTCTATTGTTTAACAGCTCCAACATTGTCAGTCACATCAGTGTCAGTCTATTGTTTAACAGCTCCAACATTGTCAGTCACATCAGTGTCAGTCCATTGTTTAACAGCTCCAACATTGTCAGTCACATCAGTGTCAGTCCATTGTTTAACAGCTCCAACATTGTCAGTCACATCAGTGTCAGTCTATTGTTTAACAGCTCCAACATTGTCAGTCACATCAGTGTCAGTCTATTGTTTAACAGCTCCAACATTGTCAGTCACATCAGTGTCAGTCTATTGTTTAACAGCTCCAACATTGTCAGTTCAATCAGTGTCAGTCTATTGTTTAACAGCTCCAACATTATGACTACCGGATTTAAACAGGTCACTCAGCTAGGAATAGCACTTACTTGGAGCTTTCGACAGACCTCCGTCCGTCTTCTTCAGCGGTGGTGTTGCTACTGGGTGAACTGGCGTTCAGTGCACACGACCACGGGTCGAACCCTGGTCATGTGACTGAACGATGAGGGTGTTGTACACCGATGGCAAGGTGTGTCTGCCCGGTCCCGGTTGAGTGTCGGGTTGTTGGCGGCAATATGATAGCCTCCTTCACCCCACGCTGAAACCATCTATTGTCACGGTCGAGAGCGCTGATGTTGTCATAATCAAACTGATGTTGCTGGGCGTGTAGGTGGGCGCCTACTGGTGATGATTCCCTTTTGTGTTCTGTCAAGCGTTTTCGAAGGTTTCTCTCAGTTTCCCCGACATAGTTCTCTTCACAGTCACAGTTCCAGCATTGTTAGTCCCATCAGTATCAGTCTATTGCTTAACAGCTCCAACATTGTCAGTCCCATCAGTATCAGTCTATTGTTTAACAGCTCCAACATTGTCAGTCCCATCAGTATCAGTCTATTGTTTAACAGCTCCAACATTGTCAGTCCCATCAGTATGTCTATTGTTTAACAGCTCCAACATTTTCAGTCCCATCAGTGTCAGTCTATTGTTTAACAGCTCAATCATTGTCAGTCCCATCAGTGTCAGTCTATTGTTTAACAGCTCAATCATTGTCAGTCCCATCAGTGCTGACAACAGCCAGGAATCGTGCAGATGGTTTTAGTTGTGTTTCCAGATAGATGCAGTTGTCCAGAGAATGACCAAACAACATGCTGAACAATCAGCTACAGGGGAATAATCAGGGGCACGAGAAAAAAAGAAGTGTGTGTGTGTGTGTGTGTGTGTGTGTGTGTGTGTGTGTGTGTGTGTGTGTGTGTGTGTGTGTTCTGTGTGTCTGTGTTCCCTAATGATTTGAAAAGGCGTCTGCAACATAGTGACTCGATTATCTTCAGCTGGAAGACGTGTCTGCAACTCTTCTGACAAAATGTGGAAGAAATATGTCTCACACAAGAAAAATACAGCGCATCCATCTGTTACTAAAGACACCAACAAGATCTTGGAGTCTGGATGTGAAAAATGAAATCTGTAAACGAAGTAAGATTTCTTCTTTTGTGCATAGATGAATTGAAAAAACAAACAAACAAATACGTCGAAATGTGCCTTAGCAGTGTCGCCATGCCGACAAATCGCCTATTGTCTGTAAAAGAAAAAAAAAAGAAAAAGAAAAACGGCCCGATTCGCCTCCATCAAGTCCAGACTATCTCCCAGCGCAGACTGAACTATAGCACAGAGCAGAGAAGAGGTCAAAAGAAACACAAGCAGCCACTTGCTTCTTTTAATAGAAATTTCCTCGCACGTTCACACCAAGGAACGAAAAAGAAAACAAAGAGAATGTCAGTGTCAACATGGGGAACACATCAGTCAATCGTACCAAAAATCATTGAACCCGGTTCAGTGTTAAACAGTTCTGAAGAAACGTTTGAACATTTATACAAAGATATTTCGGAAATAGGCTATGACCCTTCTCTCTCTCTCTCTCTCTCTCTCTCTCTCTCTCTCTCTCTCTCTCTCTCTCTCTCTCTCAAGAAACATTTCGAACATTTATACAAAGATATTACGGAAATGAAACACCTCTCTCTCTGTCTCTGTCTCTCTCTGTCTCTCTCTCTCTCTGTGTCTCTGTCTCTCTCTCTCTCTGTCTCTCTCTCTGTCTCTGTCTCTTTCTCTCTCTCTCTGCCTCTGTCTCTCTGTCTCTGCTCTGTCTGCTCTCTCCTCTCTCTCTCTCTCTCTCTCTCTCTCTCTCTCTCTCTCCTGTGAAAACTAATAGAAGGATCACTTTCTCTTTGTCAGTGTGTGCCGATCTTTTCTTCTTTGTAATCAGTTTCTTTATTCTTGTTTGTTCTTTCAATCGTTGTAAAAAAAAATTCTTTGAATTCATCTACGCGTCAGTGTTAATGGAAGAACAACTTACCAATACATTTTTTATGTATTTGTGAAGAAATGTATGTTTGTTAAAAGTTTTGTTAAGTTTTAGTCGCTAGTCATGCTTAGTTAATCCCTTAGCGGGGCAAGGGCCGGATGAAAAAAAAAAAGCATGAGTTTGCTTATCTGTTACCCTTGGGAATAAAGGTGATCATGATCATGAAAAGAGCCAACGACTAGCCAAATGGTTAGTCCCGTGAATCAAGGTGACCTATCTCTGTAGTCATTTTCCTCTCTAAGTTGTCTTCATGGAGGCGATGTGTTTGGAACGGTTGGTGCTGTTGGTTCACTCGTACCCAGGCGATGATCATGTTCGTTTTCACCTGGTTCAAGTCCCAGCGTTGTGCTGGTCATGGTGTGGCTCCGTGATGAATGCTTGTGAGCTGTGTTGCTCTCGACGTGACCAAGGTTCTTTGATTCGTCATTTCGCTGTCTTTGCTTTTGAGGACTGATGCAGGCCTGTGACAGTTTTGTTGTTGGTGTGTCTGTCTGTTCCAGAGGCCTGTGACAGTTTTGATGTTGGTGTGTCTGTCTGTTCCAGAGGCTTGTGACAGTTTTGTTGTTGGTGTGTCTGTCTGTTCCAGAGGCCTGTGACAGTTTTGTTGCTGAATTGTCTGTCTGTTCCACATGTACTTTGAGAAGACCAGGGACCACCACCGTCCCGCCCCCCCTTCCCCCTTCTCCCCCGTTGTCGCCGTGTTGTCTGTGGTGCTGGTGTCACTCCCGTGTGCCGCCCATCTGTCCTTGAGGTGTGTAACCCGCTGATTTGTAAGCAGCGCCGATTTGTAAGCAGCGCCGATTTGTAAGCGCTTTACAAATCGGCGCACATTGCATGACTTGTAAAACCGCTGATTTGTGAGCAGCGCCGATTTGTTGAGCGCTTACAAATCGGCGGGCTAGGCCCCCGCCGATTTGTAAGCGCTGCTCAGAAATCGGCGGATGCTTTACAAATTGGCGGGTTAAGCCCCCGCCGTTTTGTAAAGCGCTTTACAAAACGGCGGGCGCTTTATATCCTGTTTCTTTGGATTAAAACGATAAACTATTATTACGCGTTCAGTGATTATTCCTGCAATTTTGGCGACTTTCTATTTCATCAAAACGGCGGACTGAAATGCGGTGGTGTGTGTGTGTGTGTGTGTGTGTGTGTGTGTGTGTGTGTGGTGTGTGTGTGTGTGTGTGGTGTGTGTGTTCATGCGTGTGTGTGAGTGTATGTGTATGTCTATCAGTTTGTGTATGTAAGCCTGTGCATATGTGTGTGTTGGGGGGGGGGGGGGGAGAGTAAACAGTCTATTTCTTTTGCCCTCACACAATCAAATTTCGAAGTCGAAAGCAGAGGACATTGTTGACATGTTTTTATTCATATTTGTTCATTTCTGTAAACGTTACATGAACGACAAAGTGAACTAGAATTGTTTGTTTTTAAACGCAATTTTAAGCACATTTTACAGTCGATGATATAAACACAAATTTCCACACTCAAATGAAAAGGAAATCGTAACTCAGCTTATATTGAGTGAAGAGAATAGTGCAAGAGAATAGGGAAAAGTTAAACTAGTGTGCAGTTTTCATACTTTCACCAGAATATTTCACTAAAAGAATAGATATGATTGCCAGACACAATCAATAAAAAGACAATGCAGGAAAATTATTCATGGATGCTGAAAATGCTATTTGTAAAAAACAAACAAACAAACAAACAACAACCGTTTGCATGTTTAATAAAAATTTAGTGGTGAACAGATGAAAATGAAAAAAAAATCATACGCTTCCTCCCTCTTGGAATTGTGTGCATCAAAGCAAAGTTAAATCATAATTACACATCTTTGTTATCTTTTATGGCCGCAGTAGGATAGTTGCCCATTTTGATACATAAACTGGACTTAAAACGAGCATAATTTGCTTAATTTTACAAAATTGGAAATGAAATGAGGCAGGGAACAGTAAACAATAAACAGTAAATAAGTGGGGTAACTTTTGCTCCCATAAGAAAACCTAACACAGAGTAACTTTTATTCAAGACTGCAGCCTTTGAAACTTGAATAAAGTCAGACAAATACATAGACGAACAATCTAATAGTGGGGGGGGGGGGGGGGGGGGGGGGGGGGGGGGAACAAGTGCAGGCCAACAACTGAACTGTCTTCATAGTAATGACTTGGCAAGATTTGGACTTAAGGAGGGGGGGGGGGGAGGGGGGAGTTTGAAGATGGAGAAAGTGGGAACATGAAATTAAGAAAATATATTACAGATATGAAAACTCTTCACTAGCTGCATAAGGGAACCATCGCAATCCCTTTTGAAGGCAGATATATTTGTATTGCCTGCTCCGAGGCCTTTCGTCTGCTGGGTCGGAACTCATCAGGGAGACACGGCTGGTTGTGTCTGCGCTCCTGGTGTCAAATAGAGACACACCACAGTCCATAATACTGTGGTGTTCTCATCACCAAGGGTGCAAAAAAGAATGCAATAGCACCCCCAAAGCAGCCAGTGAAGGGTAGTAAATGAAACCAAATGAAAGTGTGGGGAGGAAAAAAGTTGCTGAAAAACTAAAGACATTGTGCAAATAGTATAAAATGTAGGGGACAATCTTTGAGCCTACGCTTGAGGATCCACCCAAAGATGCAAGGGAGATCAAAAGACAAACACACAGACGGACAGAAACAAATACAAATAACCTCAGTTTAATCGAAACAAAATTGGAAATGAAATGATGTAGGGAACAGTAAACAATAAACAGTAAATAAGTGGGGTAACTTTTGCTCCCATAAGAAAACCTAACACAGAGTAACTTTTATTCAAGACTGGCACAGCCTTTGAAACTTGAATAAAGTCAGACAAATACATAGACGAACAATCTAATAGTGGGGGAAAAAACAAGCGCAGGCCAACAACTGAACTGTCTTCATAGTAATGACTTGGCAAAGATTTGAACTTAAGGGGGGAGGGTAGGGGGGGAGGGGGAGTTTGAAGATGGAGAAAGTGGGAACATGAAATTAAGAAAATATATTGCAGATATGAAAACTCTTCACTAGCTGCATAAGGGAACCATCGCAATCCCTTTTGAAGGCAGATATATTTGTATTGCCTGCTCCGAGGCCTTTCGTCTGCTGGGTCGGAACTCATCAGGGAGACACGGCTGGTTGGTCTGCGCTCCTGGTGTCAAATAGAGACACACCACAGTCCATAATACTGTGGTGTTCTCATCACCAAGGGTGCAAAAAAGAATGCAATAGCACCCCCAAAGCAGCCAGTGAAGGGTAGTAAATGAAACCAAATGAAAGTGTGGGGAGGAAAAAAGTTGCTGAAAAACTAAAGACATTGTGCAAATAGTATAAAATGTAGGGGACAATCTTTGAGTCTACGCTTGAGGATCCACCCAAAGATGCAAGGGAGATCAAAAGACAAACACACAGATGGATAGAAACAAATACAAATAACCTCAGTTTAATCGAAACAAAATTGGAAATGAAATGATGTAGGGAACAGTAAACAATAAACAGTAAATAAGTGGGGTAACTTTTGCTCCCATAAGAAAACCTAACACAGAGTAACTTTTATTCAAGACTGGCACAGTCTTTGAAACTGAATAAAGTCAGACAAAGTACATAGACGAACAATCTAATAGTGGGGGAAAAAACAAGCGCAGGCCAACAACTGAACTGTCTTCATAGTAATGACTTGGCAAAGATTTGGACTTAAGGAGGGGGGGGGGGGGGGGGGGGGGGGGGGGGGGGGGAGGGGGTTTGAAGATGGAGAAATTGGGATCATGAAATTAAGAAAATATATTGCAGATATGAAAACTCTTCACTAGCTGCATAAGGGAACCATCGCAATCCCTTTTGAAGGCAGATATATTTGTATTGCCTGCTCCGAGGCCTTTCGTCTGCTGGGTCGGAACTCATCAGGGAGACACGACTGGTTGTGTCTGCGCTCCTGGTGTCAAATAGAGACATACCACAGTCCATAATACTGTGGTGTTCTCATCACCAAGGGTGCAAAAAAGAATCCAATAGCACCCTATTTGGGAGCAAAAGTTACCCCACTTGTTTACTGTTTAATTTTACAAGTTGTAAGGGACAAATTCCAGACCACTGAACATAAATGTGACAAGTAACCTATTTTCATTTCTAAACATGTTGAATGCTTGGACAAGTTAATGATCCTCACCTGCAAAATATCGTTTTAAAATTGCTACACGTTTTCTTCAGTAGAGTCTAGAAAAAACATGCAGTAGAGTGTTGGTTGGATTTCATCTGCTTTCTTGTCTCAAACAAATGAAATTCCATGTTTGAAAGCTCCACCCATGATGGTAATATGTGTTGTACTTCAAAGGAATAGGAACACATCCTCTAATGAATTTTCTGCCTCTGTTGATAACCAGCATAAAACTACATCTTAGCTAAAATCAAAATATATAACTTTATTGTCCCACACACAAGGGGAAATTTTGGCTGCTTCCCCTGGGGGAAGCACGTCGTTACAGTGTAGCGCCACCAAGGAAAAAGGGAGTGAAGTGCCTTTCCCAAGGACACAACTCCGGTGCACCAGTGGGAATGGAACCCAAGACCTCTAGATTGAGAGTCCATCGCCTTACCAGTTACATCACTGCACCTCCCCTAGTAGCGGGCTTTAAACACAACATATTGAACAAGATGCTCCTGGTGTTAACATCATCTCTGCAACACTCGATGTTACAGTGAACAGACTCAACATGCAGTATAGGACTGTATATAGATAGATAGAGAGACAGACAGACAGACAGACAGACAGAGAGAAACAGACAGAGAAACAGAGTGAGAGACAGAGAGAGAGAGAGAGAGAGAGAGAGAGAGAGACAGAGAGACAGAGAGACAGATAGATAGATAGAGAGAAGAGAGAGAGAGAGAGAGAGAAGGAGAGAGAGAGAGAGTGAAGGGGGGGGGGGTAGTAAAATAAGTTAGCAGATTTGTCTTTTTCTCTTCGTTAGAGTGCTCCTCAAAACGACGTGAGTCAGTCCGCCATCTTGATGAGCAAAATAGAAAGTCATCAAAATTGCGGGAATAATCACTGAAAGCGTAATAATAGTTTATCGTTTTAATCCAAAGAAGCAGGATATAAAGCGCCCGCCGTTTTGTAAAGCGCTTTACAAAACGGGGGGGCTTACCCCGCCGATTTGTAAAGCACCCGCCGATTTCTAAGCAGCGCTTACAAATCGGCGCTGCTTACAAATCGGCGGTTTTACAAGTCATGCAATGTGCGCCGATTTGTAAGCGCTTACAAATCGGCGCTGCTTACAAATCGGCGCTGCTTACAAATCGGCGGGTTACAAGGTGTGTTCTGTGCTCTATGGACTTGGAGTTCCGCTCGGATCGACCTGTTAAACTTTATTACAGGTGATGAACACCCAACCTCTTTGTGTTCTACTGTGCTTCAACAAGACAGTTTACCAGGGTGATCGCCTTGACCCTGTGTTGTTCGTGTGTATCAGGGACGACGCGTTGTGTTGGACAATCTACAAATATGTGTTGTACATATACCCCAAGGAGTTCGTTTTGACCGGTGCATCATCTGAACCACAGGCCCAGCTCCCCTATAATCGGGTACTGTGCCTTCCTCACCACAGGCCAGCTCCCCTATAATCGGGTACTGTGCCTTCCTCAAGGACAAGGTGGATATACTCAGGGCAAGAAGGAAACTGAAAGGTACTAGTATTTTCATTGGGGAAGAGTTTTCTTTCAGGGTAAGGGAAGTAAGACGCAAGCTGTTGCCCCATTTGAAGAAAGCCAGAGCAGACAACAAAATGGCATCTATGGTTTTCGACCTTCTCTTCATAGATGGCACTACATTTTCTGTGAACTCGGAGGGCAACCTGAAAGAAATGAAAAAGGATATTAGCCGCTCTTGTTGTGAAGGTGTTTCTTCAAAATTTTGTTTTGTAATTAGTTTTCTTCTGCATTTAATTTAGAGGCAGTGATTAAAATACAAACACAAATAAACAAACAAAAAACCCCCAACAAAACACCTGTTGCGGAACCCTTTGTGAACAGTTGTGTGGCTGACAACTGCACGTGCCTGTATGTTGAATGCTCGTGAAGTTGTCAGTGACAGAGAGGAAAGTGTGAACAACAAGGGTACAGGCTGTGCACCTGTGTGAAAAAGTTCACGGTTGCATTCTGAATCAGGTCAATCAATTCCCATTGTAACGCACGTGCGTTTTCAGTTAAAAAGTCTTGCAATGGAATGTCAACGGCCTGCTCCCTAAACTAAGACATAAAGAAATTTTAAATGTAATTAATGGCGAACCGCCAAGAAAACGTAGACAGACGAATCACAAGACAAAACACGACGTGTTTCAACCTCTTAGGTCTTCTTCAGGCAAGATACAAAACACTCAGGACAACGAAAATGAACGAAGATATTAAGTGGTTGCTTGTTCATTTTCGTTGTCCTGAGTGTTTTGTATCTTGCCTGAAGAAGACCTAAGAGGTCGAAACGCGTCGTGTCTTGTGTTGTGATTCGTTTGTCTACGTTTTCTTGTTGGTTCGCTGTTAATTACATTAAAAATTTGTTTAGAGTTCCGCCTGCAGTCGCCTTACCTTGCAACTAGCAACTAGATCAAAGACCTAAAGATTTCCTTCCAATGTTTGCTCCTTTGATATCATTTGTTTTGCTGAAACCTTTATAGAGACATTTCAAACAGATTTATTTGTTGATTGAATGATTTTTTGTTGTAAACCTGCTATTTCGTTTTCAAAACATGATCGTTTTTTTTTTTTTTTTGTGGTGGAGTTGTGTGCCTTATTAAGAGAATGTATGCCCTATTTGTTTATTTCATTGACGTAGACGACAATCCTATTATTGTTTTTCTTATAGACAAAGCTGTGTTAGGCACCATGAAAGATATCCTGTATATGTGTTTATATGTTCCGCCTGAAGGGTCACAATTTTGTTCTTTTTGGATGTAAACAATGGCATTGGTCTTTTGGAAGAACGCTTGTCATATTGTTCGCTTGCATTTCATGTTGTATACTTAGTGCGTTCAGGAGATTTCAACAGTCGAACTGCCGGCATACACATGAATGATTTCTGCAGTGAAAGCTGTATTAAATCATTAAAAACAAGTAGTTCTATCAACACTTATAGGAAATCTCCGGACAGAGTGTTGAATGGCTATAGTAAACTTATGTTGAATTTATGTACTACATTTGATTTACATATTGTGAATGGTGCATGTAATGGCGACCGCTATTGCTACGTAAACATCTAAGATTCAGGCAGTGGTATAAGCGATTATTTTTCAATGTCGAGTGACATGTTTGCCATGTTTGAAGCTTTCAGTGAACTTCATATTCATGATATGTTTCATTCGGGTCATACGCCACTTAAATTACGTTTAAAAAGAAGAGACACAAACATTAAACAGGACATTTTGGAACAATAATGTAGCAACGGGGTTTATTGACTCAATGCACTCTGAGGAATCTCGTAGAATGCTAGAGCTAGCTGTAAGTTTAATTGATTATGATATTCACGAAGCTTTGTGTACTTTTAATGATTGCATTTAACAAAGTGCTGAACGCATGAAAAGTCAGATCAGAATGGACGATAATAATAACTCAGATGACTGGTATGATCAGAATGTAAGACAGTAAAGGAAAATTGAAGAAAGCTTTACATAATAGCCCGTTGACCAGGATATTATGAAGACGGAAATGCTTTTTGTATTGCACGAGGAGAGTATAAACATTTGTTAAAGCGCAAGGAGAAGGATTTCCACAAATCGTTTTTAGATGAATTGTTCTCTTCTGTGAATAATCAAAAGCAATTTTGGGAAAATGTAAATAAACTTTCATGTAAACGAAAACGCAATAACAATGAGATCACTCTGGATGACTGGTTTCAACACTTCAAAACTTTACTCGAAAAAGAAAGTGAACCAGATGAGGACGAGGTGAATGTTGATGGTAATGATGATTATGTCAAGTAACCAATTTCAAAGGAAGAAGTTTAATTTAGCAATTAGAAAGACAACGTTTAGAAAAGCTGCCGGACGGGATGGAATTACTGGAGAGCTGTTAAAAAATCCAGGTGACTGTGTTGCAGATTTCTTTGTCATGTTTTGTATTGCTTTTTTCAGAAAGGTATATTTCCTGACACTCGAACAGAGAGTATTGTGCTTCCTCTGTACAAAAGAGGAGATGTCAACAACCCTAGCAATTACAAGTGCATTTTGTTATAAAATATTAGCAGTCCAATTGATTGTACAGTCATTAATCGTCGTTTACAAGAGTTGATTGAAGAAAACAACACTGCTGGAGAACATCAAGCAATGCTTAAAAAGAACTATTCAACTACAGATGACAAATTCACTTTGTTAGCTCTTGTACAAAAAAACAAAAAAAACAAACAAACAACAAAAAAAACAGTTCTCTTTGGACAAAAAATGTGTTGCATTTATTGATTTTGAGAAAGCTTTTGACACCATAAACAGGAACATTGTTTGGTCAATTTGAGTTTGAAATGAAATAAATGGTAACTTATACAATTGCATCGAAAATACATATAATAATGTTAAGTTAACCTACGGTGTGGATATAAACTAACGTATTTCATCATGTGCACTTATGGTGTTAAGCAAGGTGATGTGTGCAGTCCTTTTTTTTAATTTATTAATGAACTTGCCATAGAAATAATTCAAAGTGGTAAGCATGGTGCAATGTTGACGATTGAGTATTTTGAGCTCTGTACCTTATTACTGCAGATGATGTTGTACTATTATCAGAGACAATCATTGGTTTGCAAACGCAGTTAAACAGTCTACAACGCGCAGCATTTTCTCTTGATCTGAAAGTGAATTTAAGCAAAAGCAATACAATTGTGCTTAGAAAAGGCAGCTACTTAACAGCAAGAGAAAATTGGATGTGTGACCATGCTGTGATGCCTGTTGTAATTGCTCATAGACACTTAGGTATACTGTTTTCAACAAAACTCAGTTTCACGTTGGCATGCAGTGACATGATAAGTAAAGCAAAGAAAGCTCTGCTCTGCATTATGAGAAAACTGTGTATTTTGAAGAACACTAGTTTAGATTTATTGTTGAAATTATTTGATTCACAGGTTCAACCCATTGCTCAGTACGGCGCAGAACTTTCAGGACTAGATGATGCAGGACCCCCCCCCCCCCCCCCCCCCCCTTTGTGAAAAAGTGCATCTCTTTGTCTTAAAGAAATTTTTAGGGGATGAAAGGCTAACACCGAATCACGTTGTCTAAGGGGAGACCAATAGATGTCCTATGTAATTAAATTCTCTATTAATTTGTAATCGATACCGGTTGAAATAACAACAATGACTTATCACAGATTACCTCAGAAAGTCAATATGATGATATACGACCTATATGCAAGAGTCAAAAGAAATTGGGTTTCAAATGTCCGTTGTAAATCATGTAATTTGGATTAGGTTATGTTTGGATAAAGCAAGGCGCGCAAAAGGAAAGATCATTTCTATGTGAATTTAAAGACAGACTGGTTGCATGCAGGTCGCAGGAATGGGACTTTCATGTTAAAAACAGCGATAGATTTACCATGTGTTGGACATTTTGCTCTGTACGCGATGTCAAACTTTATCTGCAAATGGATTTAGGTAAACACTTGAAGCTGACAATGACCAAATTCAGACTGGGAATTTCAGATATAGCACAACACCGATATCGTTAAAGTAGATATACTGGGACATATTTGACCTGTCCGTATTGCAAAAATAGAAGAAGATGAACTTCATTTTGTTTTATGCTGTTGTATATTATCTAGTCTAAATATATACCGATAAAGTTTTCAAGGGATCACTGTAATTTCGGTTAAGTCTGCTATGACATCTCAGAATAAGAGCATAGTAAGAAATTTATCAGTTTACTTCTTCAAGGCATTTCAGTTTAGAGCAGTTATGTCTTCTTGACAAAGCAGTCCATCCAGTCTTTCTAGTGTTATTTATCATTCTTATGTTGCTATTGTGTTCTCCATACCCCCTTGATATGGGGCAATGACCTTTATACGAATAAACCATCTGAGCTCTCTCTCTCTCTCTCTCTCTCTCTCTCTCTCTCACGCACACATGCATGCATACATGCACACACACACACACACACACACACACACACACACACACACACACACACACACACACACATACACACACACGCGCGCGCGCGTGAGCCCGCGCACGCACGCACGCGTGCACGCACGAATGCACACATGCACGCAAGCACGCATCCGCGCAGGTAGACTTGTCAATATTTATTATCCTTTGTACCAAATAATTCCAAACCAACCATGCTGATTCACGGGAAGAAGTGTTACTAGAAGTCCTGCGCCTCACTTCTGCCCATGGAAGACTTCAGCGACTTGTCTCTGCTGATTCCACCCTCCACTGGACCCTGTAGGATGGCCTTGGACAGGGAGCCATGCCCGTGTCAAGCAAGCTTACAGCATCTGGCTGATTCTTGTCGTCGTCATCATCATCATCATCATCATCATTATTATCTTCATCAGTATTTTCTTCATCATCATCATCATCATCATCATCATCTTCTTCTTCTTCTTCTTCATCATCATCATCATCATCATCATCATCATCATCATCATCGTCCTTCGAATGAGACTATAAACCGAGGTTCCGTGTGTGAACGCACGCATAATATCTTGCACACACGTAAAATCCCATCACCAACTTTCGGAAGAGTAGGCCAGTTTGGCCGTTGGTATGGATGACACGTTACACACAGCATGCACCCTGCGTAAGAAATGGAAAAAAAGAATGAAGGAAGTAAAGAAACTGAGTGAACGATATTGACTGGATGACACGGGAAACGACTGAATGAAGCGCCAGCTGGCAGCTCTTCAGTCGGCACTACCCAGGTAGGCAGCCCGTTGTGTAAACGAGTGTTGATGAATAAGTGCAAATGGTGGATGTAAGCGCATTGAGTTGTGTAACAAGAAATGCGCTATATAAGTATTATACATTATTATTATTTATTATTATTATCGTCAGCAGCAGCAGCAGCAGCAGCAGCAGCAGCAGCAGCAGCAGCAGCAGCAGCAGCAGCAACAACATCAGCATCACCAACATTATCACCATTATCGTTATATCATCACCGCTTTATTGTTTCCGTTGTGCTTATGAGAATGATGATTAAAAAAGGGAAATGTTTATCATGATGTTTCCATTGTGCTCATGAGAATGATGATTAAAAAAGGGAAATGTTTATCATGATGTTTCCATTGTGCTCATGAGAATGATGATTAAAAAGGGAAATGTTTATCATGATGTTTCCATTGTGCTCATGAGAATGATGATTAAAAAAGGGAAATGTTCATCATGATGTTTCCATTGTGCTCATGAGAATGATGATTAAAAAAGGGAAATGTTTATCATGATGTTTCCATTGTGCTCATGAGAATGATGATTAAAAAAGGGAAATGTTTATCATGATGTTTCCATTGTGCTCATGAGAATGATGATTAAAAAAGGGAAATGTTTATCATGATCGGCAGCATGTGGATGAGGATGGTGTGATTACCAGTCAATCAATCAATCATCATCATGGTGTGATTACCAGTCAATCAATCAATCATCATCATGGTGTGATTACCAGTCAATCAATCAATCATCATCATGGTGTGATTACCAGTCAATCAATCATTCATCATCATGGCGTGATTACCAGTCAATCTATCAATCATCATCATGGTGTGATTACCAGTCAATCTATCAATCATCATCATGGTGTGATTACCAGTCAATCTATCAATCATCATCATGGTGTGATTACCAGTCAATCTATCAATCATCATCATGGTGTGATTACCAGTCAATCAATCATCATCATGGTGTGATTACCAGTCAATCTATCAATCATCATCATGGTGTGATTACCAGTCAATCAATCATTCATCATCATGGTGTGATTACCAGTCAATCTATCAATCATCATCATGGTGTGATTACCAGTCAATCTATCAATCATCATCATGGTGTGATTACCAGTCAATCTATCAATCATCATCGTGCTCAGCAGCAGCAGGAGCAGTAGCAGCAGGAGCGGCAGGACACTGTAGTCATAATTATAGTTATTACTATAGCATTTAAAATATTCATATGACAAAAATCGCAAGTGTTATTATCATCAGTACGGTGGTGATGTTTATTATGCAATAAGTAATCACTACTGTCACCACAGCCGTTACCACCGTTATTACATCATCATCATCATCATCATCATCATCATCATCATCATCATCATCACCATCATCACCATTAACGATTACCATCATCATCATACAATTTGCAATGGTCTTCGTATAATATATGTTTCCTTTTAAAATCAGTCTAACACTGACAAAGTCTGTGAGAACTGTTTATAAAGGTACCCTTCTACCCTCCAGAAGAGCACTCTATGCCTTTCAGGCAACAACTGATGTTGAAAATCACCGCTTGGTACCTCTTACTGGCATAGTGTACAGCACCACAGACATTTTTATATCAATAACACAAACAGTAGTTTTCAGACAACAAGTAATTTTGAAATTCGCCGCTTTATTAGTCTTCCTGGCTTAGTGCATAGCACCACAGATATTTTCACGTCATGGAAAAGTGGTTAGCGACGCGGACTCCAGGCTGAGAGGTCGTGGGTTCGATTCCCATCAGAGTCATGTGGGATTTTTCTGCCCCGACCGGCTCCTACCCAGTGTTGAGTTTGCTCAGTTGGGAAGACTGGGACCACACTGTCGAGTTTCACCCACTTAATGGATGCGTCTCTGGGAGTGCTGCTCAAATTTTATGACCAACACTGCAGCTGTCTATCTCTCGAGCCTGGTTGACGCCGGGGATCTTATGAAAGGAAGCGTAGAGTACAGCCTTGCGATGCAGTCTCAGACCGGAATGGAAATCCGCAGCATCATCTTCATCATCCTCATTCTCATCGGTCAGCACAAAAAAGTCTCAAATTCTGTGGCCCTTCATGTCTTGCTCTCATGGTAACCTCAGTTTCAATGTCCGCTCCACGTCTGTGGCCTTGGTTTGATTCCGTCGGGGTCACCGGTATCGGCGAGTCCATGGAGACTGTCGTCGGACGGACGTGGTGGCACCCTCCGGAAGGGGGGGGGGGGGGGGCTCACTTATGTCGGCTCAGCGACTAAGCAATTATTGTCGTCAGTAGGGGCTTAGCAGGTGGTGTTCTGCGTATGTTGGATCAGAACAGGCGCCACTGAACATCACCGAAGTGACTCGGCGGCAGTGCAGTATCTCCTCCGGTGGGTTGCCTCTTGACGACTTGACATTGATTGTTCCCTGTGGATTGCCGGTGCCGGTTCTGAGGCGGGACTGACTGGGCTGTAGCTGTAGTTGGGGTGTTGGAATGACTGGGCTGTAGCTGTAGTTGGGGTGTTGGAATGACTGGGCTGTAGCTGTAGTTGGGGTGTTGGAATGACTGGGCTGTAGCTGTAGTTGGGGTGTTGGAATGACTGGGTTGTAGCTGTGGTTGGAGTGTTGGAATGACTGGGCTGTAGCTGTGGTTGGAGTGTTGGAATGACTGGGCTGTAGCTGTGGTTGGAGTGTTGGAATGACTGGGCTGTAGCTGTGGTTGGAGTGTTGGAATGACTGGGCTGTAGCTGTGGTTGGAGTGTTGGAATGACTGGGCTGTAGCTGTGGTTGGAGTGTTGGACTGACTGGGCTGTGGTTGGGGTGTTGGAATGACTGGGCTGTGGCTGCGGACGGGGTGTTGGACTGACCGGGCTGTGGCTGTGGTTAGGGTGTTGGAATGACTGGGCTGTGGCTGTGGACGGGGTGTTGGATTGACCACGCTGTGGCTGTGGTTGGGGTGTTGGACTGACTGGGCTGTAGCTGTGGTTGGAGTGTTGGACTGACCGGGCTGTGGCTGTGGACGGGGTGTTGGACTGACTGGGCTGTGGCTGTGGACGGGGTGTTGGACTGACCGGGCTGTGGCTGTGGACGGGGTGTCGGAATGAGCGGCGTGGGTGCGCTGCCACTGAAGTGGCACAGAAGTTGGGACAGCAAAAAAGAAAATGTTGAAAATTACCTCGTAATTCGTCTTGTCGGTTTTGTGTATAACACCACATACATCTTCACATCAGTAACTTTAAACACCACTTTTCAGGCACCAACTAATGTTGAGAATCGCCGCTTAGTTCGTCTTGCCGGATTTGTGTATAGTACTATAGACATCTTTACACACATAACACAAGTAACTCCGCCACCTCCCCCGAGCAAGAACAATAGCGAAAAACATTACCTCAATCTTTCTCATGGGAGAAGACACGCACCAAAACAGGGCAGCGTTCGAATCCCACGTCCAAACCCGAAGTCACATTAGAACACAAGTGGCCGTGTGGCTCAGCATTCTTCATGCACTGGCCAGGCTTCAATTTCTCATAAGAATGATCAAAATGGTTTACTCCAGTCGGGTTGTCACCATTTACCTACAACAGCGCATTCTTTCACTCTTGTCTTCGCTTTCATCCAGTGGCACTATCTTCCATTCTCATCCAGCAGCACTGATACTCCCATGGAAGCAGAAGAACATCCAGGGACCACGCCCCAGCTGTGTGACACCTAACGTCCAGGCAGCGTGGTGTCACAGCTTGCTACCAGCTCGTCATAACAAGAATTGTAAGTGCAGGTGACGATTTTGAAAAGCGAGAACTTTTGACAGAAATGTTAGACCATATGTAAACAGTTCTTGAATCCCTAACCTTTTCTTGACGTTGATTGGACGCTGAGGCACGTGATGAGTGAGAGAAGCTCACTGTTTTGTAGGCCGGGTGTGTTCCCGATATGTACAGTAGACCAGGAGTTGCCAGACAGGAGTACAGGGCGTTTGCTTGGGCCAAGCTGGTAGCTGATCTTCAACCTTGGGGGTTGGAAAACATTGTTTTCAGAGAGTGGTCAGCGATGTAGCGCAGACAGAAGTCTGCTAGAGATTCTGTTTGTTGTAATATTGATTCTCTATGGGTACAAATGTTCCTCGGAAACAAACTTTCTCCGCCTAGACAATTGTCCTGAACGGGTGGAAGTTTACCAAAGTATGAATGTCGAATTATTTTTTCCCTCTACGTTTTCATAGCAACCCTTCAAGCGCTTTTCTACAACAGGTGATGGCCACTAGCATCCAAGGGGATAGAATCTTTGCCGAGTTATGCATCATCATGTACACTTTACACTAAACGTGAACCGAGTGCTTCAAAGTAAGGCACACTGAATTCACAGCAGAGCACGTTGTTTAGGGGCATATAATCACACTGAATTCACAGCAGAGCAAGTTGTTTAGGGGCACTATAATCACACTGAATACACAGCAGAACAAGTTGTTTAGGGGCACTATAATCACACTGAATTCACAGCAGAGCACGTTGTTTTAGGGGCACTACAATCACACTGAATTCACAGCAGAGTACGTTGTTTAGGGGCATTATAATCACACTGGATTCACAGCAGAGTACGTTGTTTAGGGGCATTATAATCACACTGAATTCACAGCAGAACAAGTTGTTTAGGGGCATCATAATCACACTGAATTCACAGCAGAACACGTTGGTTAGGGGCACTATAATCACACTGAATTAAAGGGGCACTATAATCACACTGAATTCACAGCAGAGCACGTTGTTTAGGGGCATTATAATCACACTGAATTCACAACAGAGCACGTTGTTTAGGGGCACTATAATCACACTGAATTCACAGCAGAGTACGTTGTTTAGGGGCACTATAATCACACTGAATTCACAGCAGAGTACGTTGTTTAGGGGCATTATAATCACACTGAATTCACAGCAGAACAAGTTGTTTAGGGGCATCATAATCACACTGAATTCACAGCAGAACACGTTGGTTAGGGGCACTATAATCACACTGAATTAAAGGGGCACTATAATCACACTGAATTCACAGCAGAGCACGTTGTTTAGGGGCATTATAATCACACTGAATTCACAGCAGAGCACGTTGTTTAGGGGCACTATAATCACACTGAATTCACAGCAGAGTACGTTGTTTAGGGGCACTATAATCACACTGAATTCACAGCAGAGCACGTTGTTTAGGGGCACTATAATCACACTGAATTCACAGCAGAACACTTTGTTTAGGGGCACTATAACCATACAGATTCACAGCAGAGCACGTTGTTTAGGGGCACTAAATCACTCTGAATTCATAGCAGAACACTTTGTTTAGGGCTACTATAACCATACTGAATTCACAGCAGAGCACGTTGTTTAGGGGCACTATAATCACACTGAATTCACAGCAGAACACTTTATTTAGGGGCACTATAACCATACAGAATTCACAGCAGAGTACTTGTTTGTGTTTAGGGGCACTATAATCACTCTGAATTCATAGCAGAACACTTTGTTTAGGGCTACTATAACCATACTGAATTCACAGCAGAGTACGTTGTTTAGGGGCACTAGAATCAAATACAGGAGATCATAGAAGGACAGAACTCCGGAGAAAACACTAGAAAGAGATGCAGGAAGACGACACACGATACAAACGATAAACAATTTCCAAAATTTCCAAATACACACAAAAGAGGCTCATCTATTTTCTAGATCAAGGAGGAGATCTTTTCCAGTCGTTTGTATTGATCATACCAAAGATCTCTTTTGAGACGGTGTGAATTCATTATTCTACAACTTGAGAATATTAAAAGATGAAGGTATCAGGATAAAGTTTAGTTACTGTACATAAAAAATCAAATTGTATCCTGTTCGATGAGATCGCCTTATTACTATCACATTTCCAGGTGATCAGTCGCTCATGCGCTTCAGCCTAGATAGTAAAACTGCAACACAGATATCGGTAACTGTTTTACAGTAGTTACAGTGTTTGTTGGCGCCTGCCTAACAATTTCTTACATGCTGCTTTACTCTTTATTATCAATCTAATTTCATGTTGTGTGTAATTGTCTCAATATCATTTTTAGGAATATGTGAATCCAACATGCCTGGACAAGAGAGAGAGAGAGAGAGAGAGAGAGAGAGAGAGAGAGAGAGAGAGAGAGAGAGAGAGAGAGAGAGAGAGAGACGACAGACAGACAGACAGACAGACAGACAGACAGACATGTTGTGGAACTCATTCTGGTGCAAGATGTCATGGCAGGGCTGTATTTCATGTTCGGAAAAAAAACAAACAAACAATAAACGAATCCACACACGCATGCACATTAACACGAACACTAGCACGCATTTATACACGCACTTACATACGCTCTTACGGACGCGCACGGCACGCACGCACGAACACACACACACACACACACACACACACACACACACACGACGCACGCACGCACGCACGCACGCAGCTCGCTCGCTTACTCACTTGTTAACTCACTCACTCACTCACTCATGCACGCACGCACGTATGCACGCACGCACGCACACATACACACACACACAACACAACACCGCACACAAAACACACACAACACAACACACACATACAACACACACACACACACACACACACACACACACACACACAGAACACACACACAAGACAACACACACACAGACACACACGACAACACAGACACACGACAGACAGACACACACCCACAGACACAGACACACACACAGAGAAAACACACACACAGACACAGACACACACAGACACACACACACACACACATGTACGCACGCACATTCACATTCTCTCTTTGGCAGACACACTCATCGGTGGCAAAGTCTCCCTCCTCCCCCATTGGACCTGCAGCCTTACAAAGGCAGCGTCCACGTGGCAGTTAAGCGCCCTTTCGTCGACTATGCTCTCCATAGCAACATGAGCAGGGAACTTGTTGCTTGGATTTGGAAAGGAGTTGTCATTCCTAACAAAGTCTTCTGCAACACGCTGAACCATAACACTCACCTCGGAATGCCTGGCTGTGTTGAAAGGTGTGTGTGTGTGTGTGTGTGTGTGTGTGTTGTGTGTGTGTGTGTGTGTGTGTGTGTGTTGTGGTGTGTTGTGTGTGTGTGTGTGTGTGTGTGTGTGTGGTGTGTGTGTGTGTGTGTGTGTGTGTGTGTGTGTGTGTGTGTGTGTGTGTGTTGTGTGTGTGTGTGTGTGTGTGTGTGTGTGTGTGTGTGTGTGTGTGTGTTGTGTGTTGTTTTGTGTTTGAGGATGTGTGTATGTGTGTGTGTTGTGTGTGTGTGTGTGTTGTTGTTCTTCAGTTTAAGTCTTCACTCAAAGTGATTCGACGGAGTATAGTGTGGTGTGTGTGTGTGTGTGTGTGTGTGTGGTGTGTGTGTGTGTGTGTGTTTGTGTGAGCGCGCACTCGCGCGCGCCTGTGTATTTGGATGCGTGAGTGTGCGTGCGCGCTTGTGTGTGTGTGTGTGTGTGTGTGTGTGTGTGTGTGTGTGTGTGTGTGTGTGTGTGTGTGTGTGTGTGAGAGAGAGAGAGAGAGAGAGAGAGAGAAGAGAGAGAGAAGAGTGTGTGGGTGTGTGTGTGTTGTGTGTGTAAGTAAGTAAGTAAGTAAGTAATTTCTTTTTGTGTATGAGGGGTTGTTGAAAGTTAAAGATAAATTCCTACTGGACTGCGTAATAGATGTGGGCATAACGAACAAAGTAAAGCATAATTATTTAATATTTTTGGTAAAGTCAGTGGAGTCGATCTATTGTGTGAAATATTAGAACCAGTTTTGAGCACTGTATTCTTTACTCTTGGACAATCTAGTAGCAGGTGACGTACACTGAGAGTTTCCCCACACATGCATGTAACATTTTTATTGTATTTGGTTCGAAGTGAATTTAAACGCATCCTATGAATTAAAGTTGCTACCTCTCTAGATGTCGTATTTTCAAATTTGTCTAATTGAGTCTTGGGGTGGATGTCGGGATTTGGTTGTATACAGTTGTGATAATATTGGCTATCTGTGTCTTCCAATAACCTCTTGAAACTGTTGAAGGATGCTCTAGTAATTAAAGTATAACATTCTGATGGGTCTAGCGGAATGTTCAGAGAAGTCGTTCCTTCAATGTTGCGAGCTGCTCTCCGAGCAGCTTGGTCAACTTTCTCATTTGTTGAAATTCCACAATGTGAGGGCACCCAACAGAAAGTCACATTTATTCTTTTCATCGATAGGAGATGTGTCAAATAATTAATTTCTGTAATAGTCTCACAGCGGATCTTTGGATTTAGAGACTGTAAGGCAGAAAGGGCTGACTTTGAATCACTGCACAGTAAAAGTTGACAATTTTCTATGGAAGACTTTAAAACATACTTTATGGACATTAGAATAGCAACTAATTCTGCAGTAAATATTGACAAGTGTTTGCCAAGATAATATAATTCCTCCACTTTTGATTTTGGTATTATAAAAGCTGCTCCTGCTCGATGGTCATCTAACACTGAACCATCTGTAAAAATTTGCAGATGATCCTTATATTGATTTTCCAAATGAGAATTTACATAATTTTTTAAAAGATATGGTGGATCGTTTTTGTTCAGTTCAGTATAGTTTGTGTCATAATTTGCTTTGGTTTGTTCCCATTTGGGAATTGGTGGAAAGGACAGATTGCCAACTATTTTACTTTGGTTAATGTTGGTGTTTTTGAGAAGAGTAGATGTGTATGACTGAATAGATTTTGCTGATTTTATGTCTTTTGCTCTTTTAGCAAAATCTGTATCTGAATTTAGAGATACTTCATTTGTGCAGAAACTTTTTTGTGAAAGGTTCTTTAAAACAAATTTGGTGGAGGACACTTTTCGAAACTCATTCAAAGGTAAAATTCCAATTTCATAGTATGTCCCAATATTGCAGGTATGTGTGGGAACTCCAAGAGCAAGTTTATATGCTTTGCAGTCTACACTTTGTAACTTATTAAGTAGATGCTGTGGAGCGCTGAAGAATACTTCTTGAGCATAAATCAATCTAGACCGCACAAGAGCAGAAGATAAGAGTGTTAAACTCTCTTTATCTTGTCCCCATTTTTGTTTGCTTATGATCTTTAGAAAGTTTAAACTTTTTCTTGCTTTATTCAAAATATGTTCAATATGTTGGTTCCATGAAAGTTTTGATGTTAAATATACTCCTAAGAATTTAACAGATTTGACGTATTGTAAGACCGATCCATTAAGAGTAAATTGTGGAAGTTTGTCTGGGTCATATCCAGAGTTGAAAAGCATTAGATTTGTTTTTTCTGCCGACAGTGTCAATCCATTTTCATGTAAAAAAACTACTGATATTGTTTAATTCATGTTGATATTTGATCTTTATGTAATTTAAGAATCTTAATGGGGTTTTTCTTTTCATAGTGACTTTCATCCACAGACATATGTCATCAGCAAACTGTACTAAAACTACGTCTTTGGATAAGCCTTTGGTTATGTCTGCAATCAGGATATTAAATAGGATTGGAGATAATACTGATCCTTGTGGAAGACCCATTTCCAGTGTTCTAGTGGTGGAATATGTATGCTCTATTCTTGTTTGAATAATTCTACTTTGAAGGAAAGCTTTGACATAATCATACATGATTCCATTTATTCCAATAGTTTTTAGTTTATACAAAAGTCGTTTATGCCACACTTGTTCATACGCTTTCCTTATGTCAAAGAAAGTTGCCAAGATGTTTTTACGTCGTGCGAATTGCTGTTTAACATGTGTAGTGAGTTTCACTAGATGGTCTGTTGCTGATCTGCCTTTCTGAAAACCAGCTTGATTTATAGGGATAATTTGATGTTTATTACAAAAATAAAGTAATCTGTTTAAGACAACTCTTTCCATTAGTTTGCATGTATGCGACGTTAAGGCAATTGGACGGTAGCTGTTTATGTTACTTCGAGGTTTTCTTGTTTATGTATAGGAACAATGATAGAATGCTTCCATAATGAAGGCAAATTGCCATTTTCCCAGCATTTTGGAATGAAGACCGAGATAAAGCGTTTTAACATTGGGTGGGACATGACGCAGCATTTCATTAGAAATTCCATTTAAACCCACTGATGTTTTTTTGGTTCCCAAATTAGCAAGGCATTCTTCTACTTCTTGAACTGTTATGGGAGCATTCAAGTAGTGGTTTGCAACAGGGTCTGGATTGTTCTCGGTGAAGTTTTCTTCTTCTTGCTCTCTGTGCAGTCTATTTTCTGTTGATAAACTATCTTTGCTGCCATTTTTGGCGAACATGTCAACAAAAGCTTCGGCCTTTTCTAGATTAGATGGGAAATCCGAGTTTGGGAGCTTGACAGGACATCTTGGCAAGTTTACTCCATTTTTCATTGTTCGTAACTTTTCCCACACTTTTTGAAAATCTTTATAATTTGTTATTTCATTCTTAAAAAGTTAGACCAGTATTGCTGTTTTGCTTGTGCTGTGATGTAATTAAAATGATTTTTGGCTCTTTTTTTCTCAAGAAGCTTTTCAGCGCGCTCTTCTCCTTTACTTCGTAAATATTCTCTCAGTTTGATGTTCTTCTTCTTTTTCTCTTTTTCACACGTCTCATTCCACCAGACATTACCTGTGTGCTTTTTCGAACTTGATTTAACATGTTTTATCATAGGTATTGACTGATTCGCGGCAGAAAGCATAGCATTCTGAAACCGATCGTATAGGTCGTCAATAGTTTTTGTATAAAGTTCTTTTGTGTCGACGAAGAAAGTTTTTAGCAAGTCCGTGAATTTACCCCAGTTAGCTAATTTATAATTATATTTTGGGACTTTTTCCTTTGTCAAATCTATTGGTTCAAGCCTTGTAGTTTCGAAGGTAGTAATGACTGGAATATGATCACTATTGAGTGTGTCATCGAGGGTTTGCCAATCACAAAGTGGTGCTAGATCTGGAGATATCAAAGTTAGATCTATTGCACTTGGCTGGTGCTTAGGGTTGTCAGGACGCGTGTTATTCTCCCGTCATTCAAAAGATATAAGGACGAGTCGACGACATTTTCAATAAAACGGTTACTAGTAATCAACTGACAATCCTTTTCCCAAAACGGGGAATGAGCATTAAAATCTCCAGTTATAAGATATCTATTGTTTTCATCTGGTCTTAAATGAAAAGATCGTAACCATTCAGAATTGTGCTCGTTAGGTCCCCGTGGTAGATAGACGGACACAACAGTTAAAACGATGTTAGTATTTACCTGAACCCTGACTGCGCAAGAATAGGAGTCAGGTGTGTCTGGTGGAACGGGACTTGCACAGGAGATGTAGTTCTCTCCTTCCTTGATGTAAATGGCTGCGTTGATTTTATCATTAGTGTTCCCCTGTTGAACAATTGGGGGGAAATAATAGCCAGCGAGTTTAGGTAACTTATTTCTATGTGTGTTTAGGGTTTGTAAGGCCAACACACTGTAGTTTTCTTCTGCAAGTTTTTGTGTTAACTGGTCAATGGAAGTTATAATAGATCGACAGTTCCACTGAAATACCTTAAAAGGGCCGTCTTTTAACATCAGAATTTTAACTTATGACCAGAATTTTAACTTATCTGTAAGTTAATACAAACGATATTTAGATAAAGTTAACAACAAATACACTTAATGAATGTCTGAGTCAATACAAAATGGATGATGATTTTCGTATGCTGCAATTGAAATATTAGCGTGAGTTACACTATAGTCACAAGTGGTGCTGGAATTTGACAAAGTTCTACTTTCACCAGTCGCCAAGCACGCTGAACCTGTTGCTCCTGGGGCCCAGACTGTAGAGCAGAGGATCCGGATAGGGCTGGTAGTACCAGGGTGGCTGGTGCCTCGATCGTCGGGTCTTCCTGGGTCGGCTCCACAGCAGGTCTCTCACGTGGCGCCCGATGTTCCTGGCCAGGACGCTGGCACCACTGTAGGTGGGGTGGAGGCCGTCACGGAGATGCCAGGAGCTAGTGCGGAGGTTGTTATGGCTGATCAGGCTGACGTCCTTGTCTTCATTTAGCTCCGATGTCAGGAGGGCGTTGAACAGATCTCTCTTGATGTTGAGCTGAGTATCTGTGACTGGTGCTGCTTTACTAACAATTATTTTTAGACCAGGATTTTCTTTCTTGATGTGTCTGACACACTGCACCAGATCTCTACTGCAGTCCATGGGAGATGTTGACTTTAGATCATTTACTCCACAGTGGATCAGTAGTGCATCGTGTCTTCGGTATGCCGATTCAAATGTCTTTTGGATGTCCTTAATCTTGAAATTTTTCCACGATTCTGCTTGGAATCCAAAGGAATCTCCAAGTCTCTCATCATTGACTTTGCTGGTCACAGAATCGTGTAAAACAAGGAGACGGGGGAGATCAAATTCAGTTCTTTCTTCTTTCTTCTTTCCTCTAGATGCAGAATCGTGACGTGTTGTTGTCTGTTTGACGTAATGGTTTTTTACGTCAATTCGCTGTTTTTGTTGAGTTCAATTTTTCAATGGATCGGCGCTTTCTTTGTCTTTGGGTTTTTTGGTCGTTTTTTTGTGTGGAGGGCCTCTCTTCTGCTGCTCCGCGGGCGATGGCACTGGCCCCGAGCTGACCGCTTCAGCGTATGATGTGTATGCTGGCAGTTCGGCAGTCTGGGTGGCAATGCTGATCTTGGTCGTCGTCCAGTTCTTATTTAGGATCATGTCAATTTTTTCATTTTGATTTCGTATAGTTTCTTCTAAGCCAGAAATGCGATCGCATAGCATTTCTATCACACTTTTCAGCTTGAAACAGTACTCACGGCGCCAGACTTGTTGACAGGCCTGTGACTGGAAGAACGAACCGTTCCACAGGTCGGTTGGTCTGAGGCGAAGAAACGGTCCTCGGCTCTCGATTTTCCTTGTTTCAATTTCTTGGTAGATTTCTTTTTTTAGTAATTCGCCGGTATCCAAAATCAGAGTCGTCAACGCTGAAGGACCGCGCTTACAGACTCTTGTTTGGGGGAACCTGGTCATTCTCAGGAACTTCGGCAAAAAACTCAGCAGACGTGTAGATTAGCTATTTACCATAGCCGCCATCTTGTGTGTGCGTGTCGTGTGTGTGTGTGTGTGTGTGTGTGTGTGTGTGTGTGTTGTGTGTTTTGTGTGTGTGTGTGTGTGTGTGTGTGTGTGTGTGTGTTTGTGAGTGTGTGTGTGTGTGTGTGTGTGTGTGTGTGTGTGTGTGTGTGTGTGTGTTGTTGTTGTTGTTGTTGTGTGTGTGCGTGCGTGCAAGCGTGTGTGTGTGTGTGTGTGTGTGTGTGTGTGTGTGTGTGTTCGCGCGCTAGCGTGCGTGCGTGCGTGCGTGCGTGTGTGGGGTCGTGCGCGCTGGCCTCTGTGTATAAAATATGCATGTTTTTTTTTTAAATATCCGCTGATTTATTCATTTATCAACTTATTTTCTAGCTGCTTTCTCTGTTCGTTTGTCATCTCTCTGTTCGTTTGTCATCTCTCTGTTCGTTTGTCATCTCTCTGTTCGTTTGTCATCTCTCTGTTCGTTTGTCTTTTTTGTAATGAAATAATACAGTGCATGACTGTTTTAGAAACATGACCTTTCTCTCTCTGTTCGTTTGTCATCTCTCTGTTCGTTTGTCTTTTGTAATGAAATAATACAGTGCATGACTGTTTTAGAAACATGACCTTTCTCTCTCTGTTCGTTTATCTTTTGTAATGAAATGATACAGTGCATGACTGTTTTAGAAACATGACGAATTCTACCACTATCCTTTTTTTCATTCTTCGTGTGGTACGTGTTTTCCGTTATCTTCCAATTTGTAAGTTGCAGGTCTTCTTGTAAAGCCATTCCTTTAAAACAAAAAGAATATTCACGGCAGAAGAGAATAAGTGCTTTAAAAAGTTGACAACAACAACAACAACAACAACAACACTGACTGAACTGTTTTAGAAGAGAGGGCGTTAGTTACCGCCAAGGACAGTGTGGTGCATCGAATATGAGAAGCTAAGTGGTTTCTCGTTCTTCGTTTTCAGTGTCCTAAATGTTATTGGTTTTTGCCTGAAGAAGACCCAAGAGGTCGAAATGCATTGCGTCTCGTCCTGTGCTTTGTTTGTCTATGTCCTTGTCGGTAACTAACCCCCTCTCTTTCTACATTTTGTTTTAGAAGAATTCTGAGTGGAGCGTTTGGATTCTAACACGTGAAGGACAGAGATGAAAGAAAATGACCAGAGGAGGTCTGACACTCTTTCTCAGTGTTCTCTGTTGCCTTTTGATTTGTCTATAGTCCATTTTTACCAGTGAGAGTAATATGACTTATTAGTCAATTCTCTGTTGGTTTACCACATCGCTTTGAAATCCAAATAGAGCATCAGCTTGTTAGTTGGTTTGCAACCACTCCAATCCTACTGCGTGCTGAAGTTTTGATAATTTTTTTTCCCGAAAAAACAACAACAGCAACACCGATTAGCATTGGTAAAAGAAATGTTGAACAAAATCTAATTTGATCTGCACAATAATCACATTTGTTTGTATCTGTAGCTTTCATTTTTCGCAAAATGGTATTGGTTGGGATATATATATATATATATATATATATATATATATATATATATAGACTCAAGACTCAAGACTCAAGACTCAAAAACTTTATTACTCAAGGATAGAGATTTTAGGCAGTGCCTATTCTTCCAATCTGTCCTTGCTATTCTACAACATTCAACTTAACAGACTGCACACACTAATAATGACAGAAACAATGAAGAATATAGCAACATTATAATATTAACAATAACAATAGTAATAAGAATAATAATTATAGAATTAAAAAAAAAAAATTACACAACACAATCAGACACGTATGCACGCGCGCTCACATGCATGCACACGCCCACACATACACGCACTCACGCGCACACCCACATCCACCCCCCCCCTATATATATATATATATATATATATATATATATATATATATATATATATATATATATATATATATAGAGAGAGAGAGAGAGAGAGAGATAATGATTAATTTTCTATTGCACCTCCCATAGACGGCGATTTTTTAAAAAGCAAATCCTAAATATTAATGCTAGTGCACCGCCAAAAAAAGTAGACAAACGAATCACAAGACAAAACAACGCGTTTCGACCACTTAGGTCTTCTTCAAGCAAGAAACAAAACAATCAGGACAACGAAAATGAACGAGCAATCACTTATCTTCATCCACTTCAGCTCAAGATAGGCGTTGAATGAAAACGAGGCTGTCAGAAGGGAGATAATGCGTGAGTCGAGGTAGTAATGATGATAATCATATTACTGATAGGAATACTAATAATGATAATGATGATGATAAAATATTGAAACAATAAATTAAGACAGGATTACTACCACTTTGGGTGATAATATGGCAATAGCAGTTATAGTATGGGAGAAAGGAGAGTGGGTTGGAGGATTCTTAAACAGCATGGTTGCCATGGCAACAATCTTAGTAATGGTAATAACGGTACTGATAACAAAAGCATGATAGAGAAATGAAATTAAAAAAAAAATATTGATAATAATAATGATTAAAAAATATATATATAAATACATAAGAAATAAAAAGAATATAAATAAATGAATATAATAAAAGATATTGATAATAATGCTAACAATAGTAATGATACTAATAGTACTAATACTAAAGGAAGAGAGAAAAAAAACGCGGGGAGGAGGGGGAGAGGCGGACAGGAAGAACGAAGAGGAGATGGAAGGTATAAATCATGTGAAGGATGGAATCTAATAGGTATATTAATAATCATAATATGTATA
>CM065732.1:1996542-1999042 GCA_033310375.1 Conus canariensis | reverse complement strand
ACACACACACACACACGCACACACACACACACACACACACACACACACACACACACACACACACACAGGCGCGTGCTCGATCGCACCTGCCATGACGCACACATACCTCTATTTCTTAAACACAACAAGTGCAGATGTGTAAAGAGGGAGGCGGACTGTTAGATAGAGGTGACAATAAATATATTGACAGACTGTTAGATAGACTTGAGAGCAAAATGTACTGACAGACTGTTAGATAGAGATGACAGCTAGTTGTACTGACAGACTGTTAGATAGAGGTGACAGCTAAATTTACTGACAGACTGTTAGATAGAGGTGACAGCTAGTTGTACTACAGACAGGACAGAGTGATTCAGATGTAATGAGGGTGAAAGTTAAATGTAATGACAGGCTGCTAGAGCTTACAGCTAGTTGTATGACAGACTGTTAGATAGAGGTGACAGCTAAATGTAGTGACAGACTGTTAGATAGAGGTGACAGCTAAATGTAGTGACAGACTGTTAGATAGAGTGTGACAGACTGTAAATGATCTAGTGTGACAGACTGTTAGATAGAGGTGACAGCTAAATGTAGTGACAGACTGTTAGATAGAGGTGACAGCTAAATGTAGTGACAGCCTGTGTAGATACAGTAATGTGTGACAGCTGTAATAGAGGTGACAGTAGTAGTGACAGACTGCTGGAGTTGTCAGGTAGTGGTAATGACAGACTGTTAAATAGAGGTGACGGCTAGTTGAACTGACAGACTGCTAGAGAGAGTTTACAGCTAGTTGTGCTGACAGACTGCTAGATAGAGGTGACAGCTAGTCGTAGTGACAGACTGCTAGATAGAGTTGACAGCTAGTTGTAATAACAGACTGCTGGAGTTGACATCCAGTTGTAATGACTGAGTGCTAGATAGAGTTGACAGCTAGTTGTACTGACAAGCTGCTAGATGAGTTGATAGCTTGTTGTAATGACAGACTGCTAGATAGAGTTGACAGCTAAATGTACTGACGGACTGCTAGATGGAGCTGACAGCTAGTGGTATTAACAGACTGCTAGAGCTGGCAGCCAATTGTAATCACTGAGTGCTAGATAGAGTTGACAGCTAGTTTTAAGACAGACTGCTAGAGCTGACAGCTAGTTGTATTGACAGACTGCTAGATAGAATGACAGCCAGTTGTACTGACAGACTGCTATATAGAGTTGACAGCTAAATGTACTGACAGACTGCTAGATAGAGTTGACGGCCAGTTGTACTGACAGACTGCTAGATAGAGTTGGCAGTCAGTTGTACTGACAGACTGCTAGATAGAGTTGACAGCTAGTTGTACTGACAGACTGCTAGATAGAGTTGACAGCTAGTTGCATGACAGACTGCTAGATGGTTGACAGCTTGCAATGAGAGACTGCTAGATAGAGTTGACAGCTAGTTGCAATGACAGACTGCTAGATAGAGTTGACAGCTAGTTGCAATGACAGACTGCTAGATAGAGTTGACAGCTAGTTGCAATGACAGACTGCTAGATAGAGTTGACAGCTAGTTGCAATGACAGACTGCTAGATAGAGTTGACAGCTAGTTGCAATGACAGACTGCTAGATAGAGTTGACAGCTAGTTGCAATGACAGACTGCTTCAGAGACTTGACAGCAAGATGTAATGACAGACTGCTAGAGTTGATGGCTAGTTGTGCTGACAGACTGCTAGAGAGAGTTGACAGCTAGTTGTAATGACAGACTGCTAGAGAGAGTTAACAGCTAGCTGTAATGACGGACTGCTATATAGAGTTGACAGCTAGTTGTAATGACAGACTGCTATATAGAGTTGACAGCTAGTTGTAATGACAGACTGCTAGAGTTGATGGCTAGTTGTGCTGACAGACTGCTATATAGAGTTGACAGCTAGTTGTAATGACAGACTGTTAGATAGACTTGACTGTTAGTTGTACTGAGAGACCGCTTGATAGAGTTGTCGGCTAGTTGTACTTACTGACTGCTAGATAGAGTTGACAGCTAGTTGTACTGAGAGACTGCTAGATAGACGTGACAGCTAGTTGTAATGACAGACTGCTGGATAGAGTTGACGGCTGGTTGTAAAGAGAAACTGCTAGACAGAGTTGACAGTTAGTTGTACTTATGACATGCGCAGTCGGGTTTATACCCTGCCTTTGCTCTTTGTGTCTTTGATATTGCGTTGCTTTGATGAATATAATCCTAGACATTGCCTTCTGGATTAGGATTGTTAATGATTAAACGTTTGTCCTCCTTTTAAAAGAACACAGTTTTGTTTCACTATGTTCATTGTGTTTGATGATAATGGTGTGTGTGTGTGTGTGTGTGTGTTGTGTGTGTGTGTGTGGGGTGTGTGTGTGTGTGTGTGCGCGCGGTGTGTGTGCGCGTGCGTGCGTGCGTGCGTGCGTACGTGCGTGCGTGCGTGTGTGTGTGTGTGTGTGTGTGTGTGTGTGTGTGTGTGTGTGTGTGTGTGTGTGTGTTTCTCTCTCTTTCTCTCATTCTCTCTC
>CM065732.1:1979042-1991542 GCA_033310375.1 Conus canariensis | reverse complement strand
CTCCACCAGTTCTTGTTGCTCTTGCTGGAAAACACTCAGGGGTGTGCTGTCATCTTCAGGCTCATTCAATCCCAGTCTTCATTCTAGCTGCCTTTTCTCTTCCCTTAAAGATTCAATCTGTTTCAATGAGTCAACAAAGTTATAAAAGGCTGACTTTGTCTCTACCTGTTTTTCCTCAGCTGCAAATGATTCTGCAGTTTCTTCATCCAGAGAATGACACTCACCCTCCAGCAGGTCATGGTGCATTTTCACCCCTCCCACAAGAATGTGCAGATATGGAGGGGCTACATGGTTGAGTGAAATGTCAATGATTGGCTTTCTGATGACATTATTGTGCTGCTTGACAATTATTCTTTTGGAATTTTTGTATTTTTTGCGATCTCTCCTGATGTCCTGTAAAGTTCGCTGTGTGATGTTGCCTTCATTACAGTGAGGTGGAGTGTGTATTTGGCTTTTTGATGCTGTGCAGTATAGACAGGGGTGTGTCCCCTGAGCACCTGGCAAACCATAGAGCTTGAGCAGAAAATCATAATCCCCAAACAAAAACAGTCTGATTGTCTTGTTTCTCCATGTCATGGATTTCAGTGCAGCCAGCTGTGCTTTGAAAGGATCCATGATTCTCTACAAATTCTCTGGGCTGTCCTTGCAGTCTACAATAGCCAGGGGACAAGTGTTGTGTTTGGAGTTAGGACTGTCATTTGAAGCATCAGTTTAAATGTTCCACCCCCATGGTTCCCTCCTATCTTTATCCAGATTTCATCCTGTGGGATTGTATTGTTATGCCATGTCAGTGATGAATTTCATTTTGTAATGAAATGTAACAAATATAACGACATTAGAAATCAATTTATACCTAGAAAATTTACATATACAAAGTCCGTATTTAACTATTGTCGTTTGCTTTGTGGTAGTAAGAAAGTGTTGCTAAACTTAGCGAAGTTTTTTAAACTTAGTAAAGTTGTGTAACATTACATTCAGTACGTTAATTATAGGGAAAATGTTGATGTTTGATTTGTTTCATTTCTATTTGTTTGATTTGTTTCAAGTCCTCCATGCCCCAAAAGGGGTTGCAGGATTAAAATCTTTGAAATCTTTGAAATCTTTGAAATCTTTGTTCTCTCTGTCATACTGCTGCAACAGATTTTCCACCATCTTTGGAATGTCTTTGATTGTCTATTGTTTTATCCTCTTCTCTTTGTCTGCCATTCTCATCAAACAAAGGAGTTCTCTCTGCATCATTTCAATTTCTCCTAAACATGGCTTCTTTCCATTGTTGTCTTTCTTTCTTTTCACAGTCAAATTTCACACTCACACCTATACTTCTGAGAAATCTCTTTTGCTGTCTTCCCTTTGTCCACCTTAACCCCAGACTAGTTCTTATTGCAGACCCTTGCTTTTAGGTAACGCTTACAGGGGCACATCCAGCAGCGTTGAGAATCTTTTGTCTGTGGGTGCGAGCAGTTTAGGTAACTCTTACAGGGGCACATCCAGCAGCGTTGAGCATCTTTTGTCTGTGGTTGCGAGCAGTTTAGGTAACTCTTACAGGGACACATCCAGCAGCGTTGAGCATCTTTTGTCTGTGGGTGCGAGCAGTTTAGGTAACTCTTACAGGGGCACATCCAGCAGCGTTGAGCATCTTTTGTCTGGGTGCGAGCAGTTTAGGTAACTCTTACAGGGGCACATCCAGCAGCGTTGAGCATCTTTTGTCTGGGTGCGAGCAGTTTAGGTAACTCTTACAGGGGCACATCCAGGAGCGTTGAGCATCTTTTGTCTGGGTGCGAGCAGTTAGGTAACTCTTACAGGGCACATCCAGCAGTGTTGAGAATCTTTTGTCTGGGTGCGAGCAGTTTAGGTAACTCTTACAGGGGCACATCCAGCAGTGTTGAGCATCTTTTGTCTGGGTGCGAGCAGTTTAGGTAACTCTTACAGGGGCACATCCAGCAGCGTTGAGCATCTTTTGTCTGTGGGTGCGAGCAGTTTAGGTAACTCTTACAGGGGCACATCCAGCAGCGTTGAGCATCTTTTGTCTGTGGGTGCGAGCAGTTTAGGTAACTCTTACAGGGGCACATCCAGCAGCGTTGAGCATCTTTTGTCTGGGTGCGAGCAGTTTAGGTAACTCTTACAGGGGCACATCCAGCAGCGTTGAGCATCTTTTGTCTGGGTGCGAGCAGTTTAGGTAACTCTTACAGGGGCACATCCAGCAGCGTTGAGCATCTTTTGTCTGTGGGTGCGAGCAGTTTAGGTAACTCTTACAGGGGCACATCCAGCAGCGTTGAGCATCTTTTGTCTGTGGGTGCGAGCAGTTTAGGTAACTCTTACAGGGGCACATCCAGCAGCGTTGAGCATCTTTTGTCTGGGTGCGAGCAGTTTAGGTAACTCTTACAGGGGCACATCCAGCAGCGTTGAGCATCTTTTGTCTGGGTGCGAGCAGTTTAGGTAACTCTTACAGGGGCACATCCAGCAGCGTTGAGCATCTTTTGTCTGGGTGCGAGCAGTTTAGGTAACTCTTACAGGGGCACATCCAGCAGCGTTGAGCATCTTTTGTCTGGGTGCGAGCAGTTTAGGTAACTCTTACAGGGGCACATCCAGCAGCGTTGAGCATCTTTTGTCTGGGTGCGAGCAGTTTAGGTAACTCTTACAGGGGCACATCCAGCAGCGTTGAGCATCTTTTGTCTGGGTGCGAGCAGTTTAGGTAACTCTTACAGGGGCACATCCAGCAGCGTTGAGCATCTTTTGTCTGGGTGCGAGCAGTTTAGGTAACTCTTACAGGGGCACATCCAGCAGCGTTGAGCATCTTTTGTCTGGGTGCGAGCAGTTTAGGTAACTCTTACAGGGGCACATCCAGCAGCGTTGAGCATCTTTTGTCTGGGTGCGAGCAGTTCTTTTGATTTCTGAACCATGTTCTTTGATCACATTCTCCATACTGCTTCCTGGAATATTTATTTATTCTGATCTTCTGTATCATGTGAAATCTTTTCTTTCTAAGAGGAGATGATGCCAAAGCAAATGATTTGCAGGGCTGTCAGATCCTTTTCAATACAATTGGCAGACCCCTTGTCTTGCACCTAACTGTTAAATGGTCACTTGACTGTCGCAGCTTCCTGCGTACCAGAGTCAGTAATTTTCTTCTTCATCAGTGAACGGTTTATCGATATCCTCATCATCTGAGTCTAAATAGAACATTTTATTCTTCCGATGTCGGTGAAAGAGCCACATCAGTGACCTGTGACGTTTAAGGTGTGATTGGTAATGTTTGTGTGCAGAGTGTTTTTTTTTTTTTTTTTTAAATTTTAACAGGGGTTGACGTCCGCTGACAAAACGATGTCAGCATGCTATCATCAACTAGCAGCTCTGCCTGACGAAACTTTCTTTTGCAGATCTTTTAACGGCTCCACCTCTTGCTTTGGGGGGCGACCGCCTTTGGTTTGTGATTTGAAGTGACTGCACGCTTTGCACTGACTGAAAGACAGCTCTGGATGGAAAGTTGTCCAGATTTCTGACATTCTTTTAGTATCAAGTGCAGCACGATCGATCGTAGTTTTAAAGTCGGAAAGCTTCGTAGTGAGTTTTTTTTTAATTTTATTTTTTTTAAACTTTTATAACATTTCATACAAATGGCTGTAGACTGCCCTCTTCATTATTCAAAATATCTAAATTGTAACAATGTGATAGCTCACCGGCATAGTTTTTACACAATCTTGCACTAATGCGCTTATCTTTTTCCTGTCTTAACACACGCTCTCCACAAACTCGACACACAGAATTTATTCATTCACAGTGTGCAGTGAACGAGTGTTCCGGATGCAATGACGCCATTGTAGAAAACTGATGAATTACTCACCTCAAACAATATACACAAAACCACACCTAAAAGACTCTGAAAGCGATATAAAACACACAGAGCTAAATATGAATTTACACAAATCCTCAGGAACCCGAAATCAAACAAATTATTTCCACTCTGGATACATCCAGAGGTAGATAAACACACACACAATCGGTCAAGCACTGCTCACTCTAATTCACATTATCCTCAAGAACCTGAAGGGAAACAAATTATTTCCACTTTGGATACATCCAGAGGTAGATAAACACACACACAATCGGTCAAGCACTGCTCACTCTGATACTTCACAAAGAAGGAAAGTGGCACCATGGCTAGCGTGGGATGGCCCAATTCAGTCACAGTCAGTGCCAGACATGGCTGCGTGGCCCTGTAAGTGTGTGGCTCGCGTGGGATGGCCCAATTCAGTCACAGTCAGTGCCAGACATGGCTGCGTGGCCCTGTAAGTGTGTGGCTCGCGTGGGATGGCCCAATTCAGTCACAGTCAGTGCCAGACATGGCTGCGTGGCCCTGTAAGTGTGTGGCTCGCGTGGGATGGCCCAATTCAGTCACAGTCAGTGCCAGACATGGCTGCGTGGCCCTGTAAGTGTGTGGCTCATGCAGGATGGAAATGTACGGCCATGTACTGTCTCTGCATGCTTTGTTTGCTTTTGGTGTACTGTTAATTTTACATTTGCTTTGCCACAAAGTTATGACGAAAATACACCGTCAACATCAATAGCCATTACTCTCACAAATTTAGAATTTACTGAACAAGGACAAAAAAGAATTCAAAGATGAGTCAGGAAGTAGTAAACACTAAATAATGGAGAAAAAAAAAAAGAGGTAGCTCTCACTTCCAAGCACAGGCAGCTTGACCATATACCCTGCATCTGACAAGTGTATAGTGCAAAAGCAGAGAAACAAACACAAATTGAAACTGACCTAAGACAGGCACACACACACACACACACACACACACACACACACACACACACACACACACACACACACACACACATATATATATATATATATATTTTTTTTTTAATTTGATATTGTCAAATAGAACAAACATAGGAACAAAAACTATCCTTCTTACCTCTGTTTAATTGATACGAATGGAAATCTTAAATCAGTCAGGAAGCAGTAAACAATCGTTCACAAACAAGTAGGGCAAACCTTGCTCCCGTGACGAGATAATTACACGACCAATAACCCCAGGCAAACGCTGCTTTTGGCAACAAATCGCCTTGCACACATGCCAGCACAACGTCAAAAGCAACATTCGTTTTCAGTACAGGCTTATGATTATCTCATTATGGAAGCAAAAGTGACCCTGCTTGTTATTGACTGTTTACTGTTCCCTCCCTCATTTTCAGTTCCCTAACAATGAAACTGAGGTTACCTGTATTGATTTCTGTTTGTTTCCGTATTTTGTTTGACTACATGCCAGCCTTGAATGAATGTTAATTTGTGACTTTATGTTCACAATTGTTGTCATTGTGAACATGTGTCAGGTGCAGAGTTTATGGGCAAGCTTGAAACATCCTTTAGGGAGGCATGTCTTCTTGTTTGTTCTCTGGGTTTCGTCTTGGCATTATGCTGTCGAAGAAGCATTCGTTTCGAATTATGGATGTGTGATTATCTCATCGTGGGAGCTGGAGTTACTGTACTTGTTTGTTACCTACTGTTTTCCGTTCCTGTCTCATGTAGGATTTCTTCTTATATCAGTCAAACCAAGGCAACCTGGATTAATTTTGGTTCATATATGTGATATGTTGGAGTGCATTCAAGATAAAAGGTCACAGCTAATCTTGTACCAATGTCTTGCTGTGTTTGTTTGTTCACCAGTTGTTGTTGCCGTGGACATGACAGGTACATACACCTAACAGAAGCACCTGACGGGTTCAGTGCATATGGATAAGTCTGTAACGTCCTTTCTAGGGAATGTCTCCTTGTTTGTTCTCTGTGCTTTGTTCTGGCCTTTGTGCTGGGCGGTGTGATGTCCAGATTGGTATTTGTTTGGAGTTACGAGGCATGTAGTTATCTCAGGAATGGAGCAAGCGTTTCCATACTAGTTTGTTATATATAGATGTGAATAGTTGGTTGCTGACTCATGATACAGGTAAGATGGTCAGACAATATTCGTTTTGCTATACAAAACAATCATACATTAGTTACGGACATGAATAGTTGCTTGTTGACTCATGATACAGGTAAGATGGTCAGACAATATTCGTTTTGCTATACAAAACAATCATACATTAGTTACGGACATGAATAGTTGCTTGTTGACTCATGATACAGGTAAGATGGTCAGACAATATTCGTTTTGCTATACAAAACAATCATACATTAGTTACGGACATGAATAGTTGCTTGTTGGTCATGACACAGGTAAGATGGTCAGACAATATTCGTTTTGCTATACAAAACAATCATACATTAGTTACGGACATGAATAGTTGCTTGTTGGGTCATGACACAGGTAAGATGGTCAGACAATATTCGTTTTGCTATACAAAACAATCATATGCTACTTACAGACATTATTAGTTGGTTGTGACTGATGACGCAGGAAAGATGGTCACACAATATTCGTTTTGATATGCAAAACAGTCATGTATGAAGCTTTAGAGTGATGCAACAAATATCTGTTTACAGAAAATACAAGTCTGATCTAAAAAAAAATGTAGTTACCGGCCGGCAGGTAACTATACCTATTGTGTGAATGTGGATGTAGCGGTCATATACGTATGGTAGAGACTAGACCAATATTTGGACTTGACAGCAAGGAATGCCTGTAGAGAATGCAATAAACAGGAGACGGAGACAAGCATCATGTTGACATACAACGTCACAGATGAGCAGAGCTAAGAACACAGTTGATACCTGGAAAATGCACGTGCCTTTAATCGCTTTGTATTTCTGTACATTATTTCCTGGTGGTAGGACGACAGTGGCGTTTTTTTTTTTTCTTTTTGTGCGTTTTTGTTGTTGTTGTTTTGTTTCAAGCAAAGCTGTTACAATGTTCACACCAGTCCTCAATCACCATGTTGTTACATGAAACCATTCCTTTTAGAGAACTTCTTTGCACATTGTTCTTTTGATGACTAAGGGATGTAACTAACCATCCCGCTTTGAATACTTCTCTCCTCTCTTTTCTGCAAGCGTCATTATACTGATGATGATAATACCTGCAAACGTTTTGTTATATGATTATCATCGTGGATAAGTGTAATGATAGTGATGACAATAATGATGATAGTGCTGGTGCTGCTAATAACCATGATGAGGATTGCGATAAGACGACGGCGGCAACGGCGGCGGCGACGACGACGACGACGATGACGACAACGTCAGTGATGATGGCCATGACGACGATGATGGTGACGATCACGACGATGAAGACGACGACCACAATGACGACCACGACGACGAGACGACCACGACGACGATGATAATGGTAATGATGATGATGATGATGATGATTCTGCTGCTGCTGCTGCTGCTGCTGCTGACAATGATGAGGACGATGTGGATGATGATGATGATGATGATGATGATGATGTGGATGATGATGGCGACATTTTGAGGATTGATTGATAATCACATCATCATTACCCACATCATGCTGATCATAATGGCACTTACTTTATATATTATATATATATATATATATATATATATATATATATATATATATATATATATATAAGTCCTTAAAAAATCTGAAGGTGCTCAACCCCTTGGGGAGCAACATCTGTTAAAAAATATTTTAAAAAAATGAAGTATTAAAATCTACAAGCTTGTTTCTAGCGTTGCTATCTTCAGGATGTCTTTTGGGGCGCGCCAACGATCTTTTATGGCGTGCGGGACTTGATTTCAACTCTGTGTGTGCAGGCGGATCTCATTTGCTGCACGTGCGGCCTGTGGTTCTTATTGGGGCCTGTTCAGATGGAATGTGCTAGCAAAGATTTCCACTTGTGCCTGCAATTGTTCACAATTTCTACTTTTGTGTTCAGAGTTGCTAAGTGTGGTTTGCATAATATTAACCATTTTTATGTGGAGCATAGATTGCATCTTTTTGAGATGTTGTATGGTGTTGCTCTTTTTATGATTTTCCATGATATGTTGTAGTCTATTTTTTTATCTTTGAGTCTCCAAATGTATTTACTCAGCTCTGTTTGATTTTTGTATTTTTCATTTTTGAATGACTGTTTGTGGTTTGCGTATCTGGTTTTGAAAGTGTTTTCAGTAATCCCTATATATGTTTCTTTTTCATTTTCTGATGTTACCGTAGCTTGGTATACAATGTTGCTGTGAAGACATTTATTGCTTAGGGGGCACTGTTCTTTTTTTTAGTGCAGTTGCAAGATTTCCTTTTCGGCACCCTTCTCTTTTATGTTGCTTTTCATTTTGTTAGATGAGTCAATCATGTTTTTGAGGTTGGGCATACATGAGTATGATAGTTTAATGGTGTTTTTGTTGAATATTTTGGACAGTTTGTGTTTCTTTGGGAATGATGTTGCCAAGATTTTAATTCTTTTCCTACATTTGTTTTTACTTTATAACAGAGTCAGAAATGGAGATTATTTTCCACACCAAAAAAACCTTACTCCATAGCAGAAATGAAACTTGGATTAAAAAAACGAGCAAAAACTCCACATTTGATGTAACCATGGGATCGTATGATGGTGCCGAAACATGTGAACTAGTCGGACTATTCATGCTATCCAACATCCAAAAACAACTTGGAAAACAGGCCGGTTTATACAGAGATGACGGCCTGGCTGCATTAAACAATAATCCAAGAACCATTGAAAACAAGAAAAAAGAATTATGTAAAATCTTTAAAAACCACAACTTAAAAATCACAATAGAAGCAAACAAAAAAGTAGTGAATTACCTAGACATAACATTAGACCTCAATGACCATGTGTACAAACCATACAAAAAACCCAATGACATACCAGTCTACGTAAACATCAAAAGCAACCACCCACCATCTATACTAAAAACAATACCCAATGGTATAAACAAGAGACTATCCAACCTGTCATGCAATGAAAACGCATTCAATGATGCAGCAACAGAATATCAAGAAGCATTACAAAAAAGTGGTTACAATTACAAACTACAATACAGTCCAGACAACAGCACGAACAGAAATAAGAAAAATAGGAAAAGAAAGATCATATGGTACAACCCACCATACGATGGACAAGTAAAAACAAATGTAGGAAAAGAATTCTTTAAAATCTTGGCAACAACATTCCCAAAAGAACACAACTGTCCAAAATATTCAACAAAAACACCATTAAACTATCATACTCATGTATGCCCAACCTCAAAAACATGATTGACTCATCTAACAAAATGAAAAGCAACATAAAAGAGAAGGGTGCCGAAAGGAAATCTTGCAACTGCACTAAAAAAGAACAGTGCCCCCTAAGCAATAAATGTCTTCACAGCAACATTGTATACCAAGCTACGGTAACATCAGAAAATGAAAAAGAAACATATATAGGGATTACTGAAAACACTTTCAAAACCAGATACGCAAACCACAAACAGTCATTCAAAAATGAAAAATACAAAAATCAAACAGAGCTGAGTAAATACATTTGGAGACTCAAAGATAAAAAAATAGACTACAACATATCATGGAAAATCATAAAAAGAGCAACACCATACAACATTATCTCAAAAAGATGCAATCTATGCTCCACATAAAAATGGTTAATATTATGCAAACCACACTTAGCAACTCTGAACACAAAAGTAGAAATTGTGAACAATTGCAGGCACAAGTGGAAATCTTTGCTAGCACATTCCATCTGAACAGGCCCCAATAAGAACCACAGGCCGCACGTGCAGCAAATGAGATCCGCCTGCACACACAGAGTTGAAATCAAGTCCCGCACGCCATAAAAGATCGTTGGCGCGCCCCAAAAGACATCCTGAAGATAGCAACGCTAGAAACAAGCTTGTAGATTTTAATACTTCATTTTTAAAAATATTTTTTAACAAATATATATATATATATATTCGACTTAATTGTTTCGGCATTATGTATATGTATATCTGCCCCGATGGTGTGTCACCTTGGCGTTGGTGCGGCGGCTTGCGTGCTCCGATGACCCCCAGAGCTATGTGGGTGGGGGCTTCAGCCCCTGGCAGGTTCAACCATGCTCAACAGGTCTGTGGGGTAGGAGCCAGACAAAACAATACACCCTGGTCCTCCAGGCTGGGGGGTGTGCAGAGGGCTAACTACTCACTCACCAAAAAAAAAAACATTCGTTATGGAAACCATCAACAGCAAAACTAACCCCAACTCAGTTTTGGGGGGATCTGGGGCTCCACCTAAGAGACTTATGACGCGCTGCAGCCAAACCCATCAGGAAGCTGTAGAGCCGACGACCCTGCTTCGCCTGAGAACAACCTTAATGAAGGCCCTGAAGCTGTTATCACAGAAGAGATCCATCCTATTTGGATCGTGGAATGTGAGGCTACGGGAGACTGGACGATGTGCACAAATGGTGAGGGAGATGAACCAGTACCACCTCACATTACTCGGCCTGTACGAAGTCCGATGGAACTCTCATGGTGAGACTAAGCTACAGACAGGAGAGACATTGCTTTACTCTGGCAAGGAGAACAAAGACGACTGCCACGAAGCCGGAATAGGCCTCCTGCTGTCTTAGCAGGCCGCCAAGAGTCTGATAGAATGGGAACCAGTGTCAGACCGCATCATCACCGCGCGGCTTGAATCCCGTTTCCAGAAGATGTCCCTTGTCATGTACTACGCCCCCCCACTAACATCGCAGGGGAGGAAGACAAGGACAACTTCTATGCCCAGCTCCAGTCAGTCGTCGACAAAATTCCGAAACGGGACATGCTCATTCTGATGGGGGACATGAACGCCAAGGTCGGGAGAGACAACACTGACAGAGAGCAGGAGATGGGACAACATGGACTAGGTGACATGAATGAGAATGGAGAGTTGCTCGCAGACTTCTGTGTTGCCAACGGCCTTGTGATCAGAGGCACACTCTTCCCACATCGGCGCTGCCACAAGGCCACTTGGGTATCACCTGACCATCAGACAGAGAATCAAATAGACCACGTCATTGTGAGACAACGGTTCCGGAGCTCCTTGCAGGACGTGAGAGCAAAACGTGGCGCGGACATCAGATCAGACCACCACCTTGTAGTTGTCAAGATAAAGATGAGGCTGTCCGCAAGGAAGAAGCAACAAAACCTAGGAGTGAAATACAATATCGGGAAGTTGAAAACCCAGAACATGAAGCAAGCATTTCAGATATCACTCCACAATTGTTTTGAAGTTCTCCAGATGGATCAGGCAGATACAGTAGAGGACACATGGACAACCATGAAAGACGCTGTTGTGGGAGCATCTGAAGAAGTGCTGGGAAGGCCACAAAAGAACAGGAAGCCATGGATCAGTGATGGGACCTGGCAGAAGGTGGAAGAGAGAAAACAAACCAAAAAAGAGTTGAATCAGGCAAAAACACGTCAACAGAAACAGAGAGCTGCAACCAGACACACCACAATCGCAAAGGAAGTCAAGAAACAGCTATGTGCAGACAAGCCAGCATTCATCAACACCATCACAGACGAGGCAGAGGAAGCAGCTGGCAAGGGAGACCTTAAGACCTTGTATGCTACCACAAGACTCCTCAGTGGACGACGCAGCAACCTCAACAGACCAGTGCGGGACAAGGAAGGGAAACACCTCACCTCAATAGAAGATCAGCTAGCAAGATGGAAAGGACACTTCCAGGAGGTGCAAAATCGACCCACATCAGAAGATAGACCACAGCTGGAGCCTGGAGACCCCCTCAACATCAACACCAGAGAAATTACTAAGACCGATATGTGCAAGGCACTCAACAGTCTGAAGAACGGGAAAACTGCTGGCATTGACAACATTCCAGCAGAAGTTTTGAAGGAAGGGGGAGGCGACATTGTTGATCAACTCCACCACCTGTTCAACCTGATCTGGACAACAGAGGAAATCCCAGCCGAATGGCAGAAAGGCCTGCTGGTGAAGCTCCCCAAGCATGGTGACCTGTCCTAGTGTGGCAAGTGGCGGGGCATCACTCTGCTGTATATCCCCAGCAAGGTTCTCACTAGAATCATCCTTGAGAGAATGAAAGACTCACTCAACAAGACACTCCGAGATGAGCAAGCTGGCTGCAGGAAAGAGCGTTCTGTACAGACCAGGTCGCAACCCTCAGAGTCATCGTGGAGCAGACTATGGCATGGCATACGCCTCTCTACATGTGTTTCATAGACTTTAAAAAGGCCTTTGATGGCGTCGACAGATGAGCAATCTGGAACATCCTTCTCCACTACGGCGTGCCAAAAAAGATCGTCAGCATCATCAGACAACTCTATGAGGGATTCTCCTGCCAGGTCATCCGCAACTGAAGACTCTCTGAAGACTTCGAGATCTCCTCCGGCATCAGACAGGGCTGCTTGCTGTCCCCACTCCTCTTCCTCGTGGTGCTGGACTGGGTGACAAGGACGGCCTATGCAAGTTCCAACAAAGGCATCCATTGGACCCTTCTGAAGAAGCTAGAGGATCTAGATTTCGCCGATGACCTGGCCCTACTATCACAATTTACAGGACATGCAAGATAAAGTC
>CM065732.1:1964042-1976542 GCA_033310375.1 Conus canariensis | reverse complement strand
CTACTACTACTACTACTACTACTACTAGTAAGAATAATAATAGGAATAATGATGATAATGATGATGATGATGATAATGATATTGATGATAACAATAACAATAACAACAGCAATAATACTAATACTACAAAAATAACAATAATTATGATAATAATAAAAACAATAAGAGTAATGACAATAAGAATAAGATCAATAATTGTATTTATGATAATTATAACGATAATACTACTATTAATAATGTTGAGAGAAGAGAGGAAGAGGAAGGAGGAGGATCGGGAGGGGATAGGAAGAACAAAGAGAAGGAGGATACAGATCATGGAAAAGAGGGAATGTAAAAACCACATTGGTAGCTATAATAATACAATAATAATAATATGACCATACAATAATTATATATATGCAGCAGCAATATTTTACCAATGGCAGCCTTTCATCGACCTAGACTCAAACGCGAACATTTTATGCTCCACAATGACTAGAACTCTTCAAAAAATCTCATTTCTCTCTCCCCAGTCATACAGATCTCATTCTTTTATATGTTATCTAAAGAGTATTCTCGAACATACACCATTATTCTTTTCTAGAATATTCTGCATACCAGTAAGCTTAACCAATGACATCATGACAAGCGTATGCGAATGCAATTCAGCTTATACAACATTCTCGAACCTTCGGTAATGCACTAGCAACTTACAGAAACCTGGTGAACATTCTAACATAATCTTGAATATTCCACTCGCATTATTAATCGATCCAAAAACAATACGGAACAATTAGACATACGTTCACTTTCCAAATGTTTTGAATGAATCAACAATAGCACTACACTGACCGAAAATACAAAGATCTAAAAGCGATAAATAAAAGGAGGCTTGCAACTCGTCATTATTGCTATGACGTCTTTCACAAAAGTTCATCTTCTCTTGTCTCCCTTTTAAATTGTAACATAATCCCCCATTCACAGAGATTTACCAAATTTCTAAAAACTTTTACAATTTGAAAGACATGTAAAATGACTTTAAAAGCAAAGATTAACTGGCAACACACACCCAGTTGGAAGTGTACAACTAGAACGTCTCATTTAATCATGCATGACTTAAAAAATCTGCAATCAGATTGTCTGTGCCTTTCACATATTCAACCTCCATATCAAAGTTCTGAAGGTACATGGCCCAGTGCATGACCCTACTGTTCACAAACTTGGCTGATTCCAACAAAGATAAAGGTTTATGGTCAGTACGCAATACAAAGCGAACGCCTTGGAGAAACAGTTCAAACTTTAGTACTGCCCACACAATAGCAAGGCATTCCTTCTCCATGGTAGCATACCTCCGCTCTTCTCTGAATAGTTTCTTGCTGGTGTAGGAGATTGGGAACAGCTTCCTGTCATGTTCCTGCATGAGGACTGCACCAACACCCTTGTCAGAGGCATCAGTGCTGAGTACAAACGTCTTGTTAGGGTCAGGTAACCGTAGCACAGGATCCTCAGACCGGAAATTCTTCACAGTGTTGAAGGCTCGGTTTTCTGCATCTCCCCACTCCAGATGGTTGGGCTTCCCCTTGCGCAGAAAGTCCGACATTAGAGCAGTCACCGTTGCAAAGTGAGGCATGTATTCTCTGTACAACCCTACTAAGTCGTGTGAGAACCGCAATTGTTTCTTTGTCTGGGGACGAGGTGCTTGCAGATTTTTTGTCACATTGTCCTTGAGCACCCCTTTCATTCCTTCTTGGAGATGGTGACCAATGAAGTCAATATCATCTGCACCATTACCACACTTGCTGGGTCTTGCAGTCAAGTTGACAGAAGACAACCGTTTGAACAGCTTCCGAAGAATTTCCAGGTGTTCTGTCCATGTTTTGGAATGGACCAGGATGTCATCCCGGTAGTATACGACACCTTTCATGTTGCCCAATAGTTTTCTCATGCCCCTCTTGAGTGTTGCTCCAGAATTCTTCATACGAAGGGCATTAGGAGAAACTCGTATGTCCCATTTGGAGTCACAAATGCAGTCTTTGGAATGTCTTCTTCTTGCCAGTACCCCTTGCGGAGATCGATCTTGGAACAATCTTTATCTCCACTCAGTCTCTAGAATTGGTCAGCAGCTGTAGGCATAGGTTCAGGATCTAGGTAAATCAGCTTGTTGAGTCACCTAAAATCGATGCACACTCGGTTAGTACCATCTTTCTTTTTGACGACAAGTGGCGTCGCGTATGGTGACCCTCGGGACTCCCGTATAACTCCCAGTTTCAACATGTCTTTGATGTCCTCTTTCAGCGACTCTCTGGTAGCATAAGGCAATGGGTAGGGCTTTGACCTGATAGGCTTGGGTGATGTCAAATTCACTTCATGCTGAATCAGATCTGTTTTTCCTGGAAACTTAGTGAAGATACTTGAGTATTCATTTAACAGTCTACGTATTTTTCTTTGCTGCTGGCTGTTCATTTGTGGCCCCAAAACTACACTGTCAATAGTTTCCTGGGATTTGAAATCATTCAGTTCTAATAGTTCTTCATCATTCACAGAACTTTCTTCAGTGAAGTTGTCACCATCACCGGAGCGATAAGGTGGCTCCCATTCTTGGAATTCAGCAACATATGCATCTGTAGCTGGCTTTTCTTCCCGTTCAAAGTATTTCTTGTACTGTTTGCACATGACGCCATTTTTCTTCACAAAGGATACCTCGCTGTTGCCCCTGGTCATGACATCTGTTTTGCTGGTATATTTTTGCAGAGAAGGGTCAGCTTGCTGTAACTGGTTACTTTCTCTGGTTACTTACTTTCTCTGGTTACTTACTTTCTCTGGTTACTTCTGGAATTTCCGTGGACTTTCTGATCTTGAACAGCGCAGATATCTCTTCTTTCTGTTTCTTGAACTGTGAGTTGTTACTGCACAGCTGTGTGGCCATTCAGGGTCAGGCTCTTCAGCTGCATGGCACCTTCAATATTGACGATGACGACGTCATGAGGTGGACTGGGCAGGCATAGAGCATTTACCTCCCCAACAAAGAACGGTTTAGAAATTTCAATGTCAGCCGTGGGGACAGCCTCAACATGTCCATGGACACATTGTAGGTAGCTGTTCTTGCGAGTAAACTGTTTTTCAGGAACAAGGTCCTTCTTAATGATGACTCCACTGCACCCTGTATCTCTGAGCACCTGTACTTCCTTATCATCATAATGTCCATTCACCACAGGCATAACACTCAAATCACTCTTGGCACGGGTTTAAGAAGGCACATTGCACCACTTTCTCATGCTCTTCTGGGCTGTCACGGGCTTGACGTGAGGTAGATTTCTATCTCATCTGCGACGGGTGTCTCTCCTGACTCCTTTCCCTGATGGCAACATGGCAGATGTTAGGCTTCTTTTATGTCTACCCTGGCGCTGGTCTTTCCGTTCTTCATGACTTAAGTGTGGAGGGCTGCGTTTATCTGAATACTTGGGCAGTCTGCATTCAGCAGCCTTGTGACCCAGGTGTCCGCAGTTGAAGCATTTCAATGGTGGGGTTGATATCTTGGAACCTGGACTGGTCGTATCCAGTCTATAGATGGTTTTGATCTAGTGTCAAGGGTCCGGTTGTGAGACTCCAGGAACCTCTGCGCAGCTCCAGTAAGGGATTTAGACTCTGGTCTTCCTCTTGCAGAAGGTGGGATGCGAGGTCCTTAGGACAAGATTCTACATATTGTTCTTTCAGGACCAGATATGACAATCCGTCATAGTCTTTCTTTCTTCCAGCCAACTCCAACCATCTCTCTAGATAGTTTTGAATTTGTCATGACCCAGAGCTCGGTTTTGTGTGACGTGGCATCAAAGATAGAGAAGGAGGTGGTGGAAGGAGGGAGGGAACGTTGACACACCCGGGAACATGTCTAACAGTTTGTTAGTTTGGCGTTTCACGGACGCCCCGTTTGGTTGGTAAGGCAGAACTTCCGTGCGTTAAACGCCGGGGTTGAGCGAATGTCAAACCCAGAACCTGTGCGTCGCGTTTCGTCCTGTGCAGTGTGTGTTTTTCTTGTGCACGTGCAGTCATGTTGAGTGAGTGTCCGCATTTTGCCTGCGAGCGCGCAGGGCGTGCTAAATTCAGTTCTGTCTCTGGCTGGGGTGTCGAGCAGGACTCTTGGCGTTGGGTCTTTCGGACCTGAGGGGTGTGGTTTTCGGGAGGCTGTTCCTGGCCCACCAAGTGGAGTCCCTGTTCTATGTAAAAGTGGGTCACGATTCAGATCAAGGTGTGATTCTGGTGACGCCACGTAAATGTATGTGTAGGGGTGTAGTCAGTGTGTGGCGCCTCCCTACGTTGTTGTTTCGTTCAAGGTTCTCGGGTAAGTTTGAAGCAAGATTTGGCTGTTTTCTAGGTGGAGTGATCGATCATTGAGCTAGGGTTGTAGTCTTTTGTGAATAGGGTCTGGTCGTATGAGTTAGTTGTTGTGTGCGTAAGAGGCTAATTGTGAAGAAGAAGATAGAAGTTTGTAGGTGTAGTCCATTATGGCAGTGGGTAGGCCTCCCTATCTATGACCCGAGTTGTATGTCAACTCCAGTCTTCTCTTAATTTTGGGAATCTGTCCTAGGCTGGGGAAAGGGGGGTTAGTAGATTATTAGTGCTGTTGCTATAGTGATACTTAAAATTACTTGTGTTATTTTGTTTGGTGAAAGGACAATCGTCAGGGGGTTATTATTTTGTGGTCGCGCTATTGGTATACTATGGGTGAGTTTAGTGGGGAAGTGGATAGTAGAGAGAAGGGGGGGGGGGTGATGACGTGTTGATAATTTGTTGGCAAAGTGGCATGGTTGCCAAACTCATGGCTGTGGCTGCTGCCACTAAGCTGGCCGTAGTGCTGGCACTGTCACTGTTGTGTAGAGACACAGCTAAGGATGCTGGTGCCATGGTCTTATTTTGAAAGCGATTGAGATTGCCTGTGGCGCCAACTATTTTCAAATACTGCTACTTCCAATCATTGCTGTGGGGTCAGAAATTAATTATTGGTGCCTGGTTTCAATGAATGCGCAGACGCTGACTTGTTTCCGGCGCCTCCCCATTTTGTGTTCCGGTAGGCGGGGCCCGTCTTCGGGCCAGTTGACGCACGTGCAATGAAGTTTTCTTTTTTGTAGACAGTGTGGGTCGTCCTTGAGAGCCGCCGATTTGTCGCACACGCCGATTTGTCGCACGTGCGACAAATCAGCGGAAAAAGGGGTATGCTGAACCGCCGATTTGTCGCACACGCCGATTTGTCGTACGTGCGACAAATCGGCGGTTCAGCCTCACGCTCCTTTGTCGCACATGTATAGGGTGTGTGTGTGTGTGTGTGTGTGTGTGTGTGTGTGTGTGTGTCTGTGTGTGTGTGTGTGTGTGTGTGTCTGTGTGTGTCTGTGTGGTGAATGGGAGAGAGAGAGAGAGAGAGAGAGAGAGAGAGAGAGAGAGAGAGAGAGAGAGAGAGATGAAATGAAAATGAAATGAAAAATGAAACGAAATGAAATGAATGAAATGAAAAATCTGTTAATTATTTTGCAAAAATAGCAAATAGCTTTCAGGAGACCGTGGGAACCTATAGTATATTGGGCGCCACGCATTCTCTCTCTCTCTCTCTCTCTCTCTCTCTCTCTCTGTCTCTCTTCCTTTTCCCCTCTCTCCCATTCACCACACACACACACACACACACACACACACACACACACACACACACACACCCTATACATGTGCGACATAGCAGCGTGGGGCTGAACCGCCGATTTGTCGCACGTACGACAAATCGGCGTGTGCGACAAATCGGCGGTTCAGCACATCCCTTTTTCCGCTGATTTGTCGCACGTGCGACAAATCGGCGTGTGCGACAAATCGGCGGTTCCCACTGGGGGGGGGGGGGGGGGGGGGGGGGGATAAAGTAAATAAAAATAGTAATAATAATGTTAAGAGACAAAATCAAGATAAGTAAGAACAAAGGGCTGTTATAGACGAAAGTCAGTGTTTGATATTGATTCCATTTGGGTGGATAGTGCCAAGTTTGTGAATAAGGAGGGACTCTTGTTCTTTACGTCTTATAGAGGAAGATGAATTTTGCCAGACTGCAGCAATCTGCATGTGGGAGAGGTTGTGGCCGGAAGAACAGAAATGGTTTGCAATTGGTGTATTGTAACCGAGACGGACTGCTCGTAGGTGTTCTGTGAAACGGTCGTTGAGGGTTCTGTAGGTTTCTCCAACATACAGGAGGCCACAGAAGGAGCAAGAAAGAATGTAAACTACATTGCGGGACTGACAAGTGAAAGGGTTGCGTATGGAAATTTTGCCTGAGGGGCCACAGATGGTTGTAGAAGAGTTTAGGTGAGGACAGGTTTTGCATTTGGGTTGCTTGCATGGAGAATTGCCAGGTGGTGAGACTGTGTTTGTGGACAATTTTGAATGCACAAGAAGATCTCTGAGGTTGGTGTCACGTTTGTAGGCAACTAGTGGAGGCTGGGTGAAAATGTGTTTCAGGGAAGGATCAGTCTGCAGAATGTGGTAGTTCTTCATAAGGATGTTTTTGATGGCGAGGTTGTGAGGATGGAAGGTGATAGCAAGAACAGGCCTGTCGTCTGATGAAGGAGTGATCTTTTGCTTAAGAGCAGTGTTTCTGGGAATTCTAGAGGCCCTTTGTAGGGCTTCTTGGCAAATGGGTTCAGGGTATCCACGTTCAAGGAAAAATGAGATCATCAGGGTAGATTGTTTGGCGAAATCGTCATCATCGCTGCAGATGCGTCGCAAACGAAGTAGTTGAGAGAAAGGAATGCTTGTTTTGGTGGAAGCAGGGTGACTGGAGGAGTACAGAAGGTATGAATGCGAGTCGGTGGGTTTGTAATGAACAGATGTGGTGAGGTAGGGTGAGTTGGGACAGATAGAGATTTTGATGTCAAGGAAGGAAATGGTAGTCTGAGTGATTTCAAAAGTGAATCTAAGAGCTGGATGAAATCCACTGACGAAGTCAATGAAGTTTTTCAGATCTTGGATTGGACAGGAGGCTGCACCGAGGCAATCGTCAATGAAGCGACGGAAAAAGTCTGGGAAAGTGCCTGTGTATTGTGAGAAGATCTTTTCTTCAATGTAGCCAACAAACAGGCAGGCGTAGCCAGGACCCATCCTGGTGCCCATGGCAACGCCGCAATTCTGTTGGAAATGGTCAGCACCAAACTGAAAGTTGTTGAGTGTGAGAACAAGCTCAGCAAGACGGAGAAGAGTGGTGGTGGGTAGATTTCTGCTGTCTTTTGACAAGAAGTGTTTGAGGGCTGAAAGCCCTTCATGATGGGGAATGCTTGTGTAAAGTGCACAGACGTCCATGGTGAAGAGGTGATGGTGTTGGGAGCCAGGATGGAAGGAGAAATTTTGCAGAAGATCAAGAGTATGGTTTGTGTCCTTAAGAAAGGTGGGGAGGTTGGAAACGATAGGCTGGAGGATTTTGTCGAGAAACTGAGAGATCTGGACAGTGGGGCAGGAACAGGCAGAGACAATGGGGCGGCCTGGGTTATTTGGTTTATGTATTTTGGGAAGCAAGTAGAATTGGGAATCTTTGGGTTCAGAAACGACCAGGGAATGGGCTTCATTTGGGAGGTTTCCAGCGCTAATGCACTCGCGAATGGATTTTCTGATCAGGGTGTTATTGGTTTTGGTTTGACTGGGTTGTGAAGAGGTGTAGAATCTGGTGTCTGAGAGCTGGGAGAGTGCCTCGGCGATGTACAGGTCCCGCCGCCAGACAACAATAGCGCCACCCTTGTCAGCTGGTTTGACTACAATGTCTTTACGCTGGCGTAGTTCTCTGAGAGCTTGAGCTTCTGCTGAGGAAATGTTGGAGTGTCTGAGGGGTTTGGGTTTTAGAGCAGCGATTTGATGAGAACAGGTTTGGATGTAAAATTCTAGAGAGGGAAACTGGTTTGTGGGAGGGGTCCAGGAGCTGGGGAGGGAAGGAAAGGGAGGGAGGTCACTGTCAGGATCAGGTATAGATGGGGTGGTGTTGGTAGTGTTTTCAAAATGTGCCATGAGGCGTAGTCGCCTGAAGAAACGCTGACACTGAAAACAAGCGTCAGAACCATTGGCCTTGGGTTTGGTGGGTACGAAGTTCAGCCCACGATTGAGGACTTGACGCTTGTGTGTCTGTCAAATGGAGATCAGCGGGAATGGTGACCACAAGGTTTTTGTGACATGAGGTTTGAGGGGGCTGTGGCTGAGGTTGACTGGAAAGCAGGTTGGATAGTTTTTTTGATTTGGTCTGTTTCAGGCTATTGTACAATTTTTCATTTGCTGAACGTACTGTTGAAATGATGAAATCTTTCATTGTTTGTGGCCTTACAAATTTTTACAACCCATGACAGGAGAAAAGCAGATTGCATCTGTCTTAAATTTATCATTTTTAATCCTCCTTTTTCATATTCACTGCACATTATGCTTCTTTTAACTTTTTCAAATGCCTTTCGATTAGAATGTTTTTTTACGCCAGGGAAATCTAAAAAGCATGCGATTTATATCTGATAAGATCGTGTCTGGAATAACAAATGTTTGCATAACATAAACCATTTGTGAAATAAGAAATGTTTTAATAATATGTATTTTACCCATTACACTAAGATCTCTTTTTTTCCCAGGAGTGAATAATTCTCTGAATAGTTTCTATTCTTTGCAACCAATTGTCCTCAACTAAAGATGCTGGTTTATCATTCTCATAATAAATACCCAGAATCTTTAGTTTATTTTTCCACGTAAAGCCATAAAAGCTGTCCGCACTATGTTTTCTACTACCTAGCCACATAGCTGCTGATTTATTTTTTAAAAATTTATAACCAAATCAGAAAACAAAGAAAAATCATTGAGTATATCTAATGCTTGCATCATGTCATGCTGATCTGTCAAAAATAAAGTAACATCATCTGCATAAAGTGCAATTTTGATTACATTAACAAGCGTATCTCTTGAACGCCCAAAATCGATTCCTCTAATGTTTCTACAGTCTTTTATCTTTATTGCTAGCAATTCTCTAGCCAACACAAATACTAAGGGAGAAAAAGGAAATCCTTGTCGGATTCCTGTTTCAACCGCAAAATACTCTGATGCCCAGCCACTTTACAAAACACAGCTACGAGTATCAGCGATTAATACTTGAAACCATCTAATGAATTCTTCCCAAACCCATCCTTTTTGAGAGCTGTTAACATGAAGTGTTTAGATATACTATCAAAAGCTTGTGTATAATCAATACTTAAAGGCAAACCAGGAATATTTTCTACATTTAGATGATCAATAACATCATCACTTAGTCTCAATAGCGTAGCTGCTCGACGTCCCTTTATATACCCAACCTGATCTTCACTTACTAAATCTCTAGTTACTTGACATAAACGATTTGCCAAACATTTAGACAAAAGCTTATAATGGCTATTCGTTAACGAAATTGGTCTCCAGTTTTTTTAAAACATTTCTAGGTAGATCTTTGCCTTTGTGAATTAATGTAATGACTGCTTTTCTCTGAGAAGGAGAAAGTGTCCTTTTTTTTTCAAATGCAGAGTTAAGTGATGATGTTAACAAACTTTTTATATGACACCAAAATACTTTTAAAAATTCTGCTGTAAGCCCATCACTTCCTGGCGAAGAACCATTTTTGAGGGCTTTAAGAGCTGTTAGCAGTTCATTCTCTGTCAAGTTGCCTTCACAACTATCCTTCTGAGAGTCAGAAAGCTGTGGCACTGAAGTATCAGATATAAAGTTATCTACCATTTGTTCCATGTTTCCTGCTTTTACCTTTTTCTTGTACAACTTCGAATAATTGTCTCGCTGCATTTTCATTATTTCTGACTGTTGTGTGATTGATCTACCATTTTCATCACGAAGTTCTTCTATTATCTTTGAATTTGCTCTTGATTTTTCCAAGTTTAGAAAATATTTTGTGTTCTTTTCCCCTCTTCAATCCACTTCATTCTACATCTTACCTGCGCTGCACGTGCTTTATAAGTTTCCAATAATTCTAATTCTTGCATTAAGTGCTGTCGCTGATTTTGATAATGAATATCATTAGGGTTTCTTGCAATCTTAATATCTATGTCATTTAACTTACCTTGTATTTCTACTAACTTATTTCTTCTGTCGATGCTCTTACCTTTAGCATAATTTATTGTAAAACTCTTAATCTTCATTTTAGGATTTCCCATTCCATTTGAAAATCGATGTTTTCGTCCATATGAGATACATAATCATCTATCAAACTATTCATCTGTGTGACATAGTTTAAGTCATTCAACAATGAGTTATTGAACTTCCACAGCCCAGGTCCCCTCTCAAAGCTTGAGAATTTCAATTTGATGGAGCAACCTCTGTGATCTGTGAGAGGGATAGAATGAATATTACAGTCTATTGTTTTGTCAAACAAATTATCATTTGATATGAAATAATCGAATCTACGTGCAATAAAAGGAGAAGTTTTATGCCATGTAAATTCCTTTTCATCTGGATGAAACAGTCTCCAGGTATCATACAGGTCATGGCTTTTTATTAAATCATTGAATTTCTTTACTGTGCCTTCTGCATGTTTTTCTCCAGAGGTGATATCTAAATCGTTATCTAACACGCAGTTGAAATCCTCCCCCCCCCCTCAATTAACAAGTGCTCTGACTGAACATTAGAGATAACCTCTCCCAGTTCATCAAACAAAGTATTCTTTTCATTGTCATTATTTGGAGCATATGCATTCACAATGACCACTTTTGTATGCTGAATTTCTATTTCAGTGGCCAAAATTCGTCTTGAATTGTATACTATCTTGTAATTATCAACCACATTGTGCTGAAATAAAACAACTTGACCACAACTATGTGAAGTATAACTATTATATAATAATTCACCTTTGCCCCATTCTTTTTTCCATTGCCCATAAACATCATCAGTGATATGTGTTTCTTGCAAGCAAATTACATCATACTTTGTCTCTTTCAAGTGTTTAAATATTGATTTTCTTTTCCAACACGAGCGCAAACCCCGTGAATTTAATGAAAAAACAGTCAATTCAGAATCACAAGCCATCAGGAAAGTCCGTAATCCAAGCCGTTTTCAAATCCAAACGCAAACCCGTAAACAAAGTCCGTGCAACGCGCGTAAGTCGTCTCCGTCAGGTCAAACCGGCACACTCGGTGAAGATTCACCCACCATCTCCCCCGCCTTTACTCTGCCCACTCGACACGGAGCGGTCAGGTGAGGGCCTGTCACGCCGCTGGCTAGGTGAATCCTCGTCACCTGACCTCTGTCGCTTGCCACCGGTGCTGCGTGAACGCTGGTCCTTCCCACGCGCACCGTATTGCCGGATATTTTTCCGTGGCGAAGGTATGAACGAATCTTTGCCTGTTTCAATTTCATCAGTTTGTGTTTAGGAACTGCCTCTGTGACAGAGTCTTCAAAAACATCTTCTCCATCCTCAAACAAACTTACCCCTACCTGCTCATCTCCTGATTGCTGGTTCCCCTCCATGAGCCTTACCTCTTCTGTATGCTCAATCTGAGCACATGTCTCTGTTTCAGAGATAGGTCCACTCACCTGGGGGGTCAGGGAAAGTGCCACAGGCCGGATCACCACGCTTGTGACCACTCTGCAGGCAGTCCCTGCAAGTCACCAGATTCTGACACTGGTGTTGGTGGTGTCCTGACTGCAGGCAGTTAGAGCACACAGGGCTCCATGACACCTTGGGCTGTTCCTTGTGGTAGAGGCGAGCAGTGAAACTACCCACCTTTACAAACCTGTCCAGTGGTACTAAAGGGAGGTTGATGAAGACAAAGCGTCGACCTGTAACAAAACGGGTTAGCTTTCCGTCCCTGTCCCTGATCTTCTCCATTAGGAGAGAAGATCTGAGAACACATCCCAGTATAACAACAGCACTCTCGATATCGTCATTGGACACTGAGACTGGAAGATCTGAGATAAATAGTTTTGTAACGGGAACTTCAACACCATTGCTCCCTCTCAAAATGAATGGATTCTTGTCAAAAAGAGACACAGTGCATCCATTTACAACAATCCCCTTAATCAAAAGTTGAGTCCTTGCAGCTCGAGTCAAGGAGTAGATCCTCCAGAGACCTTTGATGCACTGCGCACCATACACTGTTTCCTTGCCACACACTCTTTCGGCCGCCAGACAAACGTCTAAATCAGAAAAAAACTGTCTTCACTTGGGTTAATAGTTTTATCAAGAAAAGGCAAGTCTTTATGCTTGAAAAAAAAACAGGCTCCACTCGCTGTAAGACAGTCACTATGAAAAAAAAAAAAGGGGGGGGGGGAATGGAGTGGGGTGGGGGGGGGGGGAGGAAAGAAAAAGAGCACCGAAGAAAATGGCTGAGTTCGTTGGATTGGAGTTACATTTTTACATCACAAACTGCACGTGCAAAAGGAAAAGCAAAAGGAAAAGCAAAACACAAACCGTTTCAAGGCGAACCCAATGGAGAGAAAAAACTTCGGAATAAACAAAACACCAAAATACCAAAACAAAGCACCAAAACTGGAGAGTCCCA
>CM065732.1:1904042-1959042 GCA_033310375.1 Conus canariensis | reverse complement strand
ATCCTGGATACAGATTTGATGGGTGCTACCAGCATACTGGCAATTTGAACGTGGGTGTGCATTTTTCCGTGTGTGCGTGTGTGCATGTATGCGTGCGTGTGCGCATGTCTGTGTTTGTGTGGGTTTGTGCGTTTTTGAAAGCAAACGTGTGTGTGTGTGTGTGTGTGTGTGTGTGTGTGTGTGTGTGTATGTGTGTGTGTGTGTGTGTCGTGCGTGCGTGCGTGCGTGCGTGCGTGCGTGCGTGTGTTGTGTGTGTGTGTGTGTGTGTGCGCGCGCGCGAGCGCCCGTTAGGTGGTGTATATATATATATATATATATATATATATATATTATATATATATTTGCAATTAACAAAGGCTCAAAAATGTACAATGATATACTGGTAGAAAATAATCTGAGACCAAAATGCTGTTATAAATGGGACTTAAAGCTCTCAACAGTCCATGACTGGAAATCGTGCTTCCATTATATACATAAATGACGTAAAGCTTAAATGGTTTCAGTTGAAGATTGTACATCGATGCCTAGGTACGAACATTATCCTAAGGGAAATTGGAATAGTTGATCACGATACTTGTAATTTCTGTGGAATGCACAAGGATAGTATTGATCACATGTTTTGGAAATGTGACATCGTACAGGTTTTTTTTTTTTTTTTTAACAATCTCATTGATTTAATGAAAGAAAGGTGTATAAATGCAAGAAATGTACGATTAACAGAATCATTTGTGTTGCTCGGTTATGACAGTAACATTTTTACAGACAGCATTTTTTCTTTCTTGATATTGTTTGCAAAATACTATTTGTACACTTGTAAACTAGTGAAACGAAAGCCACAGATATTTGTTTTCCTGAAACAATTAAAATTCAGATATAAAATCGAAGAATATAATGCCTGTTTACCACTAAACCAGGCAAATTTCTCTAACAAATGGATAACATACAAACCATTATTACTGACGACTAATCAGTCAATAATATACTTTATAAAATACAGTTGTACGTATAATAAACAATTATATCGGATTGTCAATTCATTTGATTTGCCTGACAATCATTATCCTTTGCCCATCTGTTCTCTGTATGATCAGCATACACTTAATTTCAGGTGATCATTTTTTTCTCTTCTGAAAATTGGCCACTTTTGCTCCCGTATATAATCAAATATTTAGTATTTGTGTGTTACACTACATGTGGTTGATATAGGTCTTGTTTGCCCATGTACTCTCCACTGTGTTTTACAGCTTGTTTGTCCAACATCCAAAACTTGATTTAAAGCATGCTACTGAAAGCATTTGAAGTCACGCACAAACCCAATCTCTCTCTCTTCTCTCTCTCTCTCTCTCTCTCTCTCTCTCTCTCTCTCTCTCTCTCTCTCTCTACCCCCATTCCCTCACTCCCTCTCTCTTTCTCTCTCTCATAATTTTTTTTCTAGCTTTATATTTAATTCACTTATAATGATTATCATTTCTTTTGTGTATTTGTTATTGTCATTTTGTTTAAAGCAATTAAAAAAAGTTTTAAAAAAAATGTGTGTGTGTGTGTGTGTGTGTGTGTGTGTGTGTGTGTGTGTTTATATTGAGAGAGAGAGAGAGAGAGAGAGAGAGAGAGAGAGAGAGAGAGAGAGAGAGAGAGAGAGAGAGAGAGTTTGTCATCACTCTTTAACGGCCTCAGCCGTGATCACTCCAGGTGACTTTTGGTTATGAACAGAGATGCGTGAATTTGATGTCAGAGGTTTTGGACTTTCTCTTTGAGGATGAAGTTTCTCCATGTTCCCAGTATATCTGTTTTCTTTAACTCCCCACAGCCTTTTGTCTCTTCTTTCTCTTTAGACCTGGCAAACCATTTCTTCACACTCTCAACAATTGTAGGCATCGTTCAAGTGGCAGTCCATAGAATCCCTCCAATCAGCAGGTCAGTGACACAAAGCCGTTGAAGTCGACCAAACCCAGCTCCCACACACAGAGTTGTGTTCACTGCCAGGTGTTCTGCGCTCAGCTATTGTCAAACGTAGAACAAACTGTAGGACATCGCTATTAACCAGCAGGTGTCACTGGAAGTCCTGGAGTATGCAGAAAACTGATACAGTTCCTGATGAGGTAGTCAATGCAGCAAAGTATAAGGAAAAATAGACATTGTTGTACTCATTACAAAACATTTTGACAGAGAAATGTGTTAACAGTCACAAATCAATGACACTACATATTTTGCGAACTTTAGATTAAGAGCTTACTTTGCCCATTTTGTTAGTATGCTCAGGATATAAAAAAAATCATTTTGTTTTCCAGTGTGAGGGGCTAGAGATGTCAGACTATATCAGAATATGTCAGAAAATCCGGGTATGTTCTTATCAAATGATGGATTATCGATACAGACTTTCGCTGTTTTTTTTTTCCTTCACATTTGCCTGTTATATTAGACAGAAATGTCTAGCAATGGAGACAATGTTGTTTACATGAAAATGTGTAGTGTTAGACAAAAAAAAAAAAAAAAAACAACAACAAAAAACAAAACAAAAAAAAAACCCAGTCCAGTGTCGATCTATGGAGATCTGCCAAGCTGACTGGAAGACTGGATGAAACATCACTGTGATGTGACATGGACATCAGTGGCGAGAAGACCAAGTGGAGCAGCAGCAACACCATCGCCATAGATACTGAAGGAAAAACCTGACTGTGGAGAGTGACTAGAATCCTTGTGGCAATTTGGGTACCTGGGATTCGTTATCAGCAATGGGAGTTTTACATCAGAAATCTGTTATAAACTAGCCGCCGTGGCGAAGTGGTTAGCGTCGCGGACTTCCGGCTGGTAGGTCGTGGGTTCGATTCCCATAGAGTCATGTGGGATTTTTCTGCTCCGACCAGCTCCTACCCAGAGATGAGTTTTGCTACAGGCTCAGTTGGAAAGACTGGGACCACACAGTCGAGTTTCATCCACTTAATGGATGAGTCTCTGAGAGTGTTGCTCAAATTTCCTGACCAACACAGCAGGTGCATGTATCTCTCGGGCCTGGTTGACGCCGGGATATATTATGAAAGGAAGCGTTAGAGTACAGCCTTGTCATGCAGTCTCAGACGGGAATGGAAATCCGTTGCATTATCTTGATCATCCTCATTCTCATCAATCAGCGTAAAAACATATCAAATTCTGTGGCCCTTCATGCCCTGCTCTCATGGTGACCTCAGTTTCCATGTCTTTCCCCCGTATGTGGCCTTGGTTTGGTTCCGTCGGGGTCACCGGTATCGGCGAGTCCATGGGGGCTGTCGTTGGACGGACGTGGTGGCGCCCTCCGGAGGGAGAGCTCACTCACGCCGGCTCCGCGACTAAGCAATTATTGGCGTCAGTAGGGGGCTTAGTAGGTGTGTCCTGTGTATGTTGGATCACAACAGGCGCCGCTGAACACAACTGAAGTGACTCGGCAGCAGTGCAGTGTCCTCCGGTGGGTGCTCTTGACACTTGATATTGACTGCTCCCGTGGATAGAATGAAGCGGCGTAGGTGCAATGCGCTGAGGTGACACAGAAGATGGGACAGCAAAAACCAACCAAACAAACAAACAAAATCCGTTTCAGCAATGGGAGGTTTACATCAGAAATCCGTTATCAGAATGGATGTTTATATCAGAAATCCGTTGAAAGGTAGCAAAGAGAACATCAGCACTGTCAGTGTCACAGATGCAAGCCGGACAACCACCCTCCCTCCCCATCCCCCTGTCACATGGTTGGACCCTAACCAGTGAACAACCGACCACAAACCCCAGTTTCCCCTAAAAAACGTGCAGAGCACAATCAACGTTATTAACACAAAACAGTACAGAAACAGGCACTCAGATTTGTGACAGATGTCAGTAAGACCAGCGCCAGCAGTAGCCTTTTTACAAATACAAACCCTGAATCAGTTGTCCATGCACAGGGTGTTGTGCAGCGTGTGAGTGCAGTGGTTGCAGCACAACACAGACATGCACGATTGAACGACACCACACGTTGTCTCCAATGCACACAAACAAACAAGGTCAAGGGATCGCTCTGTTGACTGTCCTGTTGAAGCAGTGTAGAACACAAAGGGGTGGGTCCCATCACCTCCAATCAAGTTACTGGTGGACTGTCCTTTGAAGCACCGTAGAACACAAAGGGGTGGGTGCCCATTACCTCCAATCAAGTTCCTGATAGACTGTCCTGTTGAAGCAGTGTAGAACACAAAGGGGTGGGTGCCCATCACCTCTAATCAAGTTCCTGGTGGACTGTCCTGTTGAAGCAGTGTAGAACACAAAGGGGTGGGTGCCATCACCTCTAATAAAGTTCCTGGTGGACTGTCCTGTTGAAGCAGTGTAGAACACAAAGGGGTGGGTTCCATTACCCCCAATCAAGTTTCCTGAGGGACTGTCCTGTTGAAGCACTGTAAACACAAAGGGGTGGGTGCCCATCACCTCTAATCAAGTTCCTGGTGGAAATGTCCTGTTGAAGCAGTGTAGAACACAAAGGGGTGGGTGCCATCACCTCTAATGAAGTTTCTGGTGGACTGTCCTGTTGAAGCAGTGTAGAACACAAAGGGGTGGGTGCCCATCACCTCTAATAAAGTTCCTGGTGGACTGTCCTGTTGAAGCAGTGTAGAACACAAAGGGGTGGGGGCCCATCACCTCCAATCAAGTTCCTGGTGGACTGTCCTGTTGAAGCATGTAGAACACAAAGGGGTGGGTGCCATCACCTCTAATCAAGTTCCTGATGGACTATCCTGTTGAAGCACTGTAGAACACAAAGGGGTGGGTGGCCATCACCTGTAATAAAGTTCCTGGTGCGCTGTCGTGTTGAAGCAGTGTAGAACACAAAGGGGTGGGCGCCATCACCTCTAATAACGTTCCTGGTGCGCTGTCCTGTTGAAGCAGTGTAGAACACAAAGGGGTGGGTGCCATCACCTCTAATAAAGTTCCTGGTGGACTGTCCTGTTGAAGCAGTGTAGAACACAAAGGGGTGGGCGTCCATCACCTCTAATCAAGTTCCTGGTGGACTGTCCTGTTGAAGCAGTGTAGAACACAAAGGGTGGGTGCCCATCACCTCTAATAAAGTTCCTGGTGGACTGTCCTGTTGAAGCAGTGTAGAACACAAAGGGGTGGGTGGCCATCACCTCTAATCAAGTTCCTGGTGGACTGTCCTGTTGAAGCAGTGTAGAACACAAAGGGGGGGTGGCCATCACCTCTAATAAAGTTCCTGGTGGACTGTCCTGTTGAAGCACTGTATAACACAAAGGGGTGGGTGGCCATCACCTCTAATAAAGTTCCTGGTGGACTGTCCTGTTGAAGCAGTGTAGAACACAATAGGGTTGGTGCCCATCACCTCTAATCAAGTTCCTGGTGGACTGTCCTGTTGAAGCAGTGTAGAACACAAAGGGGTGGGTGGCCCATCACCTCTAATGAAGTTCCTGGTGGACTGTCCTGTTGAAGCAGTGTAGAACACAAAGGGGGGGGGGGGGGTGGCCATCACCTCCAATCAAGTTCCTGGTGGACTGTCCTGTTGAAGCGTGTAGAACACAAAGGGGTGGGGTGCCATCACCTCTAATGAAGTTCCTGGTGGACTGTCCTGTTGAAGCAGTGTAGAACACAAAGGGGTGGGTGCCCATCACCTCTAATAAAGTTCCTGGTGGACTGTCCTGTTGAAGCACTGTAGAACACAAAGGGGTGGGTGCCATCACCTCAATCAAGTTCCTGGTGGACTGTCCTGTTGAAGCAGTGTAGAACACAAAGGGGTGGGCGTCCATCACCTCTAATCAAGTTCCTGGTGGACTGTCCTGTTGAAGCAGTGTAGAACACAAAGGGGTGGGCGTCCATCACCTCTAATAAAGTTCCTGGTGGACTGTCCTGTTGAAGCAGTGTAGAACACAAAGGGGTGGGTGCCCATCACCTCTAATAAAGTTCCTGGTGGACTGTCCTGTTGAAGCAGTGTAGAACACAAAGGGGTGGGTGCCCATCACCTGTAATAAATTTCCTGGTGGACTGTCCTGTTGAAGCAGTGTAGAACACAAAGGGGTGGGTGCCCATCACCTCTAATGAAGTTCAACGGGTCCATGTGGAACTCCCAGTCCGTGGAGCAGAGGACACACCTCCAGGACAGGTGGGCGGCACACAGGAGCACCACCAGCACCACGGCCAGCACGGCGACCAGGGCGGGGTCGGAGATTCTGATCCCTGCTCTTCTCAATGGGACACAGCAAATGGGCAGAGGAACAACAACAACAAACAACAACAACAGCAAAAACTGTTGCTGGTCTACGCCATTCCTCAACAGCGAAGACAGCAAAAGGAGGAAACACAGAGCCCTGGTCACGTTGAGAGCAACACACACACACACACACACACACACACACACACACACACACACACACACACACACGCACGCACGCACGCACGCACGCACGCACGCACGCACGCACGCACGCACGCACGTACGTATGCACACATGCACGCACGCGCACACGCATACAGGCACGCACGCATGCACGCATGTTCACACGAACTCTCTCAGGTATACATGAATGCACCTGCGCGTCAAGAGGGGGGTGGGCGCACGCGCGCGCGCACTCACACACACACACGCATGCATGCACGCACGCACGCACGCACGCCCACGCACGCACGCACGCACACACACACACACACACACACACACACACACACACACGCACACACACACACACTCTCACAAAACACACACACACACACACACACACACACACACACACACACACACACACAGAGGAGACATGGGTAGGAAGGACACCATATATGTCCCCACATGACCTTCTCAACACACACACACACACACACACACACACACACACACACACACACACACACACACACACACACACACAGAGGAGACATGGGTAGGAAGGACAGCATATATGTCCCCACATGACCTTCACAACAAATAGCCACTAGTAGCAACCATTCCGTGGTAGTGGGTCAATGTCAGTTACAATCACCATTGCATATGATACAGAACATATCACACATACACACCACCCTCTAAACAAATAGCCATAATTATCAGTTTTTGTATGGTAGTAGGTCTATGTCAGCTACTATCACTATTTTATGTGACACAGAACATAACACCACATACACACACTCTTGATCATGGTGACATCCGGACTGAAAATGGTATGGAAGGATAAGATCTCATGGAAACACAACAGGCTCTTGCATGGAATCACAATATATTCCACCTCCCTGTATGCTTGCATGACATGGACCATCTCAGCCAATCTGAAAGGAAAAAATCAAGATGTGGAAATGAGGTGTTAACGCAAGAAACGCAACATCAGACATGCTGATCATATAACCAATTACAGAGGATCACACGAACATCAGACATGCTGATCATATAGCCAATTACAGAGGATCACACGAACATCAGACATGCTGATCATATAGCCAATTACAGAGGATCACACGAACATCAGACATGCTGATCATATAACCAATTACAGAGGATCACACGAACATCAGACATGCTGATCATATAACCAATTACAGAGGATCACACGAACATCAGACATGCTGATCATATAACCAGTCACAGAGGATCACACGAACATCAGACATGCTGATCATATAACCAGTCACAGAGGATCACACGAACATCAGACATGCTGATCATATAACCAATAACAGGGGATCACACGAACATCAGACATGCTGATCATATAACCAATCACAGAGGATCACACGAAGTTTACTGACGTCAGTCAAAAGGATGATGGCATGGTATGGCCATGTAACAATATTCTGTCACCTGCTTAAACACACCTCCAGGGAATAGCTAGGGAAGATGAAAAGAAGAAGACCGCAAAGGATGACAGCATTGCAGAATAAACAGGGAAATCATTGTGTAGACATTCTGGCCTTGGCTTTCAACCGACAGAACTGGAGGAACCCGGTGCAGTATTCTGTGATTCTGTTCTAGACCTATCGGCAGTACTTCTGTAGCACCTGTTTATGGTAATCCACCAGCCTCTAAGCGTTTTATCGTTCACTGTTTCGTTTAGACAATTGCCTGCCTACCTGGGTACAGCGAACGAAAGAGTCACAGTCTGGTGCCACGTTCAGTCGTTTCCCATGTCATTCAGACCAGCTCTACTCACTCACATTCCATCCTTTTCCTCTCAGTATGCATGCTGTGTATACACGTGTCAACCCATTTGTGCCCCTTTTTTTTTCGTGCAAAAGCTACATCACAGTGTTGGTTTGCATACTGTTTGAACATACATTGCAGCCATTTTGATCATAAATGTGGAGTTATTGACCTTGAGCATGTCTCTTTTTAGGGGCGGTGGGGTCGAGAGGGTAGTGGTTTTCAATAACATCAAACAACAATTTTTTTCTTTATTTGTTTCAGTTTCAATAGCCCCAACATACTAAAAATAAAAACCAGTCCGCATCCGTGAATTCCAAACATAGGAACACAAGACAAACTATACACTATAAAGGCCTGCAAACAAGAACACATTTCCAATACATTTCCATCAAATGGAAGAAAGTATCAAAAACAAATGAAGGCAGGTTTGAATTGTGTTCTATGGCAAACCATGTATCAGCAGGAGGGGTTCCTAAAGATTTTTTTTTAAAAAGGAAAACAAAAGAAAAAAGGAAAAATACTCAAGTTCTAAGAGCACAAAAATGAAATGTTTTCAGTCAGTGCTTTGGAAACGCAAATGTTGAATTCATGAAGTATGCACCGTGACATAATATACAGGGAACAACACAATCTCTTTGCTCCTTCAGAACATGATGAGTTCAAGTGTGCACGTTAGTCCGTGCTGAAGGCGTAAACGCACTTGCCATGGGCGCCAACTTTGCACTGTGTGCCTGTACAACCAATTCTCTTCTGGGGCAGGGAGTCCACCAGCTTCCGTGATGTGAACAAGCTGTTGAATGTAAGGTGGAAGGATCTGTCTTGTTCTGGCTGCAACTCAGCTATCAAATCAGTGATGTGAACAAGCTGTTGAATGTAAGACGGAAGGATCTGTCATGTTCTGGCTGCAACTCAGCTATCAAATCAATAACACCCACCCGGCACCTTCCACCCAATACACACACTGCCAACTCATAGTAAACGTATTTCATCACCTGCATTTAAAGTCCATCTCTCGCCATTTCTGAAGACTGTTGCTGTCGCTAGAACAGTAAACCGACAGCAATTGAAATTAGAGATGCTTTTTTCACTGCATCTTCTTCGCCACTGTCTACATCAGTATCAACATCACAACCCTCTAGTGGGTCGATATAGATCATGGTCTATTCTAAGCTTGTGCCATTCTGAAGCGTATGCTTCATGAACAGACCATGACCAATTCTTGAACAGAGCATTGTCTGAATATAATAATCCACAATGATTAGTGAATGTGAGCGCAAACAAAACACCCTTCTTCATCCCATCGTGCCTAGAAAGGGACGCCAGCTTTGGTCTACATAACACCAATGGGAATAAATGTTTCACCAAACTGAAAAAAAAAGTTTTGCATTAGGGTCTAATAACCAACTTGTGTTCTTTATTGTATACAAAAAGTTTTATAGCAAACAAGACATGGACTGACCTTTCAATGTGACTCATCACTGACGACAAAAGGTGTCAAGCCTTACAAATGGCAGCCTCCTCAAACAAAACAAAGGGACATCAGTATTATAAACTGGTCAGACAATACAACAGTTCTCTTCCCATCACTGCTCACATCAGCTAGCTGCAACAATTCAGACGGGTAAGGTCTCAAAGGCAAATGATGCCAGCGTTTCTAAAAAGGGACCATGGGATTATATGAGTAACAGCAACGGCCAAAATTCCCTCCTCTTTCCTAAGCTGGTGATGGCAATTTTACGCCTGTGTGAGATGTTGTGTGTACGTTTACATGCTGAACATCGGTTTAAAGTCTTATTTAAGGCTTTTCAAGAAATAGAGTTATAAAACTCTGAGAGAAAAAAAAAACTGTACTCGAACGAGTCAGCAGAAATTCAAACCAGTGACACAGACATCAGGATCAGGAGGGCAATGCTTTTGTTAACTGAGTTCTTCCAGCGTGATGGCGCAGTGACTGAGTTCTTCCGGCGTGATGGCGCAGTGACTGAGTTATTCCGGCGTGATGGCGCAGTGACTGAGTTATTCCAGCGTGATGGCGCAGTGACTGAGTTATTCCAGCGTGATGGCGCAGTGACTGAGTTCTTCCGGCGTGATGGCGCAGTGACTGAGTTATTCCGGCGTGATGGCGCAGTGACTGAGTTCTTCCAGCGTGATGGCGCAGTGACTGAGTTATTCCAGCGTGATGGCGCAGTGACTGAGTTATTCCAGCGTGATGGCGCAGTGACTGAGTTCTTCCAGCGTGATGGCGCAGTGACTGAGTTATTCCAGCGTGATGGCGCAGTGACTAAACGTGTGGTGTAAACAGAAGAGAAAGATCAAGAAGCGTGACATTAAAAAAGTGTGGCTGTTAAACCCGTATAACAGGTGTAGAAATATTCGTTCAGCAATATCAAGATAACAGTACAAAATGTATTCAGAAATATTCCTGGTTCCTATCCTTCAAAAGTAACTTGAAGGCAGAAAAATATCTATAGTTAGTATATAATTGGTGGCAAAGAGGTATCCTTGCATGATTTAGAAATGGAACTCTGGGATTAAATGCTAATAAAGGATGGTATCTACATGATGCTGCTGTTGATGATTCATGTCCAAAGTGTGATGATGTTGCAATTAGGGAAGACGAGTTACATTTTGTTGTTCACTTTTTTGTCCCGCTTATGGGAACATTAGACAAAAAAAAAAATCAAAACTCTTTCTTTGACCATAACACATTCAAGAGTCGAAACCGTAACAACATTTTGCAAACAAATGATGACACATTGTTAAAGATGCTGGCAAAACATGTAACAGCAGCTGTAGACATGTGGAAGAAAATTATGAATGAACAAAAGTTAAAATGGTTCTCATAATATCAAACCAGACAAATTATCTGTACAGAGAAGATGTGTGAATGGGGAGAAGGGAGGACAAGGGCATAGATGCGTGCGTACAATTCGATGGGAGACTGCATGGATCGGTGTGCGCATGTGAAGGGAATGGCTGTTGGGTAAGAATGATTTCCTACTAGAACATAGACAAGAAACACAAATGGAAATGATTTCATAAATGTGCTTACTTGTGTAGACACCTAATTTGCAGTTCTTCTTTTGTTTACTTTTCTTCTGTGCTAAAAAAAGACATTGTACCTCCTTGACAAAAAATAAGACATGTGTGTCAGTGTCATTGTGTTTTATACCACATGATTTTGTGAAAAGACGCAAAATGAAACTACTACTGCTACTACTGCTACTGCTGCTACTAGTACTGCTACTGCTACTACTACTACTACTACTACTACAACACACACAGAGGCGTGCATACAACATAATAGTACAATAATTGAGATATCTACAAGCGGGTAACAATATGCCAAAGTGAGTGAACCCGCTATTCTGCTCAATCTGTCTCCTTCAACTGAATGTGTGATGAAAAAAAAAAACATTCATCATCATCACAGAATACAGTCACAAGTTGTTATGGATGGTGGGTTACTGTGTGTATGACTGTCTGACACTCACTTTCAAACATTCATCATCATCACAGAATACAGTCACAAGTTGTTATGGATGGTGGGTTACTGTGTGTATGACTGTCTGACTCTCACTTTCAAACATTCATCATCATCACAGAATACAGTCACAAGTTGTTATGGATGGTGTCATCACAGAATACAGTCACAAGTTGTTATGGATGGTGTCATCACAGAACACAGTCACAAGTTGTTATGGATGGTGTCATCACAGAACACAGTCACAAGTTGTTATGGATGGTGTCATCACAGAACACAGTCACAAGTTGTTATGGATGGTGTCATCACAGAATACAGTCACAAGTTGTTATGGATGGTGTCATCACAGAACACAGTCACAAGTTGTTATGGATAGTGTCATCACAGAACACAGTCACAAGTTGTTATGGATGGTGTCATCACAGAATACAGTCACAAGTTGTTATGGATGGTGTCATCACAGAACACAGTCACAAGTTGTTATGGATGGTGGGTCATCATCATCACAGAATGCAGTCACAAGTTGTTATGGATGGTGGGTTACTGTGTGTATGACTGTCTGACTCTCACTTTCATGCTAAGGGGAATCTTACAATGTACATCAAACTACGTTGAACTGCCGACATGGCGGTCAGCCTCTCCATGTCGAAACGGAGAGAGCGACAAATAAAAAAAAATGTACAGTCCCAGGCCAGACTCAGGGCCTCAGTCTCACTGAGTACAGCTAAATACGACGAAGTACTGACCTGGCGGTCAACCTCTCCACGTTGTAACGGAGACAGCGATGAACTACTGACCTGGCGGTCAGCCTCTCCACGTTGTAACGGAGACAGCGATGAACTACTGACCTGGCGGTCAGCCTCTCCACGTTGTAACGGAGACAGCGATGAACTACTGACCTGGCGGTCAGCCTCTCCACGTTGTAACGGAGACAGCGATGAACTACTGACCTGGCGGTCAACCTCTCCACGTTGTAACGGAGACAGCGATGAACTACTGACCTGGCGGTCAGCCTCGCCACGTTGTAACGGAGACAGCGATGAACTACTGACCTGGCGGTCAGCCTCTCCACGTTGTAACGGAGACAGCGATGAACTACTGACCTGGCGGTCAACCTCTCCACGTTGTAACGGAGACAGCGATGAACTACTGACCTGGCGGTCAGCCTCGCCACGTTGTAACGGAGACAGCGATGAACTACTGACCTGGCGGTCAGCCTCTCCACGTTGTAACGGAGACAGCGATGAACTACTGACCTGGCGGTCAGCCTCTCCACGTTGTAACGGAGACAGCGATGAACTACTGACCTGGCGGTCAGCCTCTCCACGTTGTAACGGAGACAGCGATGAACTACTGACCTGGCGGTCAACCTCTCCACGTTGTAACGGAGACAGCGATGAACTACTGACCTGGCGGTCAGCCTCTCCACGTTGTAACGGAGACAGCGATGAACTACTGACCTGGCGGTCAGCCTCTCCACGTTGTAACGGAGACAGCGATGAACTACTGGCCTGGCGGTCAGCCTCTCCACGTTGTAACGGAGACAGCGATGAACTACTGGCCTGGCGGTCAGCCTCTCCACGTTGTAACGGAGACAGCGATGAACTACTGACCTGGCGGTCAGCCTCTCCACGTTGTAACGGAGACAGCGATGAACTACTGACCTGGCGGTCAGCCTCTCCACGTTGTAAACGGAGACAGCGATGAACTACTGACCTGGCGGTCAGCCTCTCCACGTTGTAAACGGAGACAGCGATGAACTACTGACCTGGCGGTCAGCCTCTCCACGTTGTAAACGGAGACAGCGATGAACTACTGACCTGGCGGTCAGCCTCTCCACGTTGTAAACGGAGACAGCGATGAACTACTGACCTGGCGGTCAGCCTCTCCACGTTGTAAACGGAGACAGCGATGAACTACTGACCTGGCGGTCAGCCTCTCCACGTTGTAAACGGAGACAGCGATGAACTACTGACCTGGCGGTCAGCCTCTCCACGTTGTAAACGGAGACAGCGATGAACTACTGACCTGGCGGTCAGCCTCTCCACGTTGTAAACGGAGACAGCGATGAAATACTGACCTGGCGGTCAGCCTCTCCACGTTGTAAACGGAGACAGCGATGAACTACTGACCTGGCGGTCAGCCTCTCCACGTTGTAAACGGAGACAGCGATGAACTACTGACCTGGCGGTCAGCCTCTCCACGTGTAAACGGAGACAGCGATGAACTACTGACCTGGCGGTCAGCCTCTCCACGTTGTAAACGGAGACAGCGATGAACTACTGACCTGGCGGTCAGCCTCTCCACGTTGTAAACGGAGACAGCGATGAACTACTGACCTGGCGGTCAGCCTCTCCACGTTGTAAACGGAGACAGCGATGAACTACTGACCTGGCGGTCAGCCTCTCCACGTTGTAAACGGAGACAGCGATGAACTACTGACCTGGCGGTCAGCCTCTCCACGTTGTAAACGGAGACAGCGATGAACTACTGACCTGGCGGTCAGCCTCTCCACGTTGTAAACGGAGACAGCGAGAACTACTGACCTGGCGTCAGCCTCTCCACGTTGTAACGAGACAGCGATGAACTACTGACCTGGCGGTCAGCCTCTCCACGTTGTAACGGAGACAGCGATGAACTACTGACCTGGCGGTCAGCCTCTCCACGTTGTAACGGAGACAGCGATGAACTCTGACCTGGCGGTCAGCCTCTCCACGTTGTAACGGAGACGCGATGAACTACTGACCTGGCGGTCAGCCTCTCCACGTTGTAAACGGAGACAGCGATGAACTACTGACCTGGCGGTCAGCCTCTCCACGTTGTAACGGAGACAGCGATGAACTACTGACCTGGCGGTCAGCCTCTCCACGTTGTAACGGAGACAGCGATGAACTACTGACCTGGCGGTCAGCCTCTCCACGTTGTAACGGAGACAGCGATGAACTACTGACCTGGCGGTCAGCCTCTCCACGTTGTAACGGAGACAGCGATGAACTACTGACCTGGCGGTCAGCCTCTCCACGTTGTAAACGGAGACAGCGATGAACTACTGACCTGGCGGTCAGCCTCTCCACGTTGTAACGGAGACAGCGATGAACTACTGACCTGGCGGTCAGCCTCTCCACGTTGTAACGGAGACAGCGATGAACTACTGACCTGGCGGTCAGCCTCTCCACGTTGTAACGGAGACAGCGATGAACTACTGACCTGGCGGTCAGCCTCTCCACGTTGTAAACGGAGACAGCGATGAACTACTGACCTGGCGGTCAGCCTCTCCACGTTGTAAGGAGACAGCGATGAACTACTGACCTGGCGGTCAGCCTCTCCACGTTGTAACGGAGACAGCGATGAACTACTGACCTGGCGGTCAGCCTCTCCACGTTGTAAACGGAGACAGCGATGAACTACTGACCTGGCGGTCAGCCTCTCCACGTTGTAACGGAGACAGCGATGAACTACTGACCTGCGGTCAGCCTCTCCACGTTGTAACGGAGACAGCGATGAACTACTGACCTGGCGGTCAGCCTCTCCACGTTGTAACGGAGACAGCGATGAACTACTGACCTGGCGGTCAGCCTCTCCACGTTGTAACGGAGACAGCGATGAACTACTGACCTGGCGGTCAGCCTCTCCACGTTGTAACGGAGACAGCGATGAACTACTGACCTGGCGGTCAGCCTCTCTCACGTTGTAAACGGAGACAGCGATGAACTACTGACCTGGCGGTCAGCCTCTCCACGTTGTAACGGAGACAGCGATGAACTACTGACCTGGCGGTCAGCCTCTCCACGTTGTAACGGAGACAGCGATGAACTACTGACCTGGCGGTCAGCCTCTCCACGTTGTAAACGGAGACAGCGATGAACTACTGACCTGGCGGTCAGCCTCTCCACGTTGTAACGGAGACAGCGATGAACTACTGACCTGGCGGTCAGCCTCTCCACGTTGTAACGGAGACAGCGATGAACTACTGACCTGGCGGTCAGCCTCTCCACGTTTAAACGGAGACAGCGATGAATACTGACCTGGCGGTCAGCCTCTCCACGTTGTAACGGAGACAGCGATGAACTACTGACCTGGCGGTCAGCCTCTCCACGTTGTAACGGAGACAGCGATGAACTACTGACCTGGCGGTCAGCTCTCTCCACGTTGTAACGGAGACAGCGATGAACTACTGACTGGCGGTCAGCCTCTCCACGTTGTAACGGAGACAGCGATGAACTACTGACCTGGCGGTCAGCCTCTCCACGTTGTAACGGAGACAGCGATGAACTACTGACCTGGCGGTCAGCCTCTCCACGTTGTAACGGAGACAGCGAAGAACTACTGACCTGGCGGTCAGCCTCTCCACGTTTAACGGAGACAGCGAGAACTACTGACCTGGCGGTCAGCCTCTCCACGTTGTAACGGAGACAGCGATGAACTACTGACCTGGCGGTCAGCCTCTCCACGTTGTAACGGAGACAGCGATGAACTACTGACCTGGCGGTCAGCCTCTCCACGTTGTAAACGGAGACAGCGAGAACTACTGACCTGGCGGTCAGCCTCTCCACGTTGTAACGGAGACAGCGATGAACTACTGACCTGGCGGTCAGCCTCTCCACGTTGTAACGGAGACAGCGAGAACTACTGACCTGCGGTCAGCCTCTCCACGTTGTAAACGGAGACAGCGATGAACTACTGACCTGGCGGTCAGCCTCTCCACGTTGTAAACGGAGACAGCGATGAACTACTGACCTGGCGGTCAGCCTCTCCACGTTGTAAACGGAGACAGCGATGAACTACTGACCTGGCGGTCAGCCTCTCCACGTTGTAAACGGAGACAGCGATGAACTACTGACCTGGCGGTCAGCCTCTCCACGTTGTAAACGGAGACAGCGATGAACTACTGACCTGGCGGTCAGCCTCTCCACGTTGTAAACGGAGACAGCGATGAACTACTGACCTGGCGGTCAGCCTCTCCACGTTGTAAACGGAGACAGCGATGAACTACTGACCTGGCGGTCAGCCTCTCCACGTTGTAAACGGAGACAGCGATGAACTACTGACCTGGCGGTCAGCCTCTCCACGTTGTAACGGAGACAGCGATGAACTACTGACCTGGCGGTCAGCCTCTCCACGTTGTAAACGGAGACAGCGATGAACTACTGACCTGGCGGTCAGCCTCTCCACGTTGTAAACGGAGACAGCGATGAACTACTGACCTGGCGGTCAGCCTCTCCACGTTGTAACGGAGACAGCGATGAACTACTGACCTGGCGGTCAGCCTCTCCACGTTGTAACGGAGACAGCGATGAACTACTGACCTGGCGGTCAGCCTCTCCACGTTGTAACGGAGACAGCGATGAACTACTGACCTGGCGGTCAGCCTCTCCACGTTGTAACGGAGACAGCGATGAACTACTGACCTGGCGGTCAGCCTCTCCACGTTGTAACGGAGACAGCGATGAACTACTGACCTGGCGGTCAGCCTCTCCACGTTGTAACGGAGACAGCGATGAACTACTGACCTGGCGGTCAGCCTCTCCACGTTGTAACGGAGACAGCGATGAACTACTGACCTGGCGGTCAGCCTCTCCACGTTGTAACGGAGACAGCGATGAACTACTGACCTGGCGGTCAGCCTCTCCACGTTGTAACGGAGACAGCGATGAACTACTGACCTGGCGGTCAGCCTCTCCACGTTGTAACGGAGACAGCGATGACTACTGACCTGGCGGTCAGCCTCTCCACGTTGTAACGGAGACAGCGATGAACTACTGACCTGGCGGTCAGCCTCTCCACGTTGTAACGGAGACAGCGATGAACTACTGACCTGGCGGTCAGCCTCTCCACGTTGTAACGGAGACAGCGATGAACTACTGACCTGGCGGTCAGCCTCTCCACGTTGTAACGGAGACAGCGATGAACTACTGACCTGGCGGTCAGCCTCTCCACGTTGTAACGGAGACAGCGATGAACTACTGACCTGGCGGTCAGCCTCTCCACGTTGTAACGGAGACAGCGATGAACTACTGACCTGGCGGTCAGCCTCTCCACGTTGTAACGGAGACAGCGATGAACTACTGACCTGGCGGTCAGCCTCTCCACGTTGTAACGGAGACAGCGATGAACTACTGACCTGGCGGTCAGCCTCTCCACGTTGTAAACGGAGACAGCGATGAACTACTGACCTGGCGGTCAGCCTCTCCACGTTGTAACGGAGACAGCGATGAACTACTGACCTGGCGGTCAGCCTCTCCACGTTGTAACGGAGACAGCGATGAACTACTGACCTGGCGGTCAGCCTCTCCACGTTGTAACGGAGACAGCGATGAACTACTGACCTGGCGGTCAGCCTCTCCACGTTGTAACGGAGACAGCGACGAACACTGACCTGGCGGTCAGCCTCTCCACGTTGTAACGGAGACAGCGAGAACTACTGACCTGGCGGTCAGCCTCTCCACGTTGTAACGGAGACAGCGAGAACTACTGACCTGGCGGTCAGCCTCTCCACGTTGTAACGGAGACAGCGAGAACTACTGACCTGGCGGTCAGCCTCTCCACGTTGTAACGGAGACAGCGACGAACTACTGACCTGGCGGTCAGCCTCTCCACGTTGTAACGGAGACAGCGAGAACTACTGACCTGGCGGTCAGCCTCTCCACGTTGTAACGGAGACAGCGATGAACTACTGACCTGGCGGTCAGCCTCTCCACGTTGTAACGGAGACAGCGATGAACTACTGACCTGGCGGTCAGCCTCTCCACGTTGTAACGGAGACAGCGACGAACTACTGACCTGGCGGTCAGCCTCTCCACGTTGTAACGGAGACAGCGAGAACTACTGACCTGGCGGTCAGCCTCTCCACGTTGTAACGGAGACAGCGAGAACTACTGACCTGGCGGTCAGCCTCTCCACGTTGTAACGGAGACAGCGACGAACTACTGACCTGGCGGTCAGCCTCTCCACGTTGTAACGGAGACAGCGACGAACTACTGACCTGGCGGTCAGCCTCTCCACGTTGTAACGGAGACAGCGACGAACACTGACCTGGCGGTCAGCCTCTCCACGTTGTAACGGAGACAGCGACGAACTACTGACCTGGCGGTCAGCCTCTCCACGTTGTAACGGAGACAGCGACGAACTACTGACCTGGCGGTCAGCCTCTCCACGTTGTAACGGAGACAGCGACGAACTACTGACCTGGCGGTCAGCCTCTCCACGTTGTAACGGAGACAGCGACGAACTACTGACCTGGCGGTCAGCCTCTCCACGTTGTAACGGAGACAGCGAGAACTACTGACCTGGCGGTCAGCCTCTCCACGTTGTAACGGAGACAGCGATGAACTACTGACCTGCGGTCAGCCTCTCCACGTTGTAACGGAGACAGCGACGAACTACTGACCTGGCGGTCAGCCTCTCCACGTTGTAACGGAGACAGCGACGAACTACTGACCTGGCGGTCAGCCTCTCCACGTTGTAACGGAGACAGCGACGAACTACTGACCTGGCGGTCAGCCTCTCCACGTTGTAACGGAGACAGCGACGAACTACTGACCTGGCGGTCAGCCTCTCCACGTTGTAACGGAGACAGCGACGAACTACTGACCTGGCGGTCAGCCTCTCCACGTTGTAACGGAGACAGCGGCGAAGAACAAACAAAGAGAGTCCCAGATCAGACTCAAGGTCTCACCTTTTTTCTTTCTCTCCCTCTCCCGTTTTTTTTTTTCTCTTTTTTTTTTTTTTTTTTTTTTTTTGTTATTCATCTTATTTATGTCATCTTCCAAAGTAATTTCACACTGACGTGATAATTTTCATTTACGTCACCAATGTCTTCCATTCACATTTCTCGAAGAGTCCCCATTCTGACAGTGCTTGGTCGTCACACTGCGATAGACAATGGAAGATGTCATGTTGTGACTTGTGTAACAAAACAAAAACAAGACAGCATGTTCTGGAATCAAAACACGTGGCTGGTTCACAACAGCAGGAGGAAAAGACGACAGTCAAAGGAATTGTGGAAGAAAGTTCCTGAAATATCTTGCACTGAGGTTTCAGAGTGCGGGAATACGATTTACAAACAACACCCCCCCCCCACCCCCCTTGCCATTCCCTCCCTCCTTCCCTCCCAGTCCCACCACCCTGCCACTTTCCAGGCATCCCCACAGAGCCATGCACGTGACATGACCCACCAGCTTCGTCAACAGTGCGGTAAGCTGTGCGAACCATACTACATGAACCGCAACAATACCCAGCATGCCTCGCGATGCTTTGACAGAGGAGCAGCGGCACCCAGCATTGTCCTCTGAAGTGCCCGTGATGGACACTTACACAGCAGCAGCAACATCAGCAACAATACCAAGTAATCTCTCTCTCTCTCTCCTCTTCTGTCTGTCTGTCTGTCTGTCTGTCTGTCTGTCTTCTCTCTCTCTCTCTCTCTCTAATCACACATAGCATGTGTGTGTGTGTGTGTGTGTGTGTGTGTGTGTGTGTGTGTGTGTGTGTGTGTGAAGGGAGTGAAACCTCTCACAAAAGGCCTTAAGCGTTTAGAGGAAAGGAATGTTGTATGTGGTAGAGAAATAGGTAGTAGACCCATTAGCAGTACGCCTTACTTAGCTCACACAGTCAAACTGTGTCAAGGAGGACAAAGTGGTCAGGTGACAGATGGCACATAAGGTAGTAAGGACCCTCCCGAGTTCGAACCTTCCCGATAGCGAAAGGGGGGAGGGATGTAACCACTAGGACCTTGGAGCATCGAGTAGGCGCTAAATACTCAGTCAGCTGAGGCTGCTTTGTAAACAGTCCTTGAAGAGCAGGAGTCTTGGGCTCGTTCAGATGGTATTGCTGTGGGGCACTGTATTGGTGCTATTGTCAGGCTGGTTGAATGTGCGTGGACGTTGTTGTCATAGCTTTTCTCCAGGATAATTACTGTGTTAAGTGGCCCTGGAGTTGGCTGGAATTTTCGATGTCCATCTGGAGCCAAGTGGTTGTTTGCTAATCAATTAGGAAGGGATGTGTGTAAATGCTGATGTATGGAAGAATGTAGCGAAAGGAGAATTCAGTGTACTTGTGAACAAGATGGTGAAGAAGCAGCATGGACAAAGGCATGGCCCGAAGGGAAATCTTTTGTGTCCATCCCTATATAAACTGAGGGAGAACAACGTGATGAAAGGGGAGAAAACCACCACCAGAAAGAGAGAAGGACAGAGGAGAGAGAGGAGAGAAGGGTGGGCAGGACAGAGTAGTTTCGAGAGAAACATGGTCTGGGAGAGAGAAGTGACAGCAAGGTCTTAGGGTAAAAGACAAGCTGAAAAAGAAAAGACTGAGTTTGAAGCCCAGAGGTAGGTGAAGAGAGACAAACTGAGTTTGAACCCATAGGTTGGTGAAAGAGACGAAGAAGAAGATTTCTGCGTCGAGTTCCCAGAGATGACCAGGAAGACCCAGTCCTGAAACCTGGAGCCAGTCAACCAAGGGTGTCACCATCATCCAGTGCTGAGACTTGTTCAAGAACTGTGGTGTGGTGTGAAAGTGTGGTTGTGTGTGTGGAAACCTGACAGGTAAGAAGCTATTTTAATATAACCCGGGATTAGGAAGTATTGATCTTTTATGTTTTAATTATTCCATTTTGTGTAATTGGATTTTTCAAGTTTGATTTTAAGTGGCATAGAAATTGTATTTCTTGTTCTCAGTCGTGTTAGGAGAGGACCGAATGCCTGACATCCCATTCCCAGAGAGAGGTGAATAGAAATTGTATTTCTTGTTCTCAGTCGTGTTAGGAGAGAACCGAATGCCTGACATCCCATTCCCAGAGAGAGGTGAATAGAAATTGTATTTCTTGTTCTCAGTCGTGTTAGGAGAGAACCGAATGCCTGACATCCCATTCCCAGAGAGAGGTGAATAGAAATTGTATTTCTTGTTCTCAGTCGTGTTAGGAGAGAACCGAATGCCTGACATCCCATTCCCAGAGAGAGGTGAATGTTTGGTGGGTGCATGAGTGTGCATATGCGTGTATGAGAGCAAAGATAACCTTGGTGTGTTAAGCCTGATTAATAATATATCAACTTAGTGCACTTAAGTAATACCATCACGATTTCCCCCGTCCTGTACAGTGTGTGTGGTGGGGGGGGGAGGGGGGGGGGGGGAAGGGGGGAGGTCAGAAGGAAGGGGGAGGGAGGGGCAAAAGGGAAGTGAGAAGGGAGAGGGAGAGCGAGGGGATGAATGGCGAAAGAACTGTGGAGAGATGTGATGAGTGAGCGTGTGTTCATGTGAAATTTCACAACTTTTGGATCCGTGAATGCGATAGTCTCCTCCCCCCCTTGCGTCTGTAGGGTTCCGTGTTGAATGGACAACACACTTCAACAATGGTAGTTAGTGTCAGTGCATTCTCTTCAGTTCTGTGGGGAGCATTGGGACACCACACTGACGAACAGTTTCAGCAGTTCCTTCAGTTCTGTGGGGAGCCATTGGGACACCACACTGACGAACAGTTCAGCAGTTCCTTCAGTTCTGTGGGGAGTGGTTGGGACACCACACTGACGAACAGTTCCTTCAGTTCTGTGGGAGTCACTGGGACACCACACTGACGAACAGCTCACCAGTTCCTTCAGTTCTGTGGGGAGTCATTGGGACACCACACTGACGAACAGTTCAGCAGTTCCTTCAGTTCTGTGGGGAGTCATTGGGACACCACACTGACGGACAGTTCCTTCAGTTCTGTGAGGAGTCAGTGGGACACCACACTGACGAACAGTTCAGCAGTTCCTTCAGTTCTGTGGGGAGTCATTGGGACACCACACTGACGGACAGTTCAGCAGTTCCTTCAGTTCTGTGGGGAGTCATTGGGACACCACACTGACGAACAGTTCCTTCAGTTCTGTTGGGAGTCACTGGGACACCACACTGACGGACAGTTCAGCAGTTCCTTCAGTTCTGTGGGGAGTCATTGGGACACCACACTGACGGACAGTTCAGCAGTTCCTTCAGTTCCGTCAGTTGTGTGCCAAGGCCTGAGTGTCTGAAGATGTGTTCCCTGTCCACTCTGCAGTGTTGTCAGTCTGTTGGGTTTTCTCTCTCTTTTTTTATCGTACCCTCCATCTCCCTTCCTGAACAGTTCCCTAGGTGATTATTTTAGTGAGGTCATTGGATCTTATGACATGGCCATAACAATGTTTTCTTTTAACACCTCAATGATATAAGTCGATGTGTGTATGGTCCTACGTGCTGACTGATATCAGTAGATGTGTGTATGGTCCTACGTGCTGCCTGGTATCAGTAGATGTCTGTATGGTCCTACGTGCTGACTGATATCAGTAGATGTGTGTATGGTCCTACGTGCTGACTGATATCAATAGATGTCTGTATGGTCCTGCGTGCTGACTGATATCAGTAGATGTCTGTATGGTCCAGCGTGCTGACTGATATCAGTCGATGTCTGTATGGTCCTACGTGCTGACTGATATCAGTAGATGTCTGTATGGCCCTGCGTGCTGACTGATATCAGTAGATGTGTGTATGGTCCTACGTGCTGACTGATATCAATAGATGTCTGTATGGCCCTGCGTGCTGACCGATATCAGTAGATGTGTGTATGGTCCTACGTGCTGACTGATATCAGTAGATGTCTGTATGGCCCTGCGTGCTGACCGATATCAGTAGATGTCTGTATGGCCCTACGTGCTGACTGATATCAGTAGATGTTTGTATGGCCCTACGTGCTGACTGATATCAGTAGTTTTTTGTATGGCCCTACGTGCTGACTGATTGTTGAATTCGCGGTTCCAGGATCTATTCAATCTGCGCTCTCCAGTGTCTTTCTGGTCTTTCCCAGCATCACTGTCTGTGCCCCTCCTCCCCCCCCCCCCCCCATGGCATTAACCCCCTAGCTGTACATTCCGGCTCCTCCATTAAGCGCCACTGCCAGAGTTGCCCCAGAACCACAGTGATCAATATCGAGTCGTTAAAAGTCAACCCACTGGAGCAGATGCTGCACCGCTGCTGAGTCATTTTGGTTGTGTACTACACTACCCATTCACAGCAATAGATATTTCATCGCACAGAAAACGTATGTGAAGGTCCCGAGAGTTACAGTCACCTTCAGGGTTGATGAGGAAATGTGAGCCACACTGTCAGACACATCCATCAAGTGGATGACTGTAACGTGGGAAGAAGAGCGGAAGAAGGATTTTAATAAAACACAAACATTTGGAATGGGTGCCTATCTAAATATAACTCCCACCCGATTCATCCTCTCAAATCAACAAAATCCCAATAAATTCCTAAAATTCTGGTCCCTTCCTTCCCACAGAGAATACATCTAACTTATCCTTTCAAATTCATGCTCACATATATTCATTGGCTGTGTCAAACCGAGACAGACCAAAACAACATTCATACAGAACGGCATAAGAGGTAAATCTTACATGCTAAACTGCACGCAATTCTATTCATGCCTCCACCCATAAAGCCGAGCTCACACACAACCAACCAAAGCGCGTCCTAAACTAAACAACACAGGGTCATCACTACTCCACCCATAAAGCTGTGCTCACACACAACCAACCAAAGCGCGTCCTAAACTAAACAGTATAGGGTCATCACTACTCTAAGGCAGAAACAATACAGGGTCATTACTACTCTAAGGCAGAACAACACAGGTCATCACTACTCTAAGGCAGAAACATACAGCGTCATTACTACTCTAGCAGAAACAACACAGGGTCATCACTACTCTAAGGCAGAAACAACACAGGTCACACTACTCTAGGCAGAAACAGTACAGGGTCATTACTACTCTAAGGCAGAAACAACACAGGGTCATCACTACTCTAAGGCAGAAACAACACAGGGTCATCACTACTGTAAGGCAGAAACAAACAGGGTCATCACTACTGTAAGGCAACAACACAGGTCATCACTACTGTAAGGCAGAAACAACACACGGTCATCACTACTCTAAGGCAGAAACAACACAGGGTCATCACTACTCTAAGGCAGAAACAACACAGGGTCATCACTACTCTAAGGCGAAACAACACAGGTATCACTACTCTAAGCAGAAACAACACAGGGTCATCACTACTCTAAGGCAGAAACAGTACAGGGTCATTACTACTCTAAGGCAGAAACAACACAGGGTCATCACTACTCTAAGGCAGAAACAACACAGGGTCATCACTACTCTAAGGCAGAAACAACACAGGGTCATCACTACTCTAAGGCAGAAACAGTACAGGGTCATTACTACTCTAAGGCAGAAACAACACAGGGTCATCACTACTCTAAGGCAGAAACAACACAGGGTCATCACTACTCTAAGGCAGAAACAGTACAGGGTCATTACTACTCTAAGGCAGAAACAACACAGGGTCATCACTACTCTAGGCAGAAACAACACAGGCAACTACTGAAGCAGAAACAACACAGGGTCATCACTACTGTAAGGCAGAAACAACACAGGGTCATCACTACTGTAAGGCAGAAACAACACACGGTCATCACTACTCTAAGGCAGAAACAACACAGGTCATCACTACTGTAAGCAGAAACAACACAGGGTCATCACTACTGTAAGGCAGAAACAACACAGGGTCATCACTACTCTAAGGCAGAAACAACACAGGGTCATCACTACTCTAAGGCAGAAACAGTACAGGGTCATCACTACTCTAAGGCAGTAGCTGATCCCACTGCTGCCACCATGTGTAACGTGGGGGAAAGAGGGGAAGAACGATTTTGATAAAAAAAAAAGAAAAAAAGTTGGAATAGGTGCCTATCTAAATACAAACTCCCACCCGATTCATCCGCTCAAATCAACAAGATTCCAGTAAACTCTCACACGCTAATTTATTCATTCATCCATCAGTTGTTTCATATTTATATACACGACGCATCCAATATATTCTCTCACTCTAGTGTTCTATACTCAGTCGCGCCATGCATTCCCATAAAAAATGTTCCGATGGCCCAAACTCGGACTCTGGAATGAAGTCAGAATCACCACTCTCTGTGGAACTTTTAAATCGTCTCCTTCCTTTCCTTGTGTTCAGGTCCTTGCTCCAGGAACTCCCCACAGTTCCATTCTTGTCCCTTCAACGTAGCATCCCGTGAAAAGAATATAAACATCTGATTCCACTTCCACACAAAGCACGCAGACACAGTGGACTGGGCAGGTCGGACTTTGCTCTCTGGCCCTGAAATCCGGTGGGCAGCACCTCGATAGTTCCAGCCAATGCACAGCCCCAAGAATATAGCTGACTGTCTCAGACGAACAATTTACAGGTAACAAGAGCCTCACGGTCACGTCAGCCATTTCTCCAAACGGCTCCACAGACGTGGGAGGCAAACCGGACGAACACTCCACTAGGATCACCATCTCTTCAGGCAGCTGTAGAGATCCACAGGAACAAGGAGACACAGAACACCGTCCCACAGATGCCTAACATCTAGAATTTAGGGACCCCAGCTCAGAAAGCCAGCTCATAGAACAGCAGATCAACACGTCTAGCTTGTAACTGTTGCCATACCGCCGTTACTATCCTCTAGTTAAGTGATGCGTTATCTTAATAATTACGTCGCCACCAAGATGCGTAACTCTAGTACTACACTCAACATACCAAGAGATAATCCTGAACACAACGAGGCAACTACAAAATACAACACGGGACAAGTATTGAGACAATCATCTCTATACCTTTGGGTTACCAATGATTAATAACCACATTTATTCTGCCCTGACAATGATATTCCACTCTGTGGTTCCGACCTTCCCATTGGCATACTTGACTCTGGCAAAGCCTGAAACATTACACAAATAAATGCTTCTGGTGGGAACCAAACAGTCGACTCCACAGTCTGAAAGTCTGCAACCCTAACCACTCTACCAGGGTGGCTAACACATGAATATTGTTACGGTGTGTTGGAAAATACTGTGTATAACTCCAGGTTGGTATTTTACTGTGTGTTGGAATATACTGTGTATAACCTCATGGTAATATTTTACTGTGTGTTGGAAAATACTGTGTATAACCTCATGGTAATATTTTACTGTGTGTTGGAATATACTGTGTATAACCTCATGGTAATATTTTACTGTGTGTTGGAAAATATTGTGTATAACCCCATGGTAATGCATTATTGTATATTGGAAAATAATGTGTATAACCGCATGTTAATATCTTACCGTGTGTTGGAAACAATGTGTATAACCCTATGTTAATATCTTACTGTGTGTTGGAAACTACTGTGTATAACCCTATGTTAATATCTTACTGTGTGTTGGAAACTACTGTGTATAACCCTATGTTAATATCTTACTGTGTGTTGGAAACTACTGTGTATAACCCTATGTTAATATCTTACTGTGTGTTGGAAACTACTGTGTATAACCCGTGTTAATATCTTACTGTGTGTTGGAACATACTGTGTATAACCCAATGCTTGTTTTACAGTCATTTTTTTTTCAATGATCCCAGCATGGTGGTTAAGCGTTGTTATTATCATTATTATTATTATTATTATCATTGTTATCATTATTATAATCAGTAGTAGTAGTAGTAGTAGTAGTAGTAGTAGTAGTATTGTATATTGTTATTGTAATTATCATTATTGTTGTTGTTGTTGCTGCTGCTATTGGCGTTGTCACTGTTGTTGTTGTTATGATGATGATGATGATGACGACGACGACGACGACGACAACGACAATGACGATGACGATGACGACGACAACGATGACGACGACGGCGACGACGATGATGATGATGATGCTGATGATGATAACAAGCAGCGATCAGACACTGTAAGCTTGCCTGACACGGGCATGCATTACACCATGGCTCCCTGTCCAAGGCCATCCTACATTGTCCAGTGAAGGGTGGACATCCTAGAGACAGGCCCATGAAGTCCCCGATGGACACAAAATGAGGGACTGTACTTCTCACAGCACGTGTACCCGTGGCTCAGCATGGTTCTTGTGGTATGGTCTGGCACGTGGGGAATCTGTCTAATCATACCATCAGAAATACGCCTGGCGTGGAATATCTTGTATCTGGGGAGCGAGCACGTGTGTGTACGTGTGTGTGTGTGTGTGTGTGTGTGTGTGTGTGTGTGTGTGTGTGTGTGTGTGTGTGTGTGTGTGTGTGTGTGTGTGGCATGGAGACAGATTATCTGAATATAATTACTAGTGAGTAAGGTCTCAGGAGTCATATTTGACAACTGTACAATGAGGCTGACAGCACATAATCTCAGTTTGGTTTTCAGTGAACAATTATTGTTCATTCAGATTGTGCTGACCTGTTTAAATACCACCATGGTTTACCTATTCGATAGTACAGCTTACCGATAGATTCACTGTGTTTCTTCACTGAGCTTGACAGGTGTGTGAAATATTTGACCACATCGATGTCATTATGTGGCATTAACATTGTGGGGGTTGGTCACCTAACATCGTACGGATGCTGCTCGCACGCATGAATGTCTATGTTAGGCCTGAACACTGCACTGCATTGCCATGGGGGTTACGGTTGATTAGACATTATTTCAGGTTCAACATGACTCCATTTTCTGTGGCATGGCATGTGCACATTATGATTTTATAATGTTGATTTTTTCCCTGATCAAACTTTTTTTCTCATGTCTGGCGATCAGCTGTTGAGAATGATGTTCTGGGAGTGGTGTTGGGGGTGGGGGCATCGCACTGACTGTTATAATAGGACGATCACCTGTTGAGAATGATGTGCTAGGAATGGGTGTTGGGGGTGGGGGCATCGCACTGACTGTTATAATAGGACGATCACCTGTTGAGAATGATGTGCTAGGAATGGTGTTGGGGGTGGGGGCATCGCACTGACTGTTATAATAGGACGATCACCTGTTGAGAATGATGTTCTGGGAGTGTTGCATGGGGGTACGGATCGATTAGACTTATATCTCAGTTGAAATGACTACATTTTGTGGCATGGCATGTGACTTATGATTAGAGATACCTGTTGGAATTTTATGTGCTGACAACTTGTTCCCTTCTGTTATGGACGATCAGCTGTTGAGAATGATGTGCTGGGAGTGGTGTTGGGGGTGGGGGCATCGCACTGACTGTTATAATAGGACGATCACCTGTTGAGAATGATGTCTGGGAGTGGGTGTTGGGGGTGGGGGCATCGCAATGACTGTTATAATAGGACGATCACCTGTTGAGAATGATGTGCTAGGAATGGGTGTTGGGGTGGGGGCATCGCAATGACTGTTATGATAGGACGATCACGCTGTTGAGAATGATGTGCTAGGATGGTGTTGGGGTGGGGGCATCGCAATGACTGTTATGATAGGACGATCACCTGTTGAGAATGATGTTCTGGGAGTGGGTGTTGGGGGTGGGGGCATCGCAATGACTGTTATGATAGGACGATCACCTGTTGAGAATGATGTTCTGGGAGTGGGTGTTGGGGGTGGGGGCATCGCACTGAATGTTATATTAGGACGGTAAGAGACAGAAACCAAGGGTGTGTATGAAACGTGTCTGCAAACAGCAAAACGTGATGCCGCCCTGGCACACCCCTCTTCTTCCACATGGTACGACACGAAGAGTTCTGGTCAGATTTCCATCTGGAGATAGTACCTTATGTCAAACACCATTGAGAATGACAGAAGTGTCCTCTGTATACATCAGCATAATACCTGGATTGATCTCGTTCCATGAACGTTCCTTGCACTGTGTGTGTTTACTCTATACAGAAATAAAATGTGTCATTCAAGATATAGGCCTTGCTGTGAATTCCTCCCTACTCTCAACATGTAGATTACAGGAAGCTATGGCAGTCCATAACATCCAGAAATCGATTTATGTTTACTGCCAGGCTTTCTGATAACTGGTGTCACTAAGCTCAAAGAATGTCAACAGTGGATCAATAATGGAGCAAAAGGTTTGACACTAATATAGGCCTGCAGGTGACAAAAAAACACAATAATGGACAAAAGGTTTGACACTAATATAGGCCTGCAGGTGACAACAAACACAATAATGGAGCAAAAGGTTTGACACTAATATAGGCCTGCAGGTGACAAAAAACACAATAATGGAGCAAAAGGTTTGACACTAATATAGGCCTGCAGGTGACCAAAAACACAATAATGGAGCAAAAGGTTTGACACTAATATAGGCCTGCAGGTGACAAAAAACACACGTCTTGTAGTATAGGCCTGCAGGTGACAAAAAACACACGTCTTGTAGTATAGGCCTGCAGGTGACAAAAAACACACGTCTTGTAGTATAGCCTGAAGACATTTGTATAACATAAAAACATGCAGATGAGGAATAATGAATGACACCTTTAAAAAGTAACATCCACACATTGTGAAACAGAAGATAACAACATCCTCAAAGCCCCGGAGAGAACTATAAAATCTTCGTTCTAGCTCACCCGCCCTCAACCAGTTTCGGGCGGTTGCCCTAGAACGAAGATTTTATAGTTCTCTGCTAAGTAAGACTTAAAAAACATTTACAAACATACATAATGTGTAGGATTATCTGTTTTTAACACTAATTTAGAAAACTTTTGAGACTTAAGTTTTTGCTTAATCCTTCGTTTTTCTTGATCGTCTTCAATAACATCATTTTCTCGCATACATTCATCAAATGCGTCTCTATCTTTCATGTGAAATAAAACTACAGTCTTTAATTGCTCTCTAAAGTCTTTTAAAACTGAGTTATATTTCTGACATAAAATCCACACACTTATCCTAGCATGTCTTCCACTGAAAGCCAGTTTTGATAAAGTATTTCTTTTTTTAACTATGTCTCTTTCTGCCGAACAGTCATCTATAATAAATAGTGTCTGCGTTCCCTCAAACTGTCTATAAAAGTGTTCTAAGCACTCGCTAAGTTTATTGCTAGGATCAACTAAATAGATTTTATCATCTGTCCATATAAACCTTCTGTCGTGATATGCTTTGTTCCACTTTAATGTTGGACAGAAAATTACAATATGATCAAAATTATAACTATAAACTGTTTGTAATAGGTCGAGGACAAATATTGTTTTTCCACAACCAGTCTGTCCACAAATCAATGAACAATGAGGGGTTTTTGTCATAAAGTTTAACATCGGCATTGACGCCAAAGTTGTCTGCTCCATAGTTTTAAAACAGAATTTAATCTAATCCAGTTATTGTTTTTATCATACTCTCTGTCAAAACTTGTTCAGTATAATAAAAACCTATAAGGCCCAAATGTGTAAGATTAATCCAGTTCAGTTCTGTAAGATCGTTTCTATTTAGACTAATATCAATTTTGTTGCTTGTTGTTATGACCTTAATATCCTCGCCATTGTAAAAAACAACGACAGTAACTTTAAGTTTGTCAACGTCTAAGTTTTGCCAGCTAATAAGAATTCCTTTCATAAGATTGTCACTGACGCCCAAAGCTCCATTTCTCGCCTCATCTTTTAAGACAGAAATTTTAAATATCATTGTGAACGTGTCTCCTAATTTTGTGCGTGGAATGAACTGTAATTTTGTAGAAGCTTTCTTTAAAACCGATTCTCTTCTGTGGAGGATGTACTGTTTGTCCCCAAACGGCTTTATTTCGATCTCTTTCCGACTGTTGTCCTCTGGCATAAGACTTACATGTAAAGGGCCAGAGTTCAATGCTTTTCTGAAACTTTTTTGACGGTCAAAAAATGTAAATGGGCTTAAGAATTCAAATTTTATGTCCCATTCTAAATATGGTTCTAAGTGCCATTTGTTGTCAGTTTTTCGAACTATTTTATATTCATACTGACCCGCATTATTTGCTTCTAGATTGCGTAGTTGTTCTAGTTTAGGAAACTTTTTGTTGTCGCCAACCTCTTTGCGCTTATAATAACCATCTTTACTGTACTCAAAACCATACAAAGTGCCTATCTCACCGTTTTGTTCAAAGTCCTCAACGTCTGCAAGGTCTTTTAATTCTAAAGTTACACACCTCTCAGGCGCTAATGTAACTCCCGATTCTTCTGGTCCACGTGACATTTTTTAAAACAACGTATTATTTTATTTCTAAAACAATGTGCAGGTTATCACATTTTACGACTTTCCCTGTTTTATCTGTGATCTTTATATTAAATGATCTGACACTCCCACAAGCTAATCTTTTAAACTGTAAATTAGGGAATTGTATAATTTCATAATCGCAATATGCAGCTTTCCCTGATGGAAGAGCTCTTAAAACAGTTGAGGGCTGTCACCGATCGGCGGGTACTAAACTAGTACGTCCACGTGTTTAAGAGTAGTGGTGGTTCAAGATAGAGAGCGTGTGCGCGTATGCGTGTGTGTGTGTGTGTGTGTGTGTGTGTGTGTGTGTGTGTGTGTGTGTGTGTGTGTGCGCTCGCGCGTATGTGAGGTTGGGGTTTAGTTAGCTACAGTTAGGTTAAGTTCCTCAGGGTTAGGTAGAAAGATTAGGCTAGGTAGGAGCCTGGGGAAATAGGACATACAATATTCTTTCATTCCAGTCTTCACTTATTGAAGGAATGGAATGGAAGCGGGAGGTTGGTTTCATTCCCGATTGTTACCCTTTTGTTACTTTGGTTCTATACCAGAGAAGGCGGGGCAGGATATCGGTTGTTGTTGTGTTGTCAAGTCTGTGAGTTGTTGTGGTAAATTGTCGTGTTGTTGCACGAGCAACAACTAGTCCGTTGGTCAGGTGTGTCAGCTCTGCGGAGGGATACACTGCTCTGACCAATCGTTGTTTTGTGTGGTGAGTGGAGTTCGCTTGATTCCGACCAGGGCGGAATGCGTTGGGGTAGCTTCACTTCGGTCCCTGTGTGTTCGTCGGAGTGGACGTACTCCTTGTAGGTGCGGCGGCAGCGCCGTTAGTTTTTGAAGAGTGACTTCAAGTCATAGTTAGGGCCAGGTCCTCGTCGGGGTTGGGTGCCCTTGGCCTGTGCTGAGTCGGTGTCGTCCTTGTTGCAGCCACTGTCAGCCAGTTGCAGAACTGGTGTGGTTGATCGTCTGTATGTCCAGTTGTGTCAGCAGGTATCCTGTTCCGTCCTGAGGCTGGGGCCAGACCACCTCAGTCTACTGCCGCGTGCCGGCGGGTGAGCGGCGCTTTCCAGTGCCTGTTGTTTTCCCGGGAGAGGGAGACCACCCAGGCCGTCTGCCTTCTGTGGGGCAGCTCTCCTCCGGCTACCGGTACTCTTCCGGGAGTTCTCCGGCACTGGTTCCTCGTCCCGGTTTAGGCGTCCTGTGAGAGGGCGCTGCACCAGGCCTTTTCCACCCTTGGTGTCCGGCGGGGCCTTCAGAGGAGGAGGCGTCCTGCGAGCCCCGGACCCGTCGAGAGGGCGTCTGGTGTGTGTACGTTGGGTGTCGTGCCCATCGGGGGAGGAGTCAGACTGCGGGAAGCCACGGTCAGCGCCGGGGTGCAGAGTCTTCGGGGAGGGTGTCGGGCCGCGGAGGAGCCACGGACAGCGCCGGGGTGCAGAGTCTTCCGGGGAGGTGTCAGCCTGTGAGGGGCCCCGTACAGCGCCGAGGACTGGAGTTTTCCGGGCCGGGATGGGTTGTCCCATGTTTGTGATAGAAGGGGTGTAGCGTTAGGCAGTAGGGTTAGGGGTGTTAGCTACTGCCTCCTTTTAGGACGTAGTGGCCGGCACAGTGTAGGGTACTTGTCGTTGCCTCCCTTAGGGACGCAGCGACCAGTTTGGTAGTGGTTCCGGGTTAAAAGAGAAGGGTGAGTCCTGGGGAGAGGTGTGGGTGGTAGCAGTCGTTAAGAGATTAGAGTCCCTTTGGTAAATCCTTGTCCCTATTAGTTAGTCACCACGTGTGCGGGCTATCGCTGTGTCCCCAGGTCACAGTGATATACTGTAACTGGTGTTTTAGGTTAGGTTAGGGTCTTCCAGGTCATTATAGTAGAGTAGGGTGAGTCAGCGGGAATTGGGATACTTGTGTGCAGTTGTGGATGTGCGTGAGTGGTGGCGCCATGGAGTGTGTGTGAAATAAAGAAGCGTGCGTGATTGTAAAACTGTGTTAGTGTGCTGTGTTGTCTGACCTAGTGTGTGATAGGCGTGGGTAAGGGTGGTAGGGCCGTCCGGCTTAGCGACCGTGACACTTTGGTGGAGATGCGGGGTAATAAGCGGTTCTGGGTAGGTGATAGGTAGCTAGGAGGGAGGTAGGGGGGTGTTGTGTCCGGTGTGTACGTTGTGTGAAATGTAAGTGGGTGGTTGGTGGGAGCGTACCAGTACCCTGGGAGGTGGTACGTAGTGTCCCTGTTCACTTCAGGCAGGTTTCCATTGGCATTGGGCAGGGCACTTGTGTTGGTGTGAATGGGTTGGCGCTACCGAGTGAGTGAGGTATGAATGGTCAATAAACTTTGAGTGGTTGTTGGAAGTGTGAGTGATTACACCGTACAGTGTAGGTGAGGTGCCGGAGGGTACCAGGTGTCTTTTGTGTCCCTTACATGTGGTATACCCCAGTGAGTAGGTAGAGTGGTACCCGGCCCGTGACTGTGCACACTGTGTGCTCGGATATCCTGTGGGGATTAAGGGCAGAGTAAGCCCAGGTGACTGTGTGTGGGAAGCACGAGGGTGCGCAGTGTTGTGGCATAGGGTATGCTGTGAGTGCACCTGGACTTGAGGGGTGCAAGTGCACTGTGATCGTGTGGGTGCGGCCTACCAGAGACAGTGAGGCCTGTGACTGTGGGTAACTGGTGCGCATGCACAGTGGACAGTGGACACACGGTGTCACGTGGTTCAGTCCGTGACCAGACAGTGCATTGGTAGTATTGTATGGGTTGGAGCCCATGTGGGTATATGTATGAGGTACACAAGTGTGGGTGGAGTTATGCTTGGTGCGTGACACATTGAGAGTATTGTGTACTTGTGCTGAGTTGCTTCCGGGGCTAGCGCGTAGTCAGGAACCTCCAGTTGCGCTCAGATCGCACTGTCCGTTGCTAGTTCTGTGGTGGTAGGGGTACCCTATGTCTAAACACACCCGAGCCCATCCGCAGTACGACCCCGATAGTGTCATGGATCCACAGGCCCCTACGGCGGATACCAAACCTAAGGTTAGTGACCAGGATGCGGGGGTGGATCAAGAACAGGGGACGGGGGCTTATGCAAAGTTTGCCAAGTTGGGAGCGGCGATGGGTTTAGCTGGGGGAGACCTCGCCAAGTTCGGCACAGACTCAGTACGTAATGAGGATGAGAAGACGGCGAGAGAAGCAGAATTGGAGCTCCGGATGGAGGAGAAAGTGAGGCAGAAGATGAGGGATGAAGAGGAGAAGGCTGCTAGGCAGAGGGAGCTAGAGATGCAGCAGAGGAAGATAGAAGAGGAGAAAGCTGATAGACAGAGGGAGCTAGAAATGAAGCAGAAGAAGATCGAAGAGGAGAAAGTGAGGCAGAAGATGAAGGATGAGAGGGAGCTAGAAATGCAGCGGACGCAGATTGAAGAGAAGAAGGCTGCTAGGCAGAGGGAGCTAGAGATGCAGCAGAGGAAGATAGAAGAGGAGAAAGCTGCTAAGCAAAGGGAGCTAGAGATGAAGCAGAAGAAGATCGAAGAGGAGAAAGCTGCTAAGCAAAGGGAACTAGAGATGAAGCAGAAGAAGATCGAAGATGAGAAAGCAGCGAGACAGGTGGAACTGGAACTGCAGAGGAAGAAGATGGAGGAAGAAAGGGCAATAAGGGAAGTAGAAGCTCAGGCACGGCAAGCCGAGTTAGATCTCAAGAGACGAAGAGATGAAGCCGAGTTAGAGGCAAGAGAGCGAGAGCTAATCATACAAGAGAGACAAGCCTTAGATGAAGCAGCGCATAGGAAACGCTTGATTGAGGTGGAGGAAACGAAGCATGTCCACCTTGAGCCGTTAGGAGAGAACGACGACGTGGACGCTTTCATCGCCCAATTTGAGCGTGTAGCCCAGATGTGCAAGTGGAGCAAGACCTCATGGCCCACACGTCTGATGTCTCTGCTGAGAGGGAAGGCTAGAGAAACGGTGATGAAGCTAGCCCACGACGTACCCATGTCTGGTCACTTAGGTACCACCCGAACCAAGGAGCGAGTTGGTCGCCATTTCTATTGGCCAGGCATGCATGCTGACATTCGTCGGTACTGCCAGTCATGCTTCCAGTGTCAGCGTACTGTGGACAAGGGAAGAGTCTCAAGAGTTCCCCTTGTAAGGATGTCACTGATGCGCAGGCCCATGCAGATACTGAGAGATCGGTGGTTGCAACCCGAGAGGCAAGAGCTCTGCACAGCTACAGAGTACGTCGTCAACCCAAGGAACAAAATAGCTAAGACGTGTGAGTTGGCAAAGAAGAACTTGGCAACAGCAGCTTGCACGTACAAGCGACATTTTCATTTGAGGACGAAACCCAGGAAGGTAGCTGTGGGGTCTAGAGTACTAGTGGGAGAATCACAAGGTGGGCACTGCAGCTGCAGCCATTTCAGTTTACGGTGCAGGCAGTGTCTGGAAAGGACAATGTGGCGGCAGACTTCTTGAGTCGCTTGCCGTAGAGAGAGAGAGAGAGAGAGAGAGAGAGAGAGAGAGAGAGAGAGAGAGAGAACCTGAGGGTTCCGTTAACCTGTGTCGTGGGAGGTTGTCATTGTCGAATGTGTATGTGTTATTATCTTTGGAAGAGAATGACGTAGCAAAGTGTTACTGAGGGTGTGGTATTTGTAGTACGTGTTGCATAGCAGTTGTGCGTAATCAGAGCAGCCTCAGTTATAAAATTCATAAGTGGTGCGTAGTGTAACGGCTGCCCATAAGTGCCTGCGTTAAGGTCGTGCGAGGCAGAGTTAGTCCAGGTTGATTAATGTAACCTGTGGTTGTTGATGTATTTAAAAGTTAATGTTGTTGGGATGGAAGTTTTGGAGTGCATCAAAAGTAACAGTAGGACAGAATGAGTGATAGAGAATTGGATTGTTATAGGTAGGGTGTGGCCAAAACGCCGATCGAGTGAAAAGTTGTTGTTGGTTTTAACCTGTAGTTAAAACTTAGGCAGGGGGGTGTGTCACCGATCGGCGGGTACTAAACTAGTACGTCCACGTGTTTAAGAGTAGTGGTGGTTCAAGATAGAGAGCGTGTGCGCGTATGCGTGTGTGTGTGTGTGTGTGTGTGTGTGTGTGTGTGTGTGTGTGTGTGTGTGTGCGCTCGCGCGTATGTGAGGTTGGGGTTTAGTTAGCTACAGTTAGGTTAAGTTCCTCAGGGTTAGGTAGAAAGATTAGGCTAGGTAGGAGCCTGGGGAAATAGGACATACAATATTCTTTCATTCCAGTCTTCACTTATTGAAGGAATGGAATGGAAGCGGGAGGTTGGTTTCATTCCCGATTGTTACCCTTTTGTTACTTTGGTTCTATACCAGAGAAGGCGGGGCAGGATATCGGTTGTTGTTGTGTTGTCAAGTCTGTGAGTTGTTGTGGTAAATTGTCGTGTTGTTGCACGAGCAACAACTAGTCCGTTGGTCAGGTGTGTCAGCTCTGCGGAGGGATACACTGCTCTGACCAATCGTTGTTTTGTGTGGTGAGTGGAGTTCGCTTGATTCCGACCAGGGCGGAATGCGTTGGGGTAGCTTCACTTCGGTCCCTGGTGTTCGTCGGAGTGGACGTACTCCTTGTAGGTGCGGCGGCAGCGCCGTTAGTTTTTGAAGAGTGACTTCAAGTCATAGTTAGGGCCAGGTCCTCGTCGGGGTTGGGTGCCCTTGGCCTGTGCTGAGTCGGTGTCGTCCTTGTTGCAGCCACTGTCAGCCAGTTGCAGAACTGGTGTGGTTGATCGTCTGTATGTCCAGTTGTGTCAGCAGGTATCCTGTTCCGTCCTGAGGCTGGGGCCAGACCACCTCAGTCTACTGCCGCGTGCCGGCGGGTGAGCGGCGCTTTCCAGTGCCTGTTGTTTTCCCGGGAGAGGGAGACCACCCAGGCCGTCTGCCTTCTGTGGGGCAGCTCTCCTCCGGCTACCGGTACTCTTCCGGGAGTTCTCCGGCACTGGTTCCTCGTCCCGGTTTAGGCGTCCTGTGAGAGGGCGCTGCACCAGGCCTTTTCCACCCTTGGTGTCCGGCGGGGCCTTCAGAGGAGGAGGCGTCCTGCGAGCCCCGGACCCGTCGAGAGGGCGTCTGGTGTGTGTACGTTGGGTGTCGTGCCCATCGGGGGAGGAGTCAGACTGCGGGAAGCCACGGTCAGCGCCGGGGTGCAGAGTCTTCGGGGAGGGTGTCGGGCCGCGGAGGAGCCACGGACAGCGCCGGGGTGCAGAGTCTTCCGGGGAGGTGTCAGCCTGTGAGGGGCCCCGTACAGCGCCGAGGACTGGAGTTTTCCGGGCCGGGATGGGTTGTCCCATGTTTGTGATAGAAGGGGTGTAGCGTTAGGCAGTAGGGTTAGGGGTGTTAGCTACTGCCTCCTTTTAGGACGTAGTGGCCGGCACAGTGTAGGGTACTTGTCGTTGCCTCCCTTAGGGACACAGCGACCAGTTTGGTAGTGGTTCCGGGTTAAAAGAGAAGGGTGAGTCCTGGGGAGAGGTGTGGGTGGTAGCAGTCGTTAAGAGATTAGAGTCCCTTTGGTAAATCCTTGTCCCTATTAGTTAGTCACCACGTGTGCGGGCTATCGCTGTGTCCCCAGGTCACAGTGATATACTGTAACTGGTGTTTTAGGTTAGGTTAGGGTCTTCCAGGTCATTATAGTAGAGTAGGGTGAGTCAGCGGGAATTGGGATACTTGTGTGCAGTTGTGGATGTGCGTGAGTGGTGGCGCCATGGAGTGTGTGTGAAATAAAGAAGCGTGCGTGATTGTAAAACTGTGTTAGTGTGCTGTGTTGTCTGACCTAGTGTGTGATAGGCGTGGGTAAGGGTGGTAGGGCCGTCCGGCTTAGCGACCGTGACACTTTGGTGGAGATGCGGGGTAATAAGCGGTTCTGGGTAGGTGATAGGTAGCTAGGAGGGAGGTAGGGGGGTGTTGTGTCCGGTGTGTACGTTGTGTGAAATGTAAGTGGGTGGTTGGTGGGAGCGTACCAGTACCCTGGGAGGTGGTACGTAGTGTCCCTGTTCACTTCAGGCAGGTTTCCATTGGCATTGGGCAGGGCACTTGTGTTGGTGTGAATGGGTTGGCGCTACCGAGTGAGTGAGGTATGAATGGTCAATAAACTTTGAGTGGTTGTTGGAAGTGTGAGTGATTACACCGTACAGTGTAGGTGAGGTGCCGGAGGGTACCAGGTGTCTTTTGTGTCCCTTACATGTGGTATACCCCAGTGAGTAGGTAGAGTGGTACCCGGCCCGTGACTGTGCACACTGTGTGCTCGGATATCCTGTGGGGATTAAGGGCAGAGTAAGCCCAGGTGACTGTGTGTGGGAAGCACGAGGGTGCGCAGTGTTGTGGCATAGGGTATGCTGTGAGTGCACCTGGACTTGAGGGGTGCAAGTGCACTGTGATCGTGTGGGTGCGGCCTACCAGAGACAGTGAGGCCTGTGACTGTGGGTAACTGGTGCGCATGCACAGTGGACAGTGGACACACGGTGTCACGTGGTTCAGTCCGTGACCAGACAGTGCATTGGTAGTATTGTATGGGTTGGAGCCCATGTGGGTATATGTATGAGGTACACAAGTGTGGGTGGAGTTATGCTTGGTGCGTGACACATTGAGAGTATTGTGTACTTGTGCTGAGTTGCTTCCGGGGCTAGCGCGTAGTCAGGAACCTCCAGTTGCGCTCAGATCGCACTGTCCGTTGCTAGTTCTGTGGTGGTAGGGGTACCCTATGTCTAAACACACCCGAGCCCATCCGCAGTACGACCCCGATAGTGTCATGGATCCACAGGCCCCTACGGCGGATACCAAACCTAAGGTTAGTGACCAGGATGCGGGGGTGGATCAAGAACAGGGGACGGGGGCTTATGCAAAGTTTGCCAAGTTGGGAGCGGCGATGGGTTTAGCTGGGGGAGACCTCGCCAAGTTCGGCACAGACTCAGTACGTAATGAGGATGAGAAGACGGCGAGAGAAGCAGAATTGGAGCTCCGGATGGAGGAGAAAGTGAGGCAGAAGATGAGGGATGAAGAGGAGAAGGCTGCTAGGCAGAGGGAGCTAGAGATGCAGCAGAGGAAGATAGAAGAGGAGAAAGCTGATAGACAGAGGGAGCTAGAAATGAAGCAGAAGAAGATCGAAGAGGAGAAAGTGAGGCAGAAGATGAAGGATGAGAGGGAGCTAGAAATGCAGCGGACGCAGATTGAAGAGAAGAAGGCTGCTAGGCAGAGGGAGCTAGAGATGCAGCAGAGGAAGATAGAAGAGGAGAAAGCTGCTAAGCAAAGGGAGCTAGAGATGAAGCAGAAGAAGATCGAAGAGGAGAAAGCTGCTAAGCAAAGGGAACTAGAGATGAAGCAGAAGAAGATCGAAGATGAGAAAGCAGCGAGACAGGTGGAACTGGAACTGCAGAGGAAGAAGATGGAGGAAGAAAGGGCAATAAGGGAAGTAGAAGCTCAGGCACGGCAAGCCGAGTTAGATCTCAAGAGACGAAGAGATGAAGCCGAGTTAGAGGCAAGAGAGCGAGAGCTAATCATACAAGAGAGACAAGCCTTAGATGAAGCAGCGCATAGGAAACGCTTGATTGAGGTGGAGGAAACGAAGCATGTCCACCTTGAGCCGTTAGGAGAGAACGACGACGTGGACGCTTTCATCGCCCAATTTGAGCGTGTAGCCCAGATGTGCAAGTGGAGCAAGACCTCATGGCCCACACGTCTGATGTCTCTGCTGAGAGGGAAGGCTAGAGAAACGGTGATGAAGCTAGCCCACGACGTACCCATGTCTGGTCACTTAGGTACCACCCGAACCAAGGAGCGAGTTGGTCGCCATTTCTATTGGCCAGGCATGCATGCTGACATTCGTCGGTACTGCCAGTCATGCTTCCAGTGTCAGCGTACTGTGGACAAGGGAAGAGTCTCAAGAGTTCCCCTTGTAAGGATGTCACTGATGCGCAGGCCCATGCAGATACTGAGAGATCGGTGGTTGCAACCCGAGAGGCAAGAGCTCTGCACAGCTACAGAGTACGTCGTCAACCCAAGGAACAAAATAGCTAAGACGTGTGAGTTGGCAAAGAAGAACTTGGCAACAGCAGCTTGCACGTACAAGCGACATTTTCATTTGAGGACGAAACCCAGGAAGGTAGCTGTGGGGTCTAGAGTACTAGTGGGAGAATCACAAGGTGGGCACTGCAGCTGCAGCCATTTCAGTTTACGGTGCAGGCAGTGTCTGGAAAGGACAATGTGGCGGCAGACTTCTTGAGTCGCTTGCCGTAGAAGAGAGAGAGAGAGAGAGAGAGAGAGGAGAGAGAGAGAGAGAACCTGAGGGTTCCGTTAACCTGTGTCGTGGGAGGTTGTCATTGTCGAATGTGTATGTGTTATTATCTTTGGAAGAGAATGACGTAGCAAAGTGTTACTGAGGGTGTGGTATTTGTAGTACGTGTTGCATAGCAGTTGTGCGTAATCAGAGCAGCCTCAGTTATAAAATTCATAAGTGGTGCGTAGTGTAACGGCTGCCCATAAGTGCCTGCGTTAAGGTCGTGCGAGGCAGAGTTAGTCCAGGTTGATTAATGTAACCTGTGGTTGTTGATGTATTTAAAAGTTAATGTTGTTGGGATGGAAGTTTTGGAGTGCATCAAAAGTAACAGTAGGACAGAATGAGTGATAGAGAATTGGATTGTTATAGGTAGGGTGTGGCCAAAACGCCGATCGAGTGAAAAGTTGTTGTTGGTTTTAACCTGTAGTTAAAACTTAGGCAGGGGGGTGTGTCACCGATCGGCGGGTACTAAACTAGTACGTCCACGTGTTTAAGAGTAGTGGTGGTTCAAGATAGAGAGCGTGTGCGCGTATGCGTGTGTGTGTGTGTGTGTGTGTGTGTGTGTGTGTGTGTGTGTGTGTGTGTGTGTGCGCTCGCGCGTATGTGAGGTTGGGGTTTAGTTAGCTACAGTTAGGTTAAGTTCCTCAGGGTTAGGTAGAAAGATTAGGCTAGGTAGGAGCCTGGGGAAATAGGACATACAATATTCTTTCATTCCAGTCTTCACTTATTGAAGGAATGGAATGGAAGCGGGAGGTTGGTTTCATTCCCGATTGTTACCCTTTTGTTACTTTGGTTCTATACCAGAGAAGGCGGGGCAGGATATCGGTTGTTGTTGTGTTGTCAAGTCTGTGAGTTGTTGTGGTAAATTGTCGTGTTGTTGCACGAGCAACAACTAGTCCGTTGGTCAGGTGTGTCAGCTCTGCGGAGGGATACACTGCTCTGACCAATCGTTGTTTTGTGTGGTGAGTGGAGTTCGCTTGATTCCGACCAGGGCGGAATGCGTTGGGGTAGCTTCACTTCGGTCCCTGGTGTTCGTCGGAGTGGACGTACTCCTTGTAGGTGCGGCGGCAGCGCCGTTAGTTTTTGAAGAGTGACTTCAAGTCATAGTTAGGGCCAGGTCCTCGTCGGGGTTGGGTGCCCTTGGCCTGTGCTGAGTCGGTGTCGTCCTTGTTGCAGCCACTGTCAGCCAGTTGCAGAACTGGTGTGGTTGATCGTCTGTATGTCCAGTTGTGTCAGCAGGTATCCTGTTCCGTCCTGAGGCTGGGGCCAGACCACCTCAGTCTACTGCCGCGTGCCGGCGGGTGAGCGGCGCTTTCCAGTGCCTGTTGTTTTCCCGGGAGAGGGAGACCACCCAGGCCGTCTGCCTTCTGTGGGGCAGCTCTCCTCCGGCTACCGGTACTCTTCCGGGAGTTCTCCGGCACTGGTTCCTCGTCCCGGTTTAGGCGTCCTGTGAGAGGGCGCTGCACCAGGCCTTTTCCACCCTTGGTGTCCGGCGGGGCCTTCAGAGGAGGAGGCGTCCTGCGAGCCCCGGACCCGTCGAGAGGGCGTCTGGTGTGTGTACGTTGGGTGTCGTGCCCATCGGGGGAGGAGTCAGACTGCGGGAAGCCACGGTCAGCGCCGGGGTGCAGAGTCTTCGGGGAGGGTGTCGGGCCGCGGAGGAGCCACGGACAGCGCCGGGGTGCAGAGTCTTCCGGGGAGGTGTCAGCCTGTGAGGGGCCCCGTACAGCGCCGAGGACTGGAGTTTTCCGGGCCGGGATGGGTTGTCCCATGTTTGTGATAGAAGGGGTGTAGCGTTAGGCAGTAGGGTTAGGGGTGTTAGCTACTGCCTCCTTTTAGGACGTAGTGGCCGGCACAGTGTAGGGTACTTGTCGTTGCCTCCCTTAGGGACGCAGCGACCAGTTTGGTAGTGGTTCCGGGTTAAAAGAGAAGGGTGAGTCCTGGGGAGAGGTGTGGGTGGTAGCAGTCGTTAAGAGATTAGAGTCCCTTTGGTAAATCCTTGTCCCTATTAGTTAGTCACCACGTGTGCGGGCTATCGCTGTGTCCCCAGGTCACAGTGATATACTGTAACTGGTGTTTTAGGTTAGGTTAGGGTCTTCCAGGTCATTATAGTAGAGTAGGGTGAGTCAGCGGGAATTGGGATACTTGTGTGCAGTTGTGGATGTGCGTGAGTGGTGGCGCCATGGAGTGTGTGTGAAATAAAGAAGCGTGCGTGATTGTAAAACTGTGTTAGTGTGCTGTGTTGTCTGACCTAGTGTGTGATAGGCGTGGGTAAGGGTGGTAGGGCCGTCCGGCTTAGCGACCGTGACAAGGGCCTTCCATCATATAAGTTTTCATCAGTGCTCAGCTCGTCCAAATGAACATAGAGTAATGAATGTAATGCAAGATCGAGCGGGTTTTCTCCCTCATAAGTAGTTTTGTCTGATGTAACTCTAAAACTATGAAAGTCTCGATTGTCAGTTGTAAAGCCTAACATTTTAGCTAGCTCTCCATCAAAATAGTAACCTACTTCTTCTTTTTCAGGTTTGAATGCTAACATTATTTTCAAATTTGCATTGTTAAGTTTGAGAGTAATGTCGAAGTTACTCATTGCTTCTTTCAGCGAGCAAAACCCGTAATAACCATCAGGTATGGTTAACTGGCTAACTAAGTTTCCTCTTTTGTCAAATTTTTTAATCTTATTATTCTCCTTGGATTCAGTTATATTAAACCATACGACTTTGTAAAAAATTTCATGGAGTGCAACCCTTTGGGTTCCGCATTCATTATCAATAGCATATTCTAAAAACGAAGGACTGTCTTGTGTTGTTATTGTTACAAACATTTTTTAAAACAAATTTAAAAATGAGTGCATTCAAATATACTAATGCAAAATATTCTGTTGGGCCGCACTACAGTCCTAAAGATATAACAACTGATACCCTCGACATTTCTGTGACTCAGACTGACGCCTTTCAAGTAAAGGTTAGTACTCCATTGAACAGATATCTTAACCCTCCTATTAAAAAAGACTACATCGCGAAAGTGTGGTTCAGTCATCCGATGCAGTTTTATCAGAACCAGTTAAACTTTGCTGTGTTTTGTGCATCAACTGGGTGTGGAGTGTCGTATGCTGATCATTTAAATCATCCTGATCCTTTGGTGAGGTCAGTGTATAGATTTCATTTTTATTACACCTTCAGACGTATTTTATCTGAACTGCAAGCACCATTACCAAATGACAAAACGTTTAATCCATTCAGCAACAGAATAGATTACAAGGCTTTTGAAAGGATCTGTAACGAATTTGATATTGACCCAAAGACAGACTTTAGACAAAGGTTGGATCTTAATCATGGTTTAGGCACCCTTTATTTTTGGGGCGTGCACAGAAAGTATAACTATGATTACAATCCTCCTTACACATCTTTCTCTTCAGGCACAACTGTTCACCTCGGGTCCATAGAGCAAGAGCATAAAACAGCATGGACAACATTTATTTTGGATACTTCTAATGGCCTAACTAGAGCGGGAATAGAACGAATAAACGACTCTATTCGTACTTATGTTTGGTGTTTGCTAGGTTCGCAAGCACAAACGAGATCAAACATAATTGATCCTTCTACTGGCTTTGGCGCCCAAAAACAGTATTTAGCAAATTTAGAGGATTCTATTAATTCTGCAATTGATTTGCCTTTAAGTATTAAAAGGTACCAAAATGTTTTGCAATACGCAAGATCGAAAGTAGACTTTGCTGTTGGCACTGGTTTATACATGCTGCCTTCTGACCTCAGACTTCAGATAGGAACAATAATAAACTACAATAATGAAATCCTTGTGGCTGGCAATGAAGAGAAGGTCGGGAAAAACGACATAAATTCTGAGCCAGTAATATTACAAACAATAAACAAACAAGCCCCCTCAAAACCCCATCCAATCCCCAAGGCCCAAAGCCCAAAGGCCATTGAAGACGCGGACTTTGTTCGTGATGACCATGAATATGAAAAGACGGCACTTGTTATTGGATTAACTGCCCTAGGATTACTTGGTCTTTATCTTACTAAAAATTAACCCAACTATTAAGACAACTAATGCCCATAAGTGCTCAGCCATAAAGCCAACTACTTTACTTGCGGCAGACAAAAGCCAGCTAACGATCCCCCCTATTATACCAGGCAAAGAATCTATTGCCTTACTGGCTAATTTTTTTAGTAAGTTTGCAAGGTGATCGAGTTGTTTTTTTACCCATGATTTATCTGACGACGGAGTTGGCGGGCCTGGCGGCACTGCCCCCCCACCACCGCCGCTTGTAATAGCCATCACCAGTGTACTTATTGCAAATCCTAAGGCTGTTATAACACTTGCTAATGTGACACCTTGCTCTCTAAACAGTGTTCTTATTCGTTCTGCTAACGTTGTGTCTTCATATAAAATTCTTTGGATAGTTTCTCTTATTCTGCTCACTTGAGTTCGTAATTGTTCTCGGTTAGTAGACAACACTTCTAGTCTTGCTGATCTCTCTTGTTCAAGATCTTTTAGTCTTTGTGTTATTCTTTCTTTAACACCAGGTCCTAAGTTGCGGTCGTCAGCCTCAACTAGTTTTTCTTTTTCTCTTTTTATATGCTCATCTAGTTCACCCAGTTTTGCTAAATTGTTTGTTAATTCGCCTCTGATGCTTCTCAAAGCATGATTAAGGGCCGTTATTTCTCTCATAGGTAGCGGCGGATCGCGCATAGTTTTTAATACTGTTTCTTCTAAAAAACTGGTTTCTGCTTCTGTTGCTTCTATTATGTTGCCTGTTGTTGGGCTTAAATCTTTAAGGGGCATGTTTTGAATTTGGTTTTCTGTTGGGAGTTTCCGTAGTGTGTTTTGAAGTTTAGCAACTGCTTCCCTATCTAATTTTGGTTTAGGAAGGCCAAGGCGAGTTTGTTCGTGCACATTGAGTCTTTGCCTAATTGTACTCATAGATAAAAACTTTAATGAGTCTGGTTTAGTTGTAAGCTGAACAAGTTGCCCTTGCTTGGTTTTAAAAAACAAATGGCTATCTTTTAATTCAAAATCATTAGTGTCTATAAATTGGGGCCGTTCTAGGCCTAAACTTTTGTAAAATGCTTCAATCCTTTCTTCTGTTACGTCACGCTGCACTGAGCTCGATGTTTGTGTCAAAGGAGTCATTTCACTCATGTCGTCTCCAGAACCAGGAACATCATCCTCTACTTCATCCTCTACTTCATCCTCTACTTCATCCTCTACTTCACCTTCAATGCCTGCCATGTTTTTAAATAATTAACTTTTTATTTTGTTTTATAAAAAAATGGCACAAGCATATGGCTCGATTCTTGACCCGCATAGAAGACTGAAAGAGCCCCTTGGCGTGAAGGGAAATAAACAGAATATTATTGTTCCAAATAATCCATCTACTATTGATTCAGATCAAATTCTTACTGTTAAATTTCCAGACCTAGGAGCAGATGAAGTGATTGTGCCAGGATCTGCACGGCTTACTTTCAAAATAGAACTTGATTCAGCAACAGACGCAAACAGGACAGTTGTACAGAATCTGGGACGGGCAATCGTTAAGAAAATTTCTATAAAAATTGAGGGGCAAGAAATATTTTCTTTACACAATGCAGACATATTTCTAATCTATTGTGATCTATGGCTAACCGCGAATGAAAGGGCTGACCTCGCGTTTCAAGGAATCGAAAGTGATGAAGCACTAAAACACAGAATAGATGCTGATGATGCTGCATCTGGCAACAAGCCCGAAGCTGTAAATTTTGCGTATGGAAATCGCTTTTCCATACCCTTGGATTTTGAGTTATTAAGCGCGCATGCGCCATACTTTCAAGGGGCATTAAAAGACAGATTGACATATGAACTAACTTTTAATGAATACAAACGTGTCATTAAATCTACAGACACTGATTCCAAGTACAGCATTTTCGACATCTTGTTGGAGTTTGATACTATTAGCAACCCTAACTTAGCAAGGCTGATTGAGCAACAACATCAGTCAAAATTAGCAATATATTACGAAAGAGTGATTCATCATTCTAAATATCCTAAAAGCAGAGCAGACACTATATGGAATTTTAGTTTTAGCGCCGCAGCACGATCGCTTAAAGGTATTTTATTGCTGTGTGAAGATGAAGAACCATACAAAAGACAAACTGAAAAGTTTATTAATCCTAAAATAACGAAAGTACAATGTTCAATTGAGGGCAGTCCTAACCAAATCTACAGTAGTGGGCTTAAACCTTATCAGCATTTTGACGAAATAAGAAAATATTTTGGAGGCGGGAGGCATAGAAGTCCAACAGCAGATCTTGTGTCCAAAGATCTACATCTTCATAATGTTAGGCTTGATGATTATTTAACAACGAAATACGGTTTATGGATTGACCTAAGGTCGACAGAGGATAATCAGTTGCATGGGAGTGGGAGAACAGTTAAAGACGTAATAAACATTCAAATTGATAAAGAAAAAGAGAGTGATAAACCACTTAATGTACATTTGTTTTTAATATATGATGCGCAGCTGAATATTCAAGATAACAGATTAAAAGATATCCAATACTAAATTATTTTTATTTTTAAAAAAAGCATGTCTGTTCAGGTTTATCCAAAAGTGCCCAAAGAAGAGAACTCTGTTGCTGTAGACGTAAAAACTTTCAGATTAACAAACATAACACAAATGCAAACCCAACTAGAGCAGGACCTTTCAAAATACAGTAAAACCAAACGAAGGTATTCTGCTGTCTTTAATGCTGTTACATATGTTAATACTGGAGCATCGATCACTAGTGCTCTATCAGCAGGAACAAGTGTAGGTCTCTTAGCAACAGGCGTAGGTGCACCGGCAGCTTTACCTCTAGGTGGTTTGTCTTTAACTCTTGGCCTGTGTTCATTGGCTGTAAGTGCTGTCAGCAAAAAAAAAAAAACTAAACTCCAAAAGCACACAGCTATGGTTCAACTAATAACAGCTAAACTTAGTTCGTTCAAACTGTTAATAAATAAAGCACTAGTTGACTCAAACATCACGGATGAAGAATTTAGTCGCCTACAGGCTGATTTTGAGGACTACAAAAGACAAAAGTTTGATCTTCAAAGAAAGGCAAGGGCAACTTTTTCTCAACAACCAGACACCGACCAGATAAAAAAGGAATGCTTAAAAAAAGTAAACGAGACATTAAACTCTGTTCTAAACAGCTCACATTAACAACCCCAAAGGGCGTTTATACTTTAGTTTATGAGTCCAAGCACAAAAAGGCCGTTGATATTGATTCTGATTAAGTAATTTTTTTAATTTAAATAAATATGTTGAGTTAGAAAAGAAACTCAGCATGGATAAGATATATGACAGTTTTGACTCTTGGTTAGATGCAATGGAAGAGGAAGAGCGTTTGTCAAAAGCTTTAAATGAGGTCGTTTTAAAAGTTATTGATCCAACAAACGTACAGGCAAGCGTTGTACATGCTATTTCTCAAGTTCCAAGTAAACTAACAATAAACCCCCCAGTTAAAGTAAGGATAGTTGTTTTAATCGACTATATAACAATAAACGAAGAAAATCTAGAAGTCTGGGTCTCAACTAAACAGCAGACTATTCTTTCTTATAATGACTTAACACCCGGTTGGGCAGATCAACTTCTTACACAGTTTAATGAAGCCTCTGAAGCAGCTAAAATGAGAGGCTCTGGTTGGTCAGAGGGCGAAGTCCTAGACATCAGATTAAGACAGGCTAAGTATGAGCCGATTGTAGGCAAGTCTTACATTCCACTGCCTCCAACATTGGTTGCAAAGAAAGCAGTTTTGAACATAAAGAATTCAGGCGACAAATGTTTTATGTGGTGCGTTCTTGCTAGGCTGCATCACGTTGCCAAAAATGCAGAGAGAGTATCTAACTATTTACAGTGGGCCAATAATCTTAACTTTAACGGCCTTGAATTTCCTATGGCTGTAGACAAAATTGATCAGTTTGAAAAACAAAATCCCCCAATAACTGTTAATGTCTACACATGGTCTGAAGAAACCAACCTTCTGCCAATTAGAGTGTCAAAGAACAGTCCAACAATAGGCGAACCAACCAAACGCCATGTAGACTTACTCCTGATGCAAAGCCTTAATGGGTTGCACTACACTCTAATACGCACAATGAGTAGATTATTGGCGCATACTACAACAGATCATGGCAAACAAGAATTTTGTAGAAAATGTTTAACAAGAATTCCGTCCGTTCAAGCTGCGAGTGAACATGTAAAACATTGTCTTAGTCCAGTTGACTGCAATACAGAACTAATTATGCCAAGAGAAGGCAGTAAGGTTAGTTTTAAGAATTACAAAAAACTCCAGAGGTCACCATACGTTGTTTACGCAGACTTCGAGTCGCTTATTGTTCCTTATGAAGGACCTGCTCCAAAACATTTACCAAAAACAGTTATAATGAATAACCACCAGATTTGTTCATTTGCCTTCATTGTTGTCAGGTCAGATGGTGAACATTCAAAGCCAGAATTATACAGAGGACCACATGCTGCAAAACATTTCTTAAACCGCATGCAAGAAGTTCGTAATGTCTGTTCTAATAATCTAGTCCTATCCGATCTTAAGAGGCCCCTGAAGATCAAGATCGCTATGACTCAGCCACTCACTGTTGGATTTGTGGTTTAGAGCTAACACCTAAAAGTTTAAACCCAACAGTAAGAGATCATGATCACATTAGCGGAGAATTTAGAGGAGCAGCACATAACAATTGCAATCTTCAACTAAAGTTTGATCCTAGGACTTGGAGACTTCCTATATTCTTTCATAACTTGCGAGGTTACGACTCTCACCTTATAATGCAAGCAGTAACCAGCGCCTTTAGGGTGTCATGCATTGCGCAGTCATCAGAAAAGTACATGTGTTTCACTTTAAATAATTTATCTTTTTATGACTCTATGCAACACCTGATGGGATCATTAGAGGCACTAGCAGGATCATTAAAGTCCTGCCCAATAACAGAAGAATATTTTGACCCAACTCTTGTTAGAAAGGGCGTTTATCCTTATGAGTACATGAACAGCTGGCAAAGGTTTGACGAAGATACACTTCCGCCTAAAGGCGCGTTCTTTTCTAGTCTTAGAGGAAAGGACATCAGTGATTCTGATTACCAGCATGCTCAAGATGCGTGGCAGAAGTTAGAGTGTAAAACGATGGGAGACTATCATGATTCCTATTTAATGGCGGATACCTGTTTGTTGGCGGATGTCTTTGAAAATTACAGAAAGACCTGCATGAAACATTATAGTCTAGATCCTGCGCATTATATTTCTGCGCCTGGGATGAGTTGGGACGCATTCTAAAAATTTACTGGTGTACAGATTGACCTGTTGTCTGACCTACCAATGCTTCAGATGATTGAAAACGGATTGCGTGGGGGAATCAGTATGGTGTCGCACCATTACTGTAAAGCAAACAACAAATACTTGGACGACTATGATCCAAGTAAAAGGTCTAACTATCTCATGTATTTAGATGCAAACAATCTGTATGGTTGGGCTATGAGTCAATCACTTCCATTACGTAACTTTAAAATGTACACAGGAGGTGTAAAAGACATTCAAAAGTTTTTAAAATGGCTACAGAGTCTAGAAGCTGATCAACCGCAAGGCTTTATTCTTGAAGTTGATTTAGAATATCCTCATGAACTTCATGATTACCATAATGACTATCCATTAGCGGCAGAAACCCTAAAAGTGTCAATGACAGAACCGCCTAAACTTGTGCCTAATCTTCGTGACAAAAAAAATTATGTCTGTCATTACAGACTTCTCCAATTTTATTTAAGACATGGTTTAAAGTTAACAGCAGTTCATCGTATAATTGCATTTGATCAAGAACAGTTCATGAAACCATACATCATGAAGAATACTGATCTCAGAACTAAATCCGCAGATGCTTCAGAAAAAGACTTTTTCAAGTTGATGAACAACAGCTGTTTTGGAAAGACTATGGAGAATCCGCACAAGCGTAAAGATGTCAGATTGGTCACTAGAGAAAACGATGCAATTAAGCTAACTTCTAAACCTAATTATCAGGACTTCAGAAGATTTCATGATCAGCTTTTTGGCATAATGATGAAAAAAAAGAAAGTCAAATTGGACAAACCTGTTTTTATTGGCTTTACTGTTTTAGAGCTGTCGAAGCTTTTGATGTTAGAATTTCTTTACGACTACTTTAAACCCTTGTATCCAGAGTCCAGAGTTCTGTACACAGATACAGATTCCTTTGTTATAGATATCCCTACTGAAGATATCTATAAAGACATGGAATTAGAAGTAGCTAAAGGGCATGCGGGATGGTACGACACATCTGATTACCCTAAAGATTCACCTTTGCATTCAGATATTAATAAGAAGGTTTTAGGTAAGATGAAGGATGAATTATCTGGAGATGTGATCAAGGAGTTTATTGGTTTAAGGTCGAAAATGTACAGTCTTTCAAGCCAAAAAAAAGTTGTTAAAAAAGCAAAGGGAATATCTCGCAGCGCTGTGCAGTCAAGCATACCCCATGACAACTATAAAGAAGCATTGTTTGGCAATAAGACTTTTCATCATGACAATTACAAGCTGCGATCTAATCTGCATGAGATTAACACAACAGTTGTAACAAAACGGTCTCTTGACCGCACTAACACAAAAAGAGTATTTGTTAATCCAGAGTATTCATATGCAATTGGTCATTGGAGAACAAAATAAACATTAGTATAATCATATGTCTTCAGGCTTATATTTTTCAGCAATCGCACGTTCAATTATATCATCATCTAATTTAGCAAAATTAATATTATTTATTAATGCTAGATGTGCTTTAATTTTTTTTGTCATTTCACAATATTCATGTTCCCATACCCATAAATCAAAATAAAAGCTTTGGGGTTTAAAGCGATTGTCTGGCGATTGTTCTAGCCAGAGATTGTCAATCTTCTCAAATACTTCTTTAATGATATACTGATACTCAAATAAATCTTGCATTAATTTTAAAGACTTTCCCTTTGCCATTTCTGCCATTTCCTTTTGAGCTTCCATTTTAAACTCAAATGTATTTGCCTAAATTAACTAAGCGACTGGAACTGTGTCTGGCGGGATTATCTGCAGTTCTTCCTTCACAAAAGATCTTCGGGGGGCTGGTCGTTTTGTTGTGTCAGTTTCTCGTAAATTATACACGGGCGGATTCATTTTCGCAATTTTTTTTATCTCATATGGATCAACACTCCAAACTGGATCTGTTGCCCTAATGCGAGTGTCCCCTTCTGCTTCTCCCGGTAAATAAAGGTATCTCACTTTCAAACCAAATGGTAATAGTTTGCTTGATGAAGACTCTCCTTCAACAACATTTATTTTTTGTTTTTTGATTGCTTGTACTGGTTTTAGACCTTTAAATTCTTCATTATTCATTGCCCGTAGAACTGAGGGCAGTCTTTTTACCCATTCTGTGTTGCGAGAATTGTCAACCAGCTCTCTGTGATACTGGTAGGAAAAAAGCCTTTCAGATAACTGTTTGTTAAAGTTTTCAACCAAACCCTGTGATCTGTGAACACCCGGAATGCCTCTTTTAATGGTAACTCTATGTTTTAACAATAATTGATTCACTTGACCTTTAAATTCTTTTCCATCATCGACTTGAATCATGCGAGGATAAGTTAAGGGTCCTCGTTGATATATCAGTTGTATAGCGACAGCAACAGCAGAAGCACTCTTTTGTGTTAATGGTTCCGCATCTTTGTATCTTGAAGCTATGTCAATGACTGTAAGGGCGTACTTAAATCTTTTTCGTCTAATCGTGTCATGGGGTAAATATAGAAGATCCATTTGATGGGTGTCGTTTGGAGTTATATTCACAAAGTGCGGTCTCTGTAGTTTTTTAGGCGCTGGTAGATAAATTTGCCAAATCGCTTGTTTAGATAGCCATTCTTTTGCTGTTTGTTCACTGACTCCAGCTGCTTGGCTTAGCTTTTTAATTGCCGTGATTCCCTTCCAATATCCTTTTGGTGAATAATAGATTTTGTTCATTTTTTATTCAGCCAATATTATGCGCAACAAAATACACAACGGTCATACCAAAGGCAATAAACAATATTTCTTGCATCTTTTGTTTTTCTGATGGTTGATAAAAGTCGCTGAATTTTGGGGGAGGCAATGTCTCGATTGGCTTGCCTGTTACAAGATAATATTCTTTTATTGCTTGATCAACATCTTTAAATGTGTAAGCTGCATGTCCCTGTTTTTTCAGTTCATCGATAATAAAATCTAACTGCTCAATTCTCTGCTTTTCATAGGCAGCATGTGCTGCGGCTAGTTGCTCCATAGCTTTGTTATGTCTTTTTCTCTCGCCGTCATCCCGTAGTTTACTAAATGCGTAATTACTTCCGCTAAAAGCAAGCGCATTAACCACAGCGCCACCAATCATCATTACGAGTGAAGCCATCTTTATAAATGTATTTTTTTAATTTTACATATTAATACTGTCTGGAATTATTCCTTGCTTAACTAGAAAATCTTTCGTAGCAAATGAAGCTGTAATAACAGCAATCAGCTTTGCTGAGTCTTCAAAGTCTAGTTTGCCAAGATCTGCTGGTTTTATTTTTAACAGGCTTTTACCAAGCATTGTGTATCCTACACTTAGGCCTCCAATAACAGCAGAATGGTATACAAGGTTAGTAATAGTTTTTTCGGTGCTCATTTTTAAAAAATAAAATAATATTTATTTATTAATAAAACATGAACTGCTATGATCTACTACAGCTTCAGGGCAGCCTAAACGTTCCTGAACTTATGATTACAAATGATCAAGTTGATGACCAAGATATTATGCCCAAAAAGGAAAGGCTGTATTCTTTGGCAGCATGTGGAAAAACAAAACAGTACCTTGGAAATGAATTCAGCATAGAACAGATTCAACAAATGTCGCCGCAAGACATTGTAAAGTATCACAACAGGTATGAAGCGCAACTGGGGTCAAGAATGGTAAAAAGTGTTGGGCAAACGGTTCTTAGTTTGTACACTAAACTAGTTAGTAGATTTGCTCCCATTGATTCTGAACAAGATTTTATGTATGATTTAACGCAGGATCCAGTTTTAACAAAGTCATTAGAGTCTCTAGGATGTGATCTATATTACAGATTTGGAACATTATTGTCGCCATTAATCATGGGATTAATTACTTTTAATCATATAGATTTTGTTTCCCTTCAAAATGGCCGAGCCAGAAAATCAGCAGAATCAGAAAACATTGAATCAGGTGGAGAAAGTGACCAGTAAAAAGCCTCCTCATCCTGGGCGCGTTGCAGCAGGGAAAAAATTAGCAGAGTGGAACAAACAAAAAAAATTAATGTTACAATCACAGAATGTAACTCATAATGAAAACATAACGCCGCCAACGCCAACAGTGTTGCCACAGCCAGTTGTTTCAATGCCGGCTGTAAATACACAAGAACAAGTTGATTCAAGACCTACAACAACAGGGTTGCCTACGGCACCAAAGTCGTCATGGAATATTGAATTTAAAACAGTTTTCATTTTTGGCGTCATTGCTGCTGGGGGTGGTTATTACGGTTATAAAAAATATACACAACGCCAGCAAAAACCAAAGCAGTCCAAAAAATCTCAGCCACTAAATACAGAAGCCGAACAAAAAAGCATGCCAGAACCGCCAACAACAAAAGACCATTTTGATCCATTTCAAATGCAATAATTATATATTGACTTAAATAAAAACTTGGTTGTGCTTAGAGGATGGACTTAGTTATGAACTTGAGCTGACTTGATTAAGTACTTGAGCTGACTTGATTAAGAACTTGAGTAAGAATTCGAGTTGACTTAATTAAAAACTTGATTAAGAACTTGAGGTGACTTGATTAAGAACTTGGGGCGACTTGATTAAGAACTTGATTAAGAACTTGAGGTGACTTGATTAAGAACTTAAGGTGACTTGATTAAGAACTTAAGGCGACTTGATTAAGAACTTGATTAAGAACTTGATTACAAACTTGTTTAAAAACTTGAGGTAACTTGATTAAGAACTTAAAGGGACTTGAGTAAGAACTTAAAGGGACTAAGACAACACAATGATAGTGCCACAGTAGGTCAGCGGGCTGAACTTCTTGTTTACCAGCTGTGTGTCTCTGAC
>CM065732.1:1864042-1891542 GCA_033310375.1 Conus canariensis | reverse complement strand
CCATCCTTTGCCTGTCTTGGTCCTGGCAATGTCAGATGTACATTATAATGTTTTACACATGTACGTCCATGAGGCCCGTAATAGTTCTGTTGGTGGATTGCTGGACTCCTTGTCCTGGGGCTGCGGGTTCTAATCACTGCTGGGGCGTTTCAGTACACTTTCGAAGTTAACTCAATCAAGCCTTATCGGAAGCGGGTTTCCGACATTGTTCACATCGCTTGAAGGCATGTCGGACGCGTACTTCCGACAGAGTTTGACGATTTTAAAATCATACCGCATTTTATTAAAGGACAATAAATCTCGTTTCAGGGACCGCTTAGGGACTTTTTTTTTGCAGTTGCTTCCCTTAGACCGTTCTTCGTGTATTCTGTAGAAGTTTTATACGGATTTGAATTGTCCTACTCTCAGTTTCCGCGATTACACGATTTTGAACACGATCACACGATTTTGAGTGGATCAAGCATTTTGTGGTCAAATTCTTGTGCTTTATGCAGTTGTCATAAATATACTATTCTCTGTAGGTCATACCAAGTGCTCAGAAGTGTAACTGAACTTGTGTGGGAGGATAGAGAGCATGAAGAAGTGGATTACAGTGTGTACACAAAGTTTTTGTTTTTCTGCAAATATGTATCATTTTGGATTACTTACATCATGTGAACTCAGTAGATTCCTCCCTGAAGGTTGCATTTTGTTTTTATAATATATTGGTTTTTTTCTATCCAATGGTGAATGTTTCATGCTCCTAAGTGAAGTGGTTTATTTTTTACGATTTTTTTGAAAATGGTCAAAAATCGTGTGATCCGAGGGACAAACTGGTCCATTTTGGCTGACTTGATTGAGTTAACATTGTTCTGATTCCACTTCCCAAAACGTCTTCTGAATGAGAGGTTAAACTGAGGTTCTGTGTGTGGACGCACATGTAATACCTTGCACACAAGTGAAATCCCATACCACCTTTTGGAACAGAAGGCTGGTTTGGCGATTGACGTGGATGACACATATACACACAGGACCCATGGAGAGATTGAAAACCAGCCCCCCCCCCCCCCCAACACACACACACACACACACACACACACACACACACACACACACACACACACCACACACACACACACACACACACACACACACACACACACACACACACACACACACACGCACGCAAGTTAATGTTCAGCATCTTGCTTGTTTGAGAAAATTAAATAGGCTGAATCTGACTCAATGGATTCGTTTTATTTAGTTATTTTTTATGTGTATTTATTTTTTTTTTGGGGGGGGGGGGGTGTACTTGACAAGACTACAACCGTACCCTGGTCAATGGATTTCTCTGTGAGGGTACCCGTATTGGTGTATCTGCTCTTTTCTGTGAAAGCTATCGTCACACACACACACACACACACACACACACGCGCGCGCGCGCGCGCGCGCGCGCGCACACACACACACACACAAACGCGCGCGCGCGCGCGCATGCACGCACGCACGCACGGACGCACGCACGCACACATGCACGACGAACTCGTTAATGGTCAGCATCTGACTTCTGTGAGAAGAACCATCCCAGAGGAACATGTTTGTTCCCACGTGACTAGATTACAACATTTTCACGGCTGACGGATTTTCCTTCCTGATACTGGAACAAACTAAAACAGACTGCATGACCTGCGTAGGTGAAAAAAAAGTTTCCCCATAGTGTCTCAGAAGATGTGGATTTTGGGTTTTTTTTTCCAGGTCGATTTTCTAAACATGTGATGCTGTGGAATCATATTGCAAGGCTTCTTCTGATTGACCTTGACGGTGTCGCCGATGTCCATCAACCTCCTTTCTGCCTTTCGGCTGTACGATGAGCTATCACAAGGTGGCAGGGAAGCAAACTAAACAGGCACACGCACACCACTGTCAACCCCTTTACCTCCTGATCTTGATGTGACTAGACGAGACCGTTTTCTCTCTTGCTGTTCATAGGTTTCTGTAGGAGGCGCCACAGTGAGTGTACAGAATGTGATGGAACACTTTAGCTTTGTCACGGTGCTAATACCGTCACCAAGATTACAACTGTTTCCCACGTTCTCCGTCTGTCTGTACTGTATCTTATAGAAATATTGCAGCTTCTTCTAGTGGTAAATGATTCTTCCAGAAGTTTTCCTAAGATTTCCTATCTTGTGGCCGAATCTTCATGGTTCTGTACGTCAGTCGTTGCGAAAACGTTGTCAGGCAAAAACAAAAGCCATAGGTCATGTCCATCTTGTTTGTTGGAGAGGACGCCTGTACTCAACACTTCTTTTTCCGCTTTACACCACACAACACCATACTACACCACTCTACATATCACGCCAATACGACACACCATACCACATGATACCACAGCACATCCCTCTGCACCACACCAGATGACACCAAACCACACCACTCCACACCATACCACACCACTCTACATCACACCCTTCATACCACAATAAATGACACCATACCATACCATTCTACACCACGCTACACCACTCCAAACCAAACTACTCTACACCACACAACCACTCCACACCACACCACACCACTCATTAGCACACTTCTTGACACCACACCATACCATTCTACACCATGCTACCCCACTTCACACTACGCCATTCTTCACCACACAACCACTCCACACCACATAACACCACTCAACACCACACTACATAACACCACACCATACCATTCTACACCACGCTACCCCACTCCGTACTGCACCACTTTACACCCCACCGAATCACTCCATACCACACCACATTACATTACACCACACCACTCTATGCACCACCTTTATCCACACACCACCATGCACCACACCACACACCACCACTCACACATACTATGACACACCACCCACACACTGCACACCACACCACTCCCACCATACTACTGCACACCACACCACTCCACACCATACTACTGCACACCACACCACTCCGCACCATACTACTGCAACCACACACTCCACACCATACTACCACACCACACCACTCGCACACACACACTCACTCCACACCACACCACTGCACACCACACCACTCCACACCATACTACTGCGCTCAACATCACAAACTCCATACCACACCCTCCACACCATACCTACTAACCCCATTTCAAGCACGCTGCTACCATCGCGGTGCTTACAAATCGGCAGTTAAGCCCCCCCGTTTTGTAAAGCGCTTTACAAAATGGCGGGCGCTTTATATCCTGTTTCTTTGGATTAAAACGATGAACTATTATTACGCTTTCAGTGATTTTCCTGCAATTTTGATGACTTTCTATTTCATCAAAATGGCGGACTGAAATGCGGCGTGTGTGTGTGTGTGTGTGTGTGTGTGTGTGTGTGTGTGTGTGTGTGTGTGTGTGTGTGTGTGTGTGTGTGTGTGTGTGTGTGTTCATGTGTGTGTGTGAGTATGTGTATGTATATCAGTTTGTGTAAGTAAGCCTGTGCATATGTGTGTGCTGGGGGGGGGGGGGGGGGTAGTAAACAGTCACACAATCAAATTTCGAAGTCGAAAGCAGAGGACATTGTTGACATGTTTTCATTCATATTTGTTCATTTCTGTAAGCGTTACATGAACGACAAAGTGAACTAGAATTGTTTGTTTTAAAACGCAATTTTAAGCACATTTTACAGTCGATAATATAAACACAAATTTCCACACTCAAATGAAAAGGAAATCGTTACTCAGCTTATATTGAGTGAAGAGAATAGTGCAAGAGAATAGGAAAAGTTAAACTAGTGTGCAGTTTTCATACTTTCACCAGAATATTTCACTAAAAGAATAGATATGATTGCCAGACACAATCAATAAAAAGACAATGCAGGAAAATAATTCGTGGATGCTGAAAATGTTATTTGTAAAAAACAAACAAACAAACAAACAACAGCCGTTTGCATGTTTAATCCAAATTTAGTGGTGGACAGATGAAAATAAAACAACAACAACAACAAATCAGACGCTTCCTTCCTCTTGGAATTGTGTGCATCAAAGCAAAGTTGAATCATCATTACACATCTTTGTTATCTTGTATGGCCGCAGTAGGATAGTTGCCCATTTTGATACATAAACTGGACTTGAAACGAGCATAATTTGTTTAACTTTACAAGTTGTATGTAACGGACAAATTCCAGACCACTGAACGTAAATGTGATAAGTAACCTATTTTCATTTCTAAACATGTTGAATGCTTGGACAAGTTAATGATCCTCACCTGCAAAATATCGTTTTAAAATTGCTACACGTTTTCTTCAGTAGAGTCTAGAAAAAAAACCATGCAGTAGAGTGTTGGTTGGATGTCATGTGCTTTCTTGCCTCAAACAAATGAAATTCCATGTTTGAAAGCTCCACCCATGATGGTAATATGTGTTGTACTTCAAAGGAACAGGAACACATCCTCTAATGAATTTTCTGCCTCTGTTGATAACCAGCATAAAACTACATCTTAGCTAAAATCAGAAATTTTTGACAAGATTATCACTGCTTATTACTCTGTTATATTTATATTTTCCCTCTTGTGTATAAATCGCTCAAACGAGTATCATTTGCTTCAGGAGTATCGTGGATAAAACGAGGACATTCACAATTTAGACCCCTACTTATACGTATCAGTGTGCGACTGAGAACTAAGTATTTCTTTGATGAAGCTGAAAGTTTGCATACAATTGGGTGAAAGGTTACTTGCAATGAGATTGAATTTTCAGCCGAATCTGACCGTTATTTTTTAGTTGGCACACCAATTGTCAAGGATAGTGAACATCCCCCGTAGCAAGATAGTCCAAATAGTCGATATCCGTTTGAACTGACGTTATAACAAAATGAACAACACATACACTGCTTTCAAGCTCATTTGTGTGTGCAGCGTCAGTTCAAACGAATGTCGTCTATTAGAAACCACCTGTGGTCCAGGTCAGTCAGAGAGAGCCAGGCATTCCACCAATTTTGGTGACGAAGGATAGACAGACAGACAGACAGACAGACAGACAGACAGACAGACAGACAGATAGACAAACTGACAGACTGACAGACAGACAGACAGACAGACAGACCGACAGACAGACAGAGAGAGAGAAACAGACAGAGAGAGAGAGAGAGAGAGAGAGAGAGAGAGAGAGAGAGAGAGAGAGCGAGGGGGGGGGGAGGTAGTAAAATAAGTTAGCAGACTTGTCTTTTTCTCTTCGATAGAGTGCTCCTCAAAACGACGTGTGCCAGTCTGCCATCTTGATGAGCAAAATAGAAAGTCATGAAAATTGCGGGAATAATCGCTGAATGCGTAATAATAGTTCATCGTTTTAATCCAAAGAAGCAGGAGATAAAGCGCCCACCGTTTTGTAAAGCGCTTTACAAAACGGCGGGGGCTTAACCCGCCGATTTGTAAAGCACCCGCCGATTTGTAAGCAGCGTTTACAAATCGGCGGGGGCCTAGCCCGCCGATTTGTAAGCGCTCTACAAATCGGCGCTGCTTACAAATCGGCGGTTTTACAAGTCATGCAATGTGCGCCGATCTGTAAGCGCTTACAAATCGGTGCTGCTTACAAATCGCCGGGTTACACCACTCCAAACCACACCACTCCACACCATACTACTGCACACCACATCACAAAACGCCAACCACATCATGGTTTGCCTGCAGTCAAGCGAAAATCATGCTTTGCCTGCAGTCAAGTCAAAATCAGGCTTTACTTGCACTACACTCCCAACTAGATACTGCTAAAACCTTCCAGGCAAGCTGTCTTATTAATTGAATCGCTAACCTCTCAGGGAGTGTGAGTGGAAGCATAAACACTGTTCACATACTTTTAACTTTGTCTATATTTTGAACTTTTTAACGTAAGGGGCACTTTGTAGTGTTAACTCGAGGTTTACTGACCATCCCCTTGAGCTAAAACATCTTTTAATGATGAATACAAAAGCAAACGTTTATCAAATATGTGATATGATCCACATGACAGCGCCTCCACCGGAGCAACAACAACAACAACAACAACAATTTGAATGGAGGGAAATTTTTCTTTACAAAAATAGACTAAACAACTCAATCTCTACATTCAGAACTTTACTGGTTCAGTTAAGATTGAGCCCAAAGCAGAAATAACACCGCACCCTTTTCGATTCACACTCTCAATAAGGCAATGTAACACCTTTTAAAGCACAAACTCTGTCCTTGAAAGAAAAGTTTACGAGTCCACACAGAAAGTCCATCACTTGGGCAGAGTCAACAACAGAAATAAGTAATATCCATTCCACATATCACCCACATTAAGGGAACGTCCCAGCATTATTTCTTGAAAAGAAGGACAATGAGAGCAAAAATGAACAATTTAGATCCACTCTCAAAGACAGAGGTACGATACGCTGTCTGTACACGGTGACTGCACTGTCTCATCCATCTGAGACCACATGTCTGCAAGAACATAAGTGCTGCTAGTGATTGGTTCCACATGGAACTTGCATTCTTGCAGCATCAGAGACCAACGTAGCAACCGATTGTTTTTTGTCTTGCTCTGTTTCAAGAAGGTCAATGGGCGGTGGTCTGTCTGAAGGACGAACTCTGGTCCGTCAAGAACCGTTCAAGCTTTGACAGCGCCCAGACTATTGCCAGGCATTCACGTTCTATTGTAGAATACGTACGTTGAGCACTGGAGAGTTTCTTGCTCTCGTAACAAACAGGATGAAGGAGACCCTGCGATTTGCGCAGAAGAACAGCCCCAGTCCAAAGGAGCTAGCGTCAGTACGGAGCAGGAACTCGTTGTCCAAGTCTGGAAGGAAGGGGACTGGTTCCGCAGACAGGACAGCTTGCATCTGCTCCAGTACCTCCGGGCACTTTTGAGACCGCGTAATGGCGCCCCTCGTGGCACCCTTCATCAGATCCGACAGTGGAACGATGATGGCTGCAAACTGGGGAACGTAGCGTCGGTAGTACCCCAGCAGGCCTAGTACCTGGCAGACCTGGGTTTTTGTTTTGTTTGGGGGACCCTAACAATTATGATTGTCTCCACCTTCTCATACTGAGGTCTCACAAAACCCTTTGAAACCGTATGTCCTAGAAAATACAGAGTCTCAAAGCCAAGAAACATGTTTGATGGCCTTGTTGTCAGTACAATCCTGTGCACGTTTTGAGAGATGTTTTTGGTTTCAACAATCAACTGTTCAAAGTCAGCAACAGGCACTAAAATGTCATTAAAAATCAAAGCAATGTTCTCACTCAAGCACAACTGGCGCATCATTCTCGCAAAGGTTGCAGGAGCATTTTGAAAATTAAAAGACATGTGAATCCAGTGACACAGTACAAGTGGAGTTTGAAGGCATTCTTCAATTTGTCAGAGGGGTCAACAGGGATGTGCCAGTAACCTTTTACAAGGTCTATTTTGACAAATACTTTTACAAGGTCTATTTTGACAAAGTACTTAGACTTTGAAAGCTGACAACATAGTTCGTCCATGGCAAGGATGGGTTTGCAGTCAAAGACTGGTAGTTTGTTCAGTGCTCTGTAATCAGTGCAAAAGCGTACGGGAACCATCAGGTTTAGAAACAAGAACCACAGGAGGGCAGTAACGAGGAAGACTCAGTCCCATTTGCAACGTCTTCTTCACTTTGTCTTTAACGACATGTCTGGTTACAAAAAGGCAAAGGATGTGGTTTCCGTCGTACTGCCTGTCATCTGTCAAAAGTGTCTGACGATTCTCGACACCTCTGGCCATACCGGGTTTGTCAGTTAGAATGTCAGAGAACTCATTGAGACACTCCCTCGTCTGCTGTTTCCTGTCATTTGAGAGAGCATCGTCAATGTGGACGTCCATGTAAGTCTCATTGGCAGAAGAGGGAAGAGCAGGGATGATAGTGTCATCCTCATCACACTCTGCAATGATTCCTACCAAAGCAGAGTGTTGGACAGTGTCAGGTTTCTCAGACACACAGTCAAGTAATGTTGTATCAGTTTGAGGGATGAAGTCACAGGGTAGTATGTCAGTCCACAACACAGGCACACTAGATCTGTCATCCCATGACTGACAATACCTTGACACATCAGTACGAACCTTTGGTCAATAGAAGAAAGAACCCTGTCCAGAGTTCTGTGAACACAAAAGTGTCCAGCCATCACAGCATGAGCTACTTTGAGTACAATGTCTCTCACTTCCTTTGGCAACTACCTGGTATACTTTGTCGCCACTACCTTGATAAATCAACATACAATGTCATCTTCCAACACAAAGCAGTGTTCAGCTGGTATACTTTGTCGCCACTACCTTGATAAATCAACATACAATGTCATCTTCCAACACAAAGCAGTGTTGCTTTTCATCCAAAGTACATTCATCTCTCACTTTCTCAAAACGTCTTGAGGGAATCGTCCGATTTGTACATGGTATTGAGCTTTTTTCTGGTTTCATGTCTCGGTGAGGCACTGTTGGTGTAACTAGCGGCTCAGTGGGTTTTGCATCTTGTTTCTACCTGCGCTCATGCTGTCACAAGTGCAGATGGCTCACATGTGATGGAACCACTCTGACCACCATGGGTGGTTCAAACCCCTGGGAAACTGCCCAATATCAAATCTGATACTGGCTTCTCTATCGCACAGGCTTTGATAGGCCCTGAAAAGTACGGAGTATGGACCATGCTAGATACAAGCGGGAAAATGTTAATGTACCCACCAACAGTTTTTCACTGTAGTGTTTCTCCGGTAAACTGCTCTTCTCTGACACAGAGCTACTTTTGACGCCAGCCGTTGTACAGCCAGTGTCGCGTAACAATGATTCTGCATAGCCATTGATTGTGCAGTCTTCAATATGCAACCCACTGTTAAGACTCTCAGATGTACAGCCAGTGTCACATAACAATGATTCTGCATAGCCATTGATTGTGCAGTCTTCAATACTGCAACCCACTGTTAAGGCTCTTAGATGCTGGAACATGCTCTGACACTGCCGCACTGACATTTACATCCTTCGTTTTCTGGAGAGAAGCATAAGGACACTCATCCCGTTGTGGAATTTACATTCACAGTGCTAACATGCAGCCACTTGGGCACCAGATGTGGACCTCTGTTTGCCACAAACTCTATGTTCTGTTTCACAGTGCTAACATGCAGCCACTTGGGCACCAGGATGTGGACCTCTGTTTGCCACAAACTCTATGTTCTGTTGACCCGTTTCAGGTTGAAATTTGTTTTGCCTTTGGGAACGGTTTGAAAAGGATTTGTCCTCAGAATACATATATTGCTGACCATACCTATGGCTTGGATGAAATCAGCGTCCAAAACCTCTTGTACGACATCTGTCTCCACGATCAAACGTAGGCCATGAGGCACAAAGTGTTCACGACCATAACCCTGGTCTTCTGTGTAAGAGCCGCGACCGAGGCCCCACGTTCCACGAAATTTCCTACCAGAGAAAGGATAGTTAGTGTAGCCAGAGTTCAGTTCTTTATTACTGACACTGGCTTAAAAAACTGATTGTCCGACTTCCTGGCAAGAGATTTGTTTGGGTGGGCAACCCGGTACTGATCCACAAGCCTGCACATTTCTTCAGCAGATTGTATCCACGTTTGCGAAAAAAAACACAAAAAAAAAACAGCAAAATCTCTTGACACACTGAATAATTTGCTCCTGGAGGAAAAGATCGCGCAAACTTTCGAGACATTGATCAGTCTCTGCAAGATCAATCCAAAGGTCCAAATACTGACCAGCACGGATAAGAAACGCGCTGAACGATTCAATCTGGTCAGGACGAAACGATCGATTCAATCTGGTCAGGACGAAACGAACGATTCAATTTGGTCAGGACGAAACGAACGGAATTTAGTCCAAACCTCTGATCTGTGCACTGAAATTTGCGCAGGAGCTCACTTTCCAATGATTTCAATTGACGTCTCTGCAAGAGTGTGGTAAAGGGACAATGCACTCCCTTTAGTAACGACGAAGTGTGGTAAAGGGACAATGCACTCCCTTCAGTGACAACGAAGTGTGGTAAAGGGACAATGCACTCCCTGTCAGTGACGACGAAGTGTGGTAAAGGGACAATGCACTCCCTCTCAGTAGCGACGAAGTGTGGTAAAGGGACAATGCACTCCCTGTCAGTGACGACGAAGTGTGGTAAAGGGACAATGCACTCCCTGTCAGTAGCGACGAAGTGTGGTAAAGGGACAATGCACTCCCTGTCAGTGACGACGAAGTGTGGTAAAGGGACAATGCACTCCCTGTCAGTAACGACGAAGTGTGGTAAAGGGACAATGCACTCCCTGTCAGTGACGACGAAGTGTAGTAAAGGGACAATGCACTCCCTCTCAGTGACGACGAAGTGTGGTAAAGGGACAATGCACTCCCTGTCAGTGACGACGAAGTGTGGTAAAGGGACAATGCACTCCCTGTCAGTAACGACGAAGTGTGGTAAAGGGACAATGCACTCCCTCACAGTAGCGACGAAGTGTGGTAAAGGGACAATGCACTCCCTGTCAGTAACGACGAAGTGTGGTAAAGGGACAATGCACTCCCTGTCAGTGACGACGAAGTGTAGTAAAGGGACAATGCACTCCCTGTCAGTAGCGACGAAGTGTGGTAAAGGGACAATGCACTCCTGTCAGTGACGACGAAGTGTAGTAAAGGACAATGCACTCCCTGTCAGTAGCGACGAAGCTGTGGTAAATAGGGACAATGCACTCCCTGTCAGTAACGACGAAGTGTGGTAAAGGGACAATGCACTCCCTGTCAGTGACGACGAAGTGTGGTAAAGGGACAATGCACTCCCTCTCAGTGACGACGAAGTGTGGTAAAGGGACAATGCACTCCCTGTCAGTGACGACGAAGTGTAGTAAAGGGACAATGCACTCCCTGTCAGTAGCGACGAAGTGTGGTAAAGGGACAATGCACTCCCTCTCAGTAGCGACGAAGCATACAAGGGCCATTTGTCTTCAGTTCATCCACAAGACATGACATGAGTTTCAAATCTAAACAAGAAGCTATCAATATTGTCATTCTTTTCATCAAAGTGGGAACCTTTGGCACATACAATTTTAGTGCAGCACTACTCTTGTTCCTGCTACTTTATATGTCTTCTTGTTCATACTGTTGTGCTTTGGTAGCCTCAAAATCTTTTTTTTTCGTCATTTCCAACACATGGACCATTTTCTTTTCCTCCATCTCACGGACCATTTTCTTTTTTTTTTTCCATCTCCATTTCTTTCTCTTCATCTCACAAGGGATTCCCAATCCACAAAGGAAAAGGGATTTAACAAATTTCTCCAGAATCAAAGACTGAATCTACAAGTTTCCAGAGGGGTTAATGGTTTAGAAAAAGAAATTTTTTTTATTAGAAGGTTCCTAAAACAAACGAACAAACAAGGGAATTCCTACATTTATTTCCAAAGAAAACCTAGCCAAACAACAACCTGTCCACTTAATATGGTGTACTTGACAAGGTAACACAGCTCAGCACAACACAACTTAACACGACAATTCACAACACAACTAAGGACAACAGAATGTAGCTCGATAAAAAAAACCCAGCATAACACGGTTTAGGAAAACAAAAAATAACGCGACAGAAGACAGCGTAATACAGCTCAGAACAACATAATATGACACAACAAAACGCAACATAACACAACTAAGATACAACACACACACACACACACACACACACACACACACACACACACACACACACACTGCAGCATTAAACAATAAAAACAGAACAAGACGTAAAACACAACTAACAGCACAACACAGCACAAAACAGCGCAACACACAGTTATTTTAAGACTACTGTGTAACACTCCAGGGCACACTACACCACACAGTTAAAAATCTCTCTCTCTCTCTCTCTCTCTCTCTCTCTCTCTCTCTCTCTCTCTCTCTCCCTTCGGTATGTTGGGTGTAGGTTTTCCAAACCACATAAACAGCTCAAAATGCATCCAGTTGGATTGAGGAGGTCGCCTACATACAGCCACTCTTTAAGCTTGCCAATCCAGAGCACCTGCAATAATTTCAGGGTTTTTAGGACCTCCAGTGTTGACAGTTTTACTATTTATGCAGAAGTCTATGTGTCATTGAGAACACACAGATGTAAGTGTAGCAAAGCAATCCATGCATTTACAAACACGTCAAACAAACACTGTTACTAAACCTAGTCAAACAACCGTCATGTTTCAATATCCACAGGTAACAGAATACAAGGAACTCAAACCGTCTGAAAGGGATTTTTGTCATGGATTATTGGAAATTATTTCTTGTGATCCGGAACATAGGCCATCCTATTGTGTGTCTGTTTGGAATAGTTGGAAATCTTATGATTCTTCTGGTCATGCTTCGTCTTCCAGCGTCCACTTTTAGTGTTTTCTTTGAAGTTTTGGCCTGCTCAGATCTGTTGTATTTGATACTGTATCCACTGAACTTGTTGCTAAATTATGAATTCAACGTGCCATTGTTTCAACAACTCGGTTCTTGGCAATGTAAAATGCAGTATATGATGGCAGACACGACGACGAATTTATCCCCGTGGATGTTGGTGGCACTGACCATGCTACGAGCAGCTTCTGTGGTGTGGCCTCTCCGTTTCAGTGCTGTGTGGACGAAGAGAATGTCGCGAGTTACTGCTGGTGGGATGGTCATTGTCATCTCTCTGATTCACTGCCATATTCTCTATGGATTTGACATAATACCTGAATATTCACTGTGCCAGCATTATGCGGTATCAGACATTTACGGAGATTTTTTTCTCTCGATTTGGTCCTGGGTGAAACTGGTTGTTAATGCCATCCTACCGTTTATGTTGTTGGCGGTCAGCAACAGTGTTCTTCTGTGGACACTTGTCAGATCGGTCAGAACAGGCACCCGTCTTCCTGTACAACAAGCCACCCAGGATTCCAGACAGCAGAAAGTCACTTCATTGACTGTCACCCTCATCGTCACAACTGTGTGTGTTTTTTCCTCCTCACCACTCCACCCCAGGTATACTCCATCACAGCACTATACTTCGATTGGACTGACCCCATTCAGCGTGCACGACATTTCATCTTCAGAGAAGCCGCCCAGTTGATGATGTCCTCCAACTGCGCAGTCAACTTTTACTTGTACTGCTTGACAGGAAGCAGATTCAGAAGAACAGTTTTCAAGCACAACATTTTAGATTTCCGGTCATTATGTCCAACTGAATAGTATTTCTTTTCGCAGGACTACTCTGACAGCGACAATGATATCATTCAGTGCTAATGCTACTGTCAATTCAGTAATGTATTGATCAAGACTGGGCATTTACAGCGACAGGGATATCATTAAGTGCTAATTGTACTGTCAAATCAGTAATATATCGATCACGACTGACCTCTTACAGTGACCATCAGAATGGCCATTGCTATATGGTGACGACTGTAACTAACCAGCACTGAATAAGATGAAAAATAAAATGAAACAATCACAATTTGAAACAAATACCCGAATATAGTATGAACCACTCAGCAGACAAAATGAGTAGACAAGTAGGTATCAGTCAGTGAACACAATGCATGACGAAATAAACAAGTATAAAAAGAAAATTGGAAATGAAATGAGGCAGGGAACAGTAAACAGTAAACAAGTGGGGTATTTTTTGCTCCCATAAGAAAACCTAACATAGAGTAACTTTTATTCAAGACTGGCTTAGCCTTTTAAACTTGAATAAAGTCAGACAAATACATAGACGAACAATCTAATAGTGGGGGAAAAAATAGTGGGGGGGGGGGGGGGGGGGGGTTGAAGATGGAGAAACTGGGAACATGAAATTAAGAAAATATATTCCAGATATGAAAACTCTTCACTAGCTGCATAAGGGAACCATCGCAATCCCTTTTGAAGGCAGATATATTTGTATTGCCTACTCCGAGGCCTTTCGTCCGCTGGGTCGGAATTCATCAGGGAGACACGGCTGGTTGTGTCTGCGCTCCTGGCGTCAAATAGAGACACACCAAAGTCCATAATACTGTGGTGTTCTCACCACCAAGGGTGCAAAAAAGAATCCAATAGCACCCCCAAAGCAGCCAGCGAAGAGTAGTAAATGAAACCAAACGAAAGTGTGGGGAGGAAAAAAATTGCTGAAAAACTAAAGACATTATGCAAATAGCATAAAATGTAGGGGACATATCTCTAATGTGTGCATGTCCTGCTACCTTGAACTTCGTAGAATAGCCGCTTTCTCACTCAAAATGCCCTGAAGACTCTAATCTGTGCTTTCGTTCTGTCACGGCTCGACTATTGTGACTCCCTCCTTGCCTTAACGCTCATCTCTAAACTTCAAAAAGTTCAGAACAATGCCGCCCGTCTGATCTCCCGCTCCTCTAGATCTGATCACATATCACCAATTCTGTCATCCTTACACTGGCTCCCAGTTCATTGCATTGACTTTAAAGTTCTCCCTTTGGTTTTCAAATCACTGAATAATCTGGCTCCCTCCTACATCTCTGACCTCCTCCATCTCTATGTTCCGTCTCGCAACTTACGCTCATCCACCGATTCTCGTCTGCTTCGGCTTCCCTCCGCTCGCCTGAAAACTTCAGGCCAACGATCTTTCTCTTACCAGGCACCTGCTCTGTGGAATGGTCTCCCTTCTTCTCTGCATAGCATGAACTCTTTAGAGAGTTTTAAAATCTCCCTAAAGACGCATCTTTCTCCTCGGACTAATTAACGACATCCACTGATCACTGTGCGCGTGTTTGCTGGTGTTGACGCGCTCGTGTGTGTGTGTGTGTGTGTGTGTGTGTGTGTGTGTGTGTGTGTGTGTGTGTGTGTGTGTGTGTGTGTATGTGTGTGCTTTGAATTAGAATTAATATTTTATCACGTATTTTCTGCAATATGCGCTTTGGGCTCTTGCTAGGTAAAGCGCTCTATACATATCCTTTTACATTACATTACATATATGTAAATAAATAACACACACACACACACACACACACACACACACACACACACACACACTATATATATATATATATATATATATATAGATATGAATAGAAAAATTAATTAGTTAATAACTTCTCCAGGATTCATAGAAAACTAGTCTCACAACTCAAAGCATATTCAGCAGCAAGATGATTCTCTGCTTAAGAAATAGGGGGAGATAAGCATTCATATCTGCAGTGGTAGATAATTCTGCCAAACTAGCAGTATGCGCTTGAGTGGGTGAATGGTGAAAAATAAAATAAAATAAATGCTTCTCAAAATGAGCCTTCTACCACTGCAGACATGAATGCTTATCTCCCCGTATTTCTTCAGTCTAAGACATAAGAGCAAGCTTTGTTTATAATTCAATATTTCTTGCAGTCGTTGCAACACCAAGTGCTCTGTAAGTTGCTGGAATGGTGCTCGGTACTTATCCTTGAAATTTATTAGTTTATTGTAATTTAGTCCCTTGCGGATTCATTCCAAGAACTGGCCCTCAGCACTTGTGTCTTAAGAGGTTATCTTTTTATATTTTCTACTTTTCACAAGAAAATGTAGCTTGTTTTGCTCTTTCTTTTTGCTCTTTTGCTTCTTAGGTGGCACCTTTGGTTGGTTTTTTGAAAACTCAACAAACATACTACGGTATTGCACACCAGCCTTTTTCTGGGATAGCATTCTTTTTAAAACCGAAAAGGCAGAGGAGTCAAATTACCATTTCGCAGTCACTGAGGAGAAACAATCAGATTTCAAAATTGTCTCAAAATTTGCCCTGTTTTTAGCACTTTTGCATCTATCAGAAATATATATATATATATATATATATATATATATATATATATATATATACTAAGTCTTCCTTAGCAGCTCAGAAATGTTCTACATCACATTGTAGCACAGCTGGAGTCATTGAAGACACAGAAGATATAATATGGAATCAAAAGCAAGTGATGGAGAATGTGAAAATACAAAAAAAAAAAAAAAAAAAAATGTGTCTTTGCTGGATGAAAAACAAAACAAAGTTCACTGTGCACAAACACTGGTGACAAATGACATTGCATCCTGGGCACGGCTTCACACACAGTGGCAAACCATGGACTGCAAGATGCTTGTTGTAGAGAACAGACCCCTGAATAAGGGTCAAGGTCAGAAGATGAAAAACAGCTTCTTCCACCACTTCATGGTCTTCCTATTCAGAGGCATGTAGGCCATGAGCTGATTACTCATGCCATGTAGTCCTGTACTGCTGCTGGTTTTTGCACAATAAATATCAGTAAAAATATGCCTGGAAACACAAACATACCCATGCACAGAGTAACAAAACATGAACATGTGTAGCTGTTCTCTCTGACACACACACACACGCATATACACACACGTTCTCACACACGCGCGCACGCACACACACACAGAGTAATGCACAAATACTCAGTACATATAATCACTAACTCATTTTGTTTACCCCGCCCTTCTCCTCCCTGCCCCCCCTTCCCCTCTCTCGCCCTAGTCTACTGATACATGAATGGATCACTGCAAAAATATGCACTCACTTAGTATGTAAAATATGCATGACACATTTACACACAGCACAATTTATGTAGTAATAATTTCTCTTTAGCCACCTCTGTGGAATGCATGGACAACTCAAAGAACTGCAAAGGCTGAGTGTTGACTGGCCAGTCGTTCAATAAACCTGGTGTGCCTGTGAATGGATGATCGAGAGTAAATAATTTAGATTATCAGTCCAATCGTCAGTGAAAACAGCTCCCAAATCGTCGACTTCTTCTCCCATTTCAGCGTCAGTATCCGAATGAAACACTTGTTGTTGAGGCCCATGTGCTGGCACAGTTTCGTCTGCTTCTTCGCCACTATCAGCGCCCATTTCAGTGTCGGAATCCACGTCTGTGTCCCCACTGTAGCGGTCGAAATCCTCATCAGAAGAATCGCTGATCTCTTCTTCAACATCTGATCCTTCAGTCCGGATCATTTCCAGTGCGTCTTCAACGCTAACTAACAATTCATCAGCCCTACTGTGTTCCTTGCGACGCCATCTTTTCAATCACGCAGCAGAGCTGGCTGACGGTACCCTTTGTTCTCGTCGGCTAGCGAGCGAGCCACGCTACACACACAGTGCAAATGAATGAAAAGTTGGTAGGGATAACTAAGGAATCATCTCCCTTCTTGAGTTTCGTAACCGATACGTCACGTGGACAGCGCGAATTTTCAAACTCCAAATCCGCATATGCGGACATTGGTAGCGAACGCTTCGTCGTACGATGTCCGCATATGCGGACATTGGTAGCGAGTGAGTTAATTGGTGATGTTTCTTGCTCTTCCTTTCAATGTGGATATGTAGCCACTTCCTCTCTTGATGATCAGCTCTGATAGGTTGTCTACCGGCTTTCCGCTGGTTTGTTGAGGTGATTCTTTACATTTGTTATCACATCAGATCGACCAAACTGTAATCCAGCTCTCATCATTTCCTCGCCTGCCAGTGTGTCTGCTCTCTGGTTTCCTTTATCACCCACATATCCTAGGCTGCACATCCTGAAGAGTCTCTCGAGTGGAAGGTTGCGCATTACTTCATGCAAAGCAGGGCTTCCAATTCTACTATCCACTTTTTGAAGAAGGTTCACGGAGTTGTCAGTACCATGGCTTGTGCAATTTGAATCTGGTCTGCGGATGAGAGTTGGTGGTTTGTATGTGTCACTGCTTCTACCTCCATTGTTAGACTTGAAATTGCTAAACTAGATGCACTATTGTCTTCCTGGATAGAGCAGCCCTTTTGCTTCTGTCCACAAACTGACCTCAGGGACACCGATGGAATCACTGGTGTATATAAGAATGGCTTCTTTTTTGCTGATGATTTCTGCCTGCATCTGAATGTCTGTGTTGGTGTTGCCCTCTGGCTATTCTTGACAGCGGTTTCAAACTCTGGAGCGATGGCAGTTTGATAGAGGTGTTTGAAGCATTCTGGATACTTTTCTCATTCCTTCATTTCTGTGATTTCTGCTAAATGGCGTACGAGCTATACATTATCGTCTGCCTGTCCCATCCATAATTTTCCACGTTCCAGGCGAGTACCTTTTGTTTACTTGACTGCCGCATGTAGTGGATTTTCGGGACTTTCAAGTGCCTTCAGCTGTTCTGGCTTATGTCTTGCCTGTATTGAAGGAAGGTCAAGCTGGAATTGCATAGTTTCAACTGGTGTATCCTTTGTGGTTCCCAAGATCAATCTGATTGCTTCATTTTGATTATTTTTAATGTAAGAAAATTGCTCTTGGACGGTGTTGTAAGCTATAATCCATAACCAATCACACTGAGTACAGCTGTGTAACACAGTCGATAGGGATGGTGCCTTTAGCTGGCTTTCTTTTCATGACAGACAGGCCCTGTTTGCACTGAAGAATAATGTTCTCAACATGTTTTCTAGCTGTCAGCATTCTGTCAAAGCCTATACCCAAATAGCGTAGGTTCTCAGTTCATACAATTGGTATAACATTGAAAGAAACCTGTGAGAGTTATTGTTCTGACATCTTTTTGTTGAGTGTGCAGACCAGTGTTTGATCTTTTATAGTGTTCATGAACAATCCAGTTTCTTTACATCACTGAGCAGTATTGTTCAACTGCTGCTGAACTTCTTTCGTTCCATCTTCAGCATTCTCTGATGTCTGTAGGTCAGACTGTCATCTCCTAGTTGAGCACCTCTATTAAAATTGAGTCTGCAAGGCCTTTGATGTAAACATTGTATAGAACAAGGACAAAAAGAAAACCTTGAGGTAAACCCATAGAGTGTTTATGAAGTTTAGACGTCCGGTCTCCAAATCGTAGGATGGTGGTTCGCTCCTGAAGTGCTGTTGTTATCCATCGTGTAAGTGTCCTGCTGACTCCATAGTCAAGGAGTAACTCCATGAGAAGCGAGATCTGGACTTTGGTGCATGCATCTTCAAGGTCTGGACCAAAATGACCATGCCAGATCTCCTCAAGACAGCCATCAACAGAAGAGCCTGGAGAGAAACGGCGGCTGCCTCATCACGTCCCCCCCCCCCCCCCCAACGACCCCAGTGGTCAGGGGAATGACTGACTGATCTTCAAGGTCTGTTGCAACTGCCAGTGTTTCTTCCTTTCTTTCCAATCCTTCATATACTTCACGGACAAAGGCTGCCTCATTCCCCATGTATGTTACTTTCTGTTGCCTTCTTGATTGGCTGGGAGGATTTGTCGACTTTCAAGGTCTCTTGTGAGTTTTGCGGCTATGGTTCGTTCCAAGTGCTTTCCTGCTACATTTTGCAACGTGATTATGCGGTAACCATTAAATGATGATGATCCTTTCCTGGTTTGGGCAGTTCTTTCAGATAACTGTGTGTCCGAACTTCTGGTACATAGCATTTATAGAAACTGTCTTGGTAGAGACAGAAGAGATGCGTTCTGTCCTCTTCTGAAAGCTGTTTGATATTTGGATACTGCACTTTGTCTGGATCAAAAGCGCTATCCCTTGTGCGTCTACCTATGACGTCATCTAGTTCACGTGCTGTAATTTCATCGTTAATGCCAGTCTGAGGTAGGTGCTGATCTAATTTTGTCAAATATGTTATCTTTTCTTTCCTCTACATTTCTCTGATCACTCTCTTTATGAAACGATTAAGCAGAACCGACCCTTTCTCCAAATTTGTTTTGGGTGTTGTGGTCCCATCGACATGTAACATATCTGGGGTGGTGTTTGCACTGTCTGTCCTTCCATGCGACATTGAAATTGTCAGAACTGAGTGAGTCTTGTGTTATAATTACGTTACACACACAAACGTTGCCGTCGACTTTCTTTGCTTCTTCAGCTGTTCTTTTCAATGGTTCAATTTAATTCATTCATGTAAGTTTCAATAACTGGATCAGGGCAAGGTTTTCTTTTTTTCTCTGCCAACTCTTCACAGCCTTGAATTTCTCTTTCAAAACTGTTTCTGTGTCTTTATTCTACAAAGGGGTTGAGCGGTTTGTTGGTTTAAATGGTGTTTCTTTTGCATTCTTGTACTCCTTTACTTTTCTATGATATTAACGTCCTTGTTGTGATGTTGCAAATGGTTCTTTTGCTTCGTTTGTTCTCCTTGTGATAATTTCTGTAATTTGATAACGACAGGAACCCACGGTCACGTGATGTAAAGGTGATTCCGCACTCATACCTTATGTACAATTTTGTCCAATGAGAGCAAAGTCAATGGCATTGTCAGTGCCACCCTGTCACTTTGTATGCGTTGGGGATGATGTCGTCAGTGTGCTGAGAAATACTTCATCCAGCATATCTTCCACCGCAACTCTCTGAGGATCGGTACCATGCTGATCCCACAGTTGTGATCTTGCATTAAGATCTGCACAGAGCATAACACAGTCACAGTCACCAAATGCATCTTTTATTTCCTCAAAACTGTCTAAGCCGTTCTTTTATGTGTGCGAACCTTGATATATGTATGCATTGCGTACAAGGCTTTTCTGATTACCAGGCTTTTTCAGAGAGAGAGAGAGAGAGAGAGAGAGAGAGAGAGGAGAGAGAGGAGAGGAGAGAGAGAGAGAGAGGAGAGAGAGAGAGAGAGAGAGAGAGAGAGAGCTAACGAATGATTTAATAAGTTAAGCTTACAAAGCCCATTCTCATGCAGGAGTTACGGTGGAGATGGGGCTGTTCGAAAATGAATGTCAAAGAATAGACCCCAACAATGAATGTCAGAAAACAACATCGTGATGAGGAAATCAAATCACGGAAATCATTAACATAGATCGAACACCGATGTGATTGTCATTAAGACTTCCAAAGGGTTTATCCACAGTCAACAAGATTTCCGTTTTCCACAGCTGAATTGCTGCTGGAAGTCAGTTGCACATTTTCTCTGTGAATAGAATGAACGCTTTCCATGTTTCTTATCATACCCTGCAGATACGCCATAATATCGTTGGCAGTCACGTTCTCTGGAGGGTCGTTCTGTTGTTCATTCGCCGGAGGCCTGTCTGGATCACAAACCACATCACAATATTTATCAACACAGTCTTGATCAGCCCCTGGCTTCACTGATCCAAACACCAAGACCAACACTTCATCGTGTGCAACTGTCACAGATTCTTTGTCACACTGCCTCAAATCGATCTTTGCTTGTCGCGGTGCTGTGTTTCTTCCGCAGGCTGAGTTACAGATGGAGGGAGAGGGTTATCACACTTGAAAATCTCATCGCATTTATCACGACTCTCGCTGGTTCTGTCAAAGTGGTAAAATACATTAGGAGGTGCCGCCAAAAATAAACCTGATGGAGAACATACATTTTCCCTCGCCTTTTTCTTTTGATTGCTTCTGTAGGTCTCTGCTTTGTGCCTATACCTGGTCAACTGTGACGGGCACTTGCAATGATTCGCAATGCTGTGGCCTTGAGTTTGCGTGGCAGGGGGCTTTTCGGTAGTTGAAGAGAATCGCAGAACGGCGACCGTTTGTTTTCCTCTGCCCTCTATTTTGAATGACAATGTCATTTCTTCCAGTGCAGCCGTGAGAGTGGCTTCTACAGTGGTGGGAGACCTTCAACAGGCATGCTGTACGACTTACAGTTGATATGAGTAGAAATTTTCTGGAGCGACTGAAACAAGTCTTGCCGGGTGCTGAACAAGGGAGCGAGAGAGAGAGAGAGAGAGAGAGGAGAGAGAGAGAGAGAGAGAGAGAGAGAGAGAGAGAAGACAGACAGACAGACAGACAGACAGACAGACAGACAGACAGACAGAGACAGAGACACTTTCAGGGCAATTTCAAGATCTTTTTCGGCAAACTCATTTTACTACACTAGTTATTTTGTTTGCGTGTCATACAAAGGTGTCAGCGTATGTGATATTATACCTGTTCTTGTGATTATACCACTTGCACAGGTATATTTTCAAAATATATGAACACACACACACACACACACACACACACACACACACACACACACACACACATATATATATATAATATATATATATATATATATAGAGAGAGAGAGAGAGAGAGAGAGAGAGAGAGAGAGAGAGAATGGTACTGAGGATCAGCGCAATCTTAAAAACAGTGCTCAACCACAGTGGGAGCGACATTTGTTATATTAAAAGCAAGTTAAAATCAAGCTACTAAAAACATCTACAAATTTGTTTCACGCTGTGCGGTCGTCAGGATGTGATCGCAAGTTAAAATCAAGCTGCTAAAAACATCTACAAATTTGTTTCATGCTGTGCGGTCGTCAGGATGTGATCACATCCTGACGACCGCACAGCGTGAAACAAATTTGATGTTTTTAGCAGCTTGATTTTAACTTAGCTTTTAATATAAAATATATATATTATTTCTTGCAGTCATTGCAACACCAAGTTGCTCTGTAAGTTGCTGGAATGGTGCTCGGTACTTATCCTTGGAATTTATTAGTTTATTGTAATTTAGTCCCTTGTAGATTCATTCCAAGAACTGGCCCTCAGCACTTGTGTCTTAAGAGGTTATCTTTTTATATTTTCTACTTTTCACAAGAAAATGTAGCTTGTTTTGCTCTTTCATGATTTTCTTTTGCTTCTTAGGTGGCACCTTTGGTTGGTTTTTTGAAAACTCAACAAACATACTACGGTATTGCACACCAGCCTTTTTCTGGGATAGATTCTTCTTAAAACCGAAAAGGCAGAGGAGTCAAATTACCACTTTCCGCGGTCACTGAGGAGAAACAATCAGGGTTCGAAATATCGGTATCTGACCAGGAGTTATATGTTAGTAAGTTTCCTCCCCATTGGAGATTGTCTTCCCCTTGAAGACTCTAAACTTGCTGAAGGCTCATTTTGAGAAGCGTTTAGTTTAGTTTTCCCCATTCACCCACTCAAGCACATACTGTTAGTTAGTCAGAATTATTTACCACTGCAGATATGAATGCTTATCTCCCTGTGTTTCTTCAAACTAAGACATAAGAGCAAGCTTTGTTTATAATTGAATATTTCGTGCAGTCATTGACAACACCAAGTTGCTCTGTAAGTTGCTGGAATGGTGCTCGGTACTTATCCTTGGGATTTATTAGTTTATTGTAATTTAGTCCCTTGTGGATTCATTCCAAGAAATGGCCCTCAGCACTTGTGTCTTGAGAGGTTATCTTTTTATATTTTCTACTTTTCACAAGAAAATGTAGCTTGTTTTGCTCTTTCATGATTTTCTTTTGCTTCTTAGGTGGCACCTTTGGTTGGTTTTTTGAAAACTCAACAAACATACTACAGTATTGCACACCAGCCTTTTTCTGGGATAGATTCTTCTTAAAACCGAAAAGGCAGAGGAGTCAAATTACCACTTTCCATGGTCACTGAGGAGAAGCAATCAGGTTTCAAAATATCGGTATCTGACCAGGAGTTATATGTTAGTAAGTTTCCTCCCCATTGGAGATTGTCTTCCCTTGAAGACTATTAACTTGCTGAAGGCTCATTTTGAGAAGCATTTAGTTTAGTTTTCCCCATTCACCCACTCAAGCACATACTGTTAGTTAGGCAGATTTATTTACCACTGCAGATATGAATGCTTATCTCCCCATATTTCTTCAATCTAAGACATAGAGCAAGCTTTGTTTATAACTGAATATTTCTTGCAGTCATTGCAACACCAAGTTGCTCTGTAAGTTGCTGGAATGGTGCTCAGTACTTATCCTTGGAATTTATCAGTTTATTGTAATTTAGTCCCTTGTGGATTCATTCCAAGAAATGGCCCTCAGCACTTGTGTCTTGAGAGGTTATCTTTTTTATATTTTCTACTTTTCACAAGAAAATGTAGCTTGTTTTGCTCTTTCATGATTTTCTTTTGCTTCTTAGGTGGCACCTTTGGTTGGTTTTTTGAAAACTCAACAAACATACTACAGTATTGCACACCAGCCTTTTTCTGGGATAGATTCTTCTTAAAACTGAAAAGGCAGAGGAGTCAAATTACCACTTTCCATGGTCACTGAGGAGAAGCAATCAGGTTTCAAAATATCGGTATCTGACCAGGAGTTATATGTTAGTAAGTTTCCTCCCCATTGGAGATTGTCTTCCCCTTGAAGACTATAAACTTGCTGATGGCTCATTTTGAGAAGCATTTAGTTTAGTTTTCCCCATTCACCCACTCAAGCACATACTGTTAGTTAGGCAGATTTATTTACCACTGCAGATATGAATGCTTATCTCCCTGTATTTTTTCAATCTAAGACATAAGAGCAAGCTTTGTTTATAATTGAATATTTCTTGCAGTCATTGCAACACCAAGTTGCTCTGTAAGTTGCTGGAATGGTGCTCAGTACTTATCCTTGGAATTTATCAGTTTATTGTAATTTAGTCCCTTGTGGATTCATTCCAAGAACTGGCCCTCAGCACTTGTGCCTTGAGAGGTTATCTTTTTATATTTTCTACTTTTCACAAGAAAATGTAGCTTGTTTTGCTCTTTCATGATTTTCTTTTGCTTCTTAGGTGGCACCTTTGGTTGGTTTTTTGAAAACTCAACAAACATACTACGGTATTGCACACCAGCCTTTTTCTGGGATAGATTCTTCTTAAAACTGAAAAGGCAGAGGAGTCAAATTACCACTTTCCGCGGTCACTGAGGAGAAACAATCAGGTTTCGAAATATCGGTATCTGACCAGGAGTTATATGTTAGTAAGTTTCCTCCCCATTGGAGATTGTCTTCCCCTTGAAGACTATTAACTTGCTGAAGGCTCATTTTGAGAAGCATTTAGTTTAGTTTTCCCCATTCACCCACTCAAACACATACTGTTAGTTAGTCAGAATTATTTACCACTGCAGATATGAATGCTTATCTCCCCGTATTTCTTCAATCTAAAACATAAGAGCAAGTTTTTGTTTATAATTGAATATATATATATATATATATATATATATATATATATATATATATATCCCTTGCCTCCTTGAATGGATCCTCAAACATAGGCTCAAGGATTGTCCCCTACATTTTATACTGTTTGCATAATGTTTTTAGTTGTTCATCAACATTTTTTTCCTCTTCACACTTTCGTTTTGTTTCATTTTACTACCCTTTGCTGGCTGCTTTGGGGGTGCTGTTGGATTCTTTTTTGAACCTTTGGTGGTGAGACACCACAGAGTTATGGGCTGTGGTGTGTCTGTATTTGACGCCAAGAGCACAGACACAATCAGCCGTGTCTCCCTGATGAGTCGGATCCAGCGGACGAAAGGCCTAGGAGCAGGCAATATGAATAGATCTGCTTTTGAGGGGGATTACGATGGTTCCCTCATGCAGCTAGTGAGGGGTTTTCATAGTTATGATATATTTTCTTAATTTTATGTTTCCACTTTCTTCATGTTCAAACACCTCCCCCCCCCTCCCCCACGCCCTTCCTTTTTTTTTCAAATATTTCTTTAAAGTTCAACTCTTTGCCAAGTCATTACTATAATGACGTAAGAAGGAACTAGTCGCAATAAACAATCACATTTCTTTGTATGAAAGACAAACTATTCCAAATGTTAAGGGATGGAAATTAAACAAAAAATCATATTCTTTAAACTCCTTTATTTACAAAAATGGCTCCTTGCGTATCTATAAACTTAGGTCAGATTACCGTGATGACCGCGGTCAACTAAAACTCCCATAGATGGTTATTAATTGAGTGTATGATGAATACGTTACCTGTACAGGCGACGAAATGAACGGATTTCTTATAAAAAAAAAAGTCTACGTCAAACAGACCCTGACTTGCTTTCTTATGAAGGGGAGAGAAGAGAAAGAAGGAGGAGGGAAGAAAACTACTACGCTATCAAGATCACGGAGGTGTGATTCTTCCCATTCTTACGGGAGTGATTCATTCACTAGGGAGCCAATCCAGCAGACGATCCCACAGGTGATAAACACATCGCTGTCGTTGTGCTCTCCAAACAAAACAATGTACAGTTGGTAAGGCAGTAAACCATGAACACACGTGAGAGAATCCTTAAAGGCACAAAGATAAAACACATCACAATACAATACAACCCATCACAACACAACAGTGAACAATACGATGCGACGTCAGTCAACACAACACAAAGTAAGTCAATTAAACAAACACAACACTATGTACAAGAACACAACATAATGTGACACAACACAGCACAACGCAAAGCAGCATAACGTAACTTGCACAACACATCATCACACAACAAATTACAACATAACGCAACACGACTCAAAAGTAACTCAACCCATAAACACAACACAGGGCAACACCACACGAAGCAACACAACGTAACACAGCGCAATACAATATTATGAAACACAACAGAAGTGTATGTGGCCTGATAGATCAATCATTCTCTCTCTCTCTCTCTCTCTTTCTCTCTCTCTCTCTCTCTCTCTCTCTCTCTCTCTCTCTCTCTCTCTCTCAGGCATGGTGGATATACAGATTAGCTATCATGATAATGAAATATTTAAAATAATGCATGAAAGTAGGTTGATTAAAAAGAATTAACATCAAACTAATTCTTCAGCAAGCGTCCATGAAGGTTGTAATAAATGTGCAACTGTCACTGATTTCTGTGTTGCAGTTTTACTATCAAGGATGGGGTGTATGTGCCATTGATCACCCACAAATGTAATAGTAGGAAGGCGAATCCATGCAATAAGATACAAAAGGAAACTCTTCTACAATAACTACCTTTAACTGGTTACCTTCATCTTTTAATGATTTTGAGTTGTACAATAATGAACTCAAGCGACCTCAACAGAGAACTTTGGTACGATCAATACAAACCATTTGGAGAGATCTCCAGTGGATCTGGAAAATAGGTGAGCCTCTTGTGTGTATGTTTGGAATCTTTGGAAATGTTTTGATTGTTCCGATCGTGTGTCGTCTTCCGGCGTCCACTTCTAGTGTTTTCTTCGGAGTTCTGGCCTGCTCTGATCTGCTGCATTTGATTACATTGCCCCTAAACAGTTTGCTCAAGAAACATTCAGTGTGCCTTACTTTCAAACACTCGGTTCATGGCAGTGTAAACTGTGGATGATGATGCTTAACACGACTAGCACTCTTTCTCCTTGGATGCTAGTGGCCCTCACCATTGCTAAGGGCAGCTTCCATCATATGGCCACTTGGTGTCAGTGCTGTGTGGACGAAGGAAATGTCGCAAGTTTCTGCCGGTTTAATGACCATTGTCATCGCTCTGATCCACTCTCACTATATCTATGGTTATGACATAGGATCTTGTTATTGGACATGCTGTCCTGGTGTTGTATCAGAACTTACAGATGGTTTTCTAAAACAATTTGGCCGTGGATACTCATGGGTGAAAGATTTTGGGTCCCTTTTATCTTGTTAGGGGCTGGCAACAGCGTTCTTCTCTGGACACTTTTCAGATCTTTCAGAGCGGGCATGCGTCTTCCTTTACAACGGGTCTATTCAGGATTCTAGAAGGCAAAAAGTAACTGCATTGACTGTCACCTTGATCGCTACCAATATGTGCTTTTTCTTCCTCCGAACGCCGTCCGAAATACGTAAGATTGCTTTCCGATCTGTTGACAGAACTGACCCCATTCAGTATGGACGGTATCAAGTCTTCTCTGCAGCCAGCAGCATCCTGGTGTACT
>CM065732.1:1854042-1859042 GCA_033310375.1 Conus canariensis | reverse complement strand
TATTGCGCCAATTTGGGACACCATTACATATATCACGGGTTATGCACATTCCAAACGAATTAAAAAAACACCTATATTTTCCTTTATCATTGAGTAAACTGAGGGAACATTATGTTTCCTAAAATGCATAGCAACTGTTAAAATTAAAAGTGGAACTGCCATGCCCGTGGAATATATCATGAGAATCATTGGCAGTTCTACCCAGATCGCCAGTCAAAATGCAACGCACATCAGTCATCGGTTACATTTCTCGGCTCGTGTAGCTTTTATTTTACGTTTCCTTTGAAAGGTAAACCGATCGAGTTGTGTGCACGTGGGACATTGCAACAAAGTGTTACTAGGGACACACCTCGATTGGAAAGAAAACGGTAAGGTGGGGCACAGACGTGTGCGAGGACTCCAGGGGTTTAACACGTTTCCCTCACCGTCTTTGCTGCCTAGCCAGTTGAAAAGTCCTGTTAGTCACTTCATTAGTGTGAGACCCAAACAATTTCAAAATTTTGATGTGTCGTGTGTTTTGTTCTTCCTTTATATATCATTTTAAACATTGTAAAAGATACTGAACGTTTTAAGAATTGAAAAGTCATGTCGCTAGTCACCTCTCTTCTAAACGTACCTATGAACAGCATCTTCCAGGCGGGCTGCTTGTAGAGCAGACCCGTTGACCCCTTAGCAGTGCCCAGCCTGCCCTCCTGTCGCTGCTGAAGGAGCAGTGTAGCTGCTGCTGGTAGTGAGCTATGGCAACACGTCGCCTGGATGTTGGGTGTCACACTGCTGGGGCGTGGTTCCTAGATTTTCTTCTGCTCCCAAGGGAGTATCAGTGCTGCTGATGAGAATGGAAGATAGTGCCACCAAGAGAAGATGGGCACAAGAGTGAAAGACGGTGCTGTTGTAAGATTAACAGTGACAGCCCTTGGGAGTGAAACATTTGACTAATTTTTCAATGCGATGTGTGTGCTCCAAAACATTTCTGGGATCTTAAACTCTTCAGCTAGAGAGCCCTCTGGTATCAAAAATGATGTTTAAAGAATTACTAGGAACACGTGAGGGAAAAAAAGCATTTCCTAATTCATAATCAAGTATCTATGGTCTTGGTGGAAAGATTTTGTTCTCAAAAGGATGAGGGGTGAAGGGGCGTGGAGGGGAGGGGAGGGGGGGGGGGGCGAATGGAAGTCTGGCCAGTGGATAAATGATGTTGCCCTGTTTAGGTGCCTGTACTCTTCCGAGAGAGAGGGGAGGGGGAGGTGGGCTTGTGTTTTTCCTGCCTGTTCTTGTTCAGGGGAGTTATTCCTCAGCAAAGCAGATAGGAGAACATTATTGTTTATATTTCCTTCTGTCTCCATCTCAAGGACATATACATTTGGCCCCAGGGCGTTTGCCTTGCTGTCATCATCTTCCCCTTTCTTGTTTTGATAGTAGTGTGCGTTTGGTTGAGGAACCGTTTGCTCTGAGGAAATGTTTACTCTCGGTATCTAATGATTTGTTATATTTATTTATTTATTTATTTTGCATACTTATTTTACATATCTATTTATATCTTACTTGATGAGACTTATTTTAGTGAAATATAACTATCAGTCCTGCCACTCCTAGTGTGGTATCTGCATTTTGGCCAGGTGCGTAAGACATGCTTATGTTGTCATCGTTGTCGTCATCGTTGTTGGTGGGTGTTGTAGTTGTTGTTGTTGTTGCTGCTGCTGCTGCTGCTGCTGTTATTCTTGTTGTTGTCGTTGTTTTACACACTCATACAAACTGGCTGTCAAGATCAAGCACACAATCAGAAACAGATTCTTAAAAAGAAACTATAGCATTGTCAACATCAAAATCATTAGAGCTTGGAAGAATTTCGAGCAGCACATGTGAGCAGACATAGAGACCATCCTATAGCATTGTCAACATCAAAATCATTAGAGCTTGGAAGAATTTCGAGCAGCACATGTGAGCAGACATAGAGACCATCCTCTTTCACATCAAAGCCCTGCCGATCCGTTGACCTGCAGAAATCAAGCAGGACGTACAAAGCAGTGAGTTCTAAAATAAGAGGAGAGAGAGAGAGAGAGAGAGAGAGAGAGAGAGAGAGAGAGAGAGAGAGAGAGAGAGAGAGAGAGACCGTACTTCCGTTTGGGTACGCCATTGTGTTATTGGGTAAGACGTGTTTCCGGTTTGAAATAAAACGCCAGGGGGCGCAAAAAGCATGGGCCCAACATGGCGACTTACTAACGTATTTTCCTGGTGAGTCGCTTTGTATGATTGATGGACATATCTCCTTCGTGTGGTATTGGTACTGACTGACTCGTAGTTTTCACGTGTTAGGCGGGAATCAACAAAAGAAAGAAAGAAAAGAAGGTAACGTGGCATAAGGAATAAGACCCCCAGATCAATTCAACTTCAAAGACCCAGGCTCTTGGGCCCAGTGGAAAGACCAGTTCAAAAGATGCAGGCTCATCACTGAGCTGATTGAGGAATCAGGGGAAATTCAGGTAGCCACCCTTCCATGCCTAATGGGATCCGAGGCTGACCACGCTTTCAATCAATTGACACTGGACAACATCCCGCTCACTGACACTCAAAATATCTTAGGGCACTGTATGATCTAGCGGAAAACGCTGACTTTCCAGACAAAGAGGATACAATTAGGGATAGGCGGGTCCTGGGCGTACACGACCCACAGCTGTCCGAAAAACTGCAGATTGAAGCCAATCTAAGCCTCCAGAAAGCCATCGCAATCGCTCGTCAGCATGAGGTCGTTAAAAAAGCAACTACAGACACAACGCCATTTCAGCGAAGAGGACTGCGACGTTGCTTTCCGCAGAGAGGTAGGGGCAGAGGCCAACAGTGGTGTAGAGGTAGCCAGAGTACTAGAGGACAACCCGCATCACGCATAAGCAATGGAGCACGTAGGGGAGGAAAGAGGGGACAGCATGGTCCGTGACTGCACGTTCTGTGCAAGCACTCATGCGCAAAGAAGATGTCCGGCCTACAACAGACAATGTAGGAAATGTGGAGAAATGAATCACTTTGCAAGGTCAAAAATGGGCAAATGTAAAGCTTCTCTCAATGCAGTAGAAAGAGAGGACGGACGAAATGAGGAGTATGACGAGTACAAAGAAGACCTAGACGAGGCGTTCCTCATGTCCGTCAACGGGAAGAAAACCACGGGAGCATGGACTGTGGATGTCAACCTTCACAACAAACGCACTACATTCAAAACTGACACGGAAGCAGACGTCTCTGTCATTCCTGTCTCTCTGTACAACGCCATGAAGCCCAAGCCAACAATTGTTCCAACAAGAACCGTGTTGAGAAGCCCAGGGGGAGTGTTGGACTGCAAAGGGAAATCAGAATCGACACAAAGGTTAGGGGAAAGGAGTGCAGCTTGAAGTTGTATGTTGTGGACGTGGAGACAGACTGCCTTCTAGGGCGAGAAGCAGCAGCAAGGCTAGAGCTCGTCAAGAGAATGGACACAGTAGGCAAGGAGGAAGAGCTGTTTTCAGGACTGAGCAGTGAACCAGTCAAGTGTGTTCTGATCCACATAACACTCAGAGAAGACGCGCAGCCATACTCTGTCATGACGGCAAGATGGGTTCCGATTCCTCGAGTCGAGAAGGTCAAAGTAGAACTTGAGAGAATGAAGAGTAGTGGCGTAAGTGAAGAGGTGACCAAACCAACAGGCTGGTGTGCACCCAAGGTACCAGTTTTGAAGCCTTAAGGAGCAGTTAGGATCTGCACAGATTTCAAGAGACTGAACCAGGCTGTCAAGCGAGAGAGGTACATGATGCCCACTCTCGAAGATGTTCTTCACAAACTGAAAGATGCCAAGGTCTTTAGCAAACTTGACGCAACCCAAGGATTCTACCAGATTCCACTAGATCCTGCCACAGCGGAGCTGACCGTGTGGCCATTGCTATTACAAAAGGCTGCCATTCGGCATTTGCAGTGCCCCGGAGATCTTCCAGAGAGTCAAGGAAGGGATCTTGAGAGATGAGACCAACGTCCTCTGCTACATAGATGACATTCTGGTCTTCGGAAAGATGGAGGAAGAACATGACCGCCAGAAGGACCGGGTTATAAAGGAACGTGAAGCGGCAAACTTGACATTGAACAGAGACAAATGCGAATTCAAGACAGAGGTGCAGTTCCCTGGGCACAAGATCATCCAGAAAGGTACAACACCAGACCCGTCGAAGGTGCGAGCGATCCTAGAAATGCCAGATCCAATACACCTTCCAGAGCTCAGACGCTTCATGGGGATGGTGAACTGCCTGGGGAGATACCTGCCCAACTTTTCGACAACCTTGAAAACCATCAGTGAGCTGTTGGAGAAGGATCGAGGATGGACCTGGGGACCAGCACAGTCCAAAGCAGCGACCAGGGTCCCAGAAATGCTGACTGAAGCCCCAACCTTGACATTCTTTGACACATACAAGGTGACAACCATCAGTGCTGACGCCAGCAGCTACGGCCTATGGGCAGTGCTCCTACAGGAACATCCAGATGGATTAAGGCCAGTCGCCTTTTCATCCAGGACTCTAACCGATGCTCAGAAGAGGTACGCGCAAATTGAAAAGGAGTGTCTGGCAACAGCATGGGCGTGTGAGAAATTCGAAAGATACCTGGAAGAGCTATCGGAGTTCCAGATCCTCACAGATCTCAAAAGAGCTCTCAGACACGCCGCTCAGGTGCCAGAGATTGTTGCTGAGGTTAATGAGGTTCAGCCTGAAAGCAGAACATGTTCCAGGGAAAAACATGCATGTAGTCGACGCACTGTCCAGAAGCCCAGCTGATGCAGAAGAAGACTCCTCACACGCAGAAGTCCAAGCGCACATCAATGAGATCATGGCATCATGGCCAATGAGAGATGCCAGACTGAAAGAAATCAGAGAGGAGAGCCTCCAAGACGTGAACCTGCAAGCTGCCATGCAGTACACTATCAACGGTTGGCCGGAGAACAAGGCAGATGTACAGCTAGCTGCTAGGGACTTGTTTGTCCTTCGACATGA
>CM065732.1:1776542-1849042 GCA_033310375.1 Conus canariensis | reverse complement strand
CTAGGTCGGACGTGACCCCCTCCCCCCCCCCCCAGCGACACCCCCCCCCCCCCCCCCCCCGCCGCGCGTCACAATCGTTGACCCTAACCAGCGAACAAACCGACCACAACCCCAGTTTCCCCTAATAAAACGTGCGGAGCACAATCAACGTTATTAACACAAAACAAATACAGAAACAGGCACTCAGATTTGTGACAGATGTCAGTAAGACCAGCGCCCAGCAGTAGCTTTTTAACAAATACAAGTCCCGGATCAGTTGTCCATGCACAGGGTGTTGTGCAGTATGCGAATGCAGTGGTTGCATGCACAACACAGACATGCACGATTGAACGACACCACACGTTGTCTCCAATGCACACAAACAACACAAGGTCAAGGGGATCGCCCTGACTGACTGTCCTGTTGAAGCACTGTAGAACACAAAGGGGTGGGTCCCCATCACCTCTAATGAAGTTCCTGATGGACTGTCCTGTTGAAGCACTGTAGAACACAAAGGGGGGGGTCCCCATCACCTCTAATGAAGTTCCTGATGGACTGTCCTGTTGAAGCACTGTAGAACACAAAGGGGTGGGTCCCCATCACCTCTAATGAAGTTCCTGATGGACTGTCCTGTTGAAGCACTGTAGAACACAAAGGGGTGGGTCCCCATCACCTCTAATGAAGTTCCTGGTGGACTGTCCTGTTGAAACAGTGTAGAACACAATGGGGTGGGTCCCCATCACCTCTAATGAAGTTCCTGATGACTGTCCTGTTGAAGCAGTGTAGAACACAAAGGGGTGGGTCCCATCACCTCTAATAAAGTTCCTGATGGACTGTCCTGTTGAAGCAGTGTAGAACACAAAGGGGTGGGTGCCCATCACCTCCAATCAAGTTCCTGGTGGACTGTCCTGTTGAAGCAGTGTAGAACACAAAGGGGTGGGTGCCCATCACCTCTAATGAAGTTCCTGGTGGACTGTCCTGTTGAAACAGTGTAGAACACAATGGGGTGGGTCCCCATCACCTCTAATGAAGTTCCTGGTGCACTGTCCTGTTGAAGCAGTGTAGAACACAAAGGGGTGTGTGCCCATCACCTCTAATAAAGTTCCTGGTGGACTGTCCTGTTGAAGCAGTGTAGAACACAAAGGGGTGGGTGCCCATCACCTCTAATAAAGTTCCTGGTGGACTGTCCTGTTGAAGCAGTGTAGAACACAAAGGGGTGGGTGGCCATCACCTCTAATAAAGTTCCTGGTGGACTGTCCTGTTGAAGCAGTGTAGAACACAAAGGGGTGTGTGCCCATCACCTCTAATAAAGTTCCTGGTGGACTGTTCTGTTGAAGCAGTGTAGAACACAAAGGGGTGGATGCCCATCACCTCTAATGAAGTTCCTGGTGGACTGTCCTGTTGAAGCAGTGTAGAACACAAAGGGGTGGGTGCCCATCACCTCTAATGAAGTTCAACGGGTCCATGTGGAACTCCCAGTCCGTGGAGCACAGGACACACCTCCAGGACAGGTGGGCGGCACACAGGAGCACCACCAGCAACACGGCCAGCACGACGACCAGGGCGGGGTCGGAGGTTGTAATCCCTGGTCTTCTCAATGGGACACACACACACACACACACACACACACACACACACACACACACACACACTCACACACACACACACACACACACACACACACACACATACACGCGCGCGCGCACGCACGCACACACGCAGGCACGCATGTTCACACGCACTCTCTCAAGTATGCTCGAATGAACGTGCGCGTGAGGAGGGGGGGAGGGGGGCACACATATGCGCGCCCACGCACGCACGCACACACACACACACACACACGCGCGCGCACACACACACACACACACACACACACACACAGAGGGGAAATGGGTAGGAAGGACACCATAAACGCCCCCCCCCCCCCCCCGACCCTCTCAACAAATAGCCACCACAAGCAACCACTCCATGGTAGTGGGTCAATGTTAGTTACAATCACCATTCTATGTGACACAGAACATATCACCACATACACATCATCCTCTCAACAAATAGCCGCCACTATCAGCCACTCTATGGTAGTAGGTCGATGACAGTTATTATCACCATTTGATATGACACAGAACATAACACCACATACACACACTCTTGATCATGGTGACATCGCGACTGAAAATGGTATGGAAGGATAAGATCCCATGGAAAGAACAACAGGCTCTTAAATGGAGTCATAATATATTCCACCTCCCTGTATACTGGCATGCCATGGACCATCTCAGCGAATCTGAAAATAAGAAATCAAGATGTGGAAATGAGGTGTGAACGCACGAAACGGAACATCAGACATGCTGATCATATAACCAATCACAGAGGATCACATGAACATCAGACATGCTGATCATATAACCAATCACAGAGGATCATACGAACATCAGACATGCTGATCATATAACCAATCACAGAGGATCACGAACATCAGACATGCTGATCATATAACCAATCACAGAGGATCACATGAACATCAGACATGCTGATCATATAACCAATCACAGAGGATCACACGAACATCAGACATGCTGATCATATAACCAATCACAGAGGATCACACGAACATCAGACATGCTGATCATATAACCAATCACAGAGGATCTCACCAAGTTTTACTGACGTCAGACAAGGACGGAAAACAGCACTGGTATGGCCATGTAACAAGATTCTGTCACCTTGCTGAAACACACCTCCGGGGAATAGTTGAAGGAAGGAGATGGAAAAAGAAGACCTAAAAGGACAGACGACATTGCAGAATGAACATGGAAACCATGTGTCGGCATTCTGACAGAACTGGAGGAACCCGGCGCAGTATTCTGTCATTCTATTCTAGTCCTATCGGCGGTACTTCTATAGCGCCAGTTCGTAGTAACAGACCCGCCTCTACGTGTTTTATCGTTCACTGTCTCGATTAGACAAATGCCTGCCTACCTGGGTACAGCCAATCAAAGAGTCACAGACTGGTGCCACATTCAGCCGTTTTCCATGTCATTGAGTCGAACACCACTCACTCACGTTCCACCCTTTCCCTCTCAGTATGCATGCTGTGCATACACATGTCAACCCATTTGTGCCCCATTTGCTGGTTTAAAAGCTGCATCACAGTGTTGGTCTGCATGCTGATTGAACATACATAGCAGCCATTTTGATATGAAATGTTGAAATATTGACATTGAACATGTCTCTTTTTAGGGGCTGGGGGGTCGAGAGGGTAGTGGTTTTCCATAACATCAAACAAGAAAGATACATACTTTTTTTTCTTCATTTCTTTAGTTTCAATAGCCTCAACGTAGTGAAAATTAAAAACCAGTCCACATACGTGAATTCCAAACTTAGGAACACAAGATAAACTATACACTATAAAGGCCTGCATCCCACCTCAAGCCTTCCGCAAACAAGAACGCATTCCAAACACAATTTCCATCAAATGGAAAAACAGTATCAAAAACAAATGAAGGCAGGTTTGATTTGGGTTCTATGGCAAACCATGTATCAGCAGGAGGGGTTCCTAACAATCTTCAAAAAAAAAAAGGAAAAGAAAAGAAACAAAAGGAAAAATAGTCAAGTTCTAAGAGCACAAAAATGAAATGTTTTCAGCCAGAGCTTAGGAAACACAAATATTTAATTCATGAAGTATGCATCATGACATAATCTACAGGGAACAACACAATCTCTCAGCTCCTTCAGAACAGGATGAGTTCAAGTGTGCACGTTAGTCCGTGTTGAAGGTGTAAACGCACTTGTCATGGGCGCCAGATTTGCATTGTATGCCTGTCCAACCAATCTCCTTCTGGGGCAGAGAGTCCGCCAGCTTCAGTGTTGTGAACAAGTTGTTGAATGTAAGATAGAAGGATCTATCATGTTCTGGCTGCAACTCAGCTATCAAATCAATAACACCCACCTGCCACCTTTCACCCAACACACACACACACTGCCAACTCATTGTAAACTTATTTCATGACCTGCATCTAAAGTCTATCTCTCGCCATTTCTGAAGACTGTTGCTGTTGCTAGAACAGTCAACAGACAGTGATTGAAATGAGAGATGTTTTCTTTGCATCTTCTTCGCCACTGTCTTCATCAGTATCAACATCACCTCCCTCTGGTGGGTCGATATAGGTCATGGTCCCTTCAAAGCTTGTGTCATTCTGAAGCGTATGCTTCATGAACAGACCATGACCAATTCATGAACAGAGAATTGTGTGAAAAAAAATCACAATGATTAGTGAGTGTGAGCGGATATAAAAACACCCTTCTTCATCCCATCGTGCCTAGAAAGGGACGCTAGCTTTGGTCCACACAGCACCAATGGTAATTAATGTTTCGTCAAATTGAGAAAACCGGTTGCGTATTAGGGTCCAATAACCAACTTGTGTTCTTTATTGTATACAAAATGTTTCAAAGCAAACAAGACATGGACTGACCTTTCAATGTGACTCATCACGGACGACAAAAGGTGTCCAGCCTTACAAATGGCAGTGTCCTCGAACAAAACAAAGGGACATCAGTATAATAAACTGGTCACACAATACAACAGTTCTCTCCCCATCACTGCTAGCATTAGCCAGCTGCAAACATTCAGACACTGGTCACACAATACAACAGTTCTCTCCCCATCACTGCTAGCATTAGCCAGCTGCAAACATTCAGACACTGGTCACACAATACAACAGTTCTCTCCCCATCACTGCTAGCATTAGCCAGCTGCAAACATTCAGACACTGGTCACACAATACAACAGTTCTCTCCCTATCACTGCTAGCATTAGCCAGCTGCAAACATTCAGACACTGGTCACACAATACAACAGTTCTCTCCCCATCACTGCTAGCATTAGCCAGCTGCAAACATTCAGACATGGTCACACAATACAACAGTTCTCTCCCTATCACTGCTAGCATTAGCCAGCTGCAAACATTCAGACACTGGTCACACAATACAACAGTTCTCTCCCCATCACTGCTAGCATTAGCCAGCTGCAAACATTCAGACGGGTAATGACTCAAAGGCAAATGATGCCAGCGTTTCTAAAAAGGGACAATGGGATTATATGACTAATAGCAATGGCTAAATTCCCTCCTCTTTTCTAAGCTGGTGATGGAGATTTTAGGCCTGTGTGAGATGTTGTGTGTACGTTAACATGCTGAACATAGGTTTAAAGTCTTATTTAAAAGCCTTTTCAATAAATAGTTTTATAACTCTGAGAGAAAATATACTCCTGTACTCAAACAAGCCAGCGGAGATTCAAACCAGTGACATAGACATCAGGATCAGGAGCGCAATGTTTTTGTCAACTGAGTTATTCCGGCGTGATGGCGCAGTGACTGAGTTATTCCAGCGTGATGGCGCAGTGACTGAGTTCTTCCAGCGTGATGGCGCAGTGACTGAGTTATTCCAGCGTGATGGCGCAGTGACTGAGTTATTCCAGCGTGATGGCGCAGTGACTGAGTTATTCCGGCGTGATGGCGCAGTGACTGAGTTCTTCCGGCGTGATGGCGCAGTGACTGAGTTATTCCAGCGTGATGGCGCAGTGACTAAACGTGTGGTGAAAACAGAAGAGAAAGATCAAGAAGCGTGACATTAAAAAAGTGTGGCTGTTAAACCCGTATAACAGGTGTAGAAATATTCGTTCAGAAATATCAAGATAACAGTACAAAATGTATTCAGAAATATTCCTGGTTCCTATCCTTCAAAAGTAACATGGAGGCAGGGAAATATCTATATCTTATCGGTGGTGAAGAGGTATCCTTGCACGGTTTAGAAATAGAACTCTGGGATTAAATGCTAATAAAAGATGGTATCTGAATGACGCTGATTTTGATGATTCATGTCCATTGTGTAATGATGTTGCAATTAAAGAAGATGAGTTACATTTTTTGTTCACTTGTCCTGCTTATGAAAACATTAGAAAAAAAAAATCAAAACTCTTTGACCATAACACAGTAAGGAGTCGAAACCTTAACAATATTTTGCAAACATGATGACATATTGTTAAAGATGCTGGCAAAATATGTAACAGAAGACGTAGACATCCGGGAGAAAATCATGAATGAATACAAGTTGAAAACATTGAGGGGATATCAATTATATTTCTTTTCATTGTTTAGAATACGTATTTGACCTTAAAGCTTGATGGTTCAAGTGAATGGTTCTCATACTATCAAGCCAGACAAATTATCTGTGCAGAGAATATGTATGAACGGGCAGAAGGGAGGATCAGGGTATGAATGCGTGCGTGCAAGTCGATGGGAGGAGATTGGATGGATCAGTGTGCGCTTGTGAAAGGAATGGCTGTTATGTGAGAATGATTTCGTACTAGAACATAGACAATAAACAAACGAGTGATGGAAATGCAAATAATTTCTTAATTTTGATTACTTGTGTAGACACCTAATTTGCAGTTCTTCTTTTGTTTTCTTATCTTCTGTGCAAAAACAAATCAAAAACACTGTGCCCACTTGACAAGAAAGGCTGTTAGCCAATGTCAATAAAAGATGTCAGTGTCAGTGTCACTGTGTCTAATACCTCATGATTTTGTAAAAAGACGTAAAATGGAACTACTACTGCTACTGCTACTACTACTACTACTATTACTACTACTACTACTACTAACGACGACGACGACGACGACGACGACGACGACGACGACGACGACGGCTATTACTACTACTACTTGTACACACGGAGGCGTGCATACAACAAATCACAAAATAATAGTATGATAATTGAGATCTTACAAGTTGATAACAATACGCCAACGTGAGTGAACCCGCTATTTTGCTCAATCTGTCTCCTTCAATTGAATGAGTGATAAAAAAAAGAAGTAAAAAGGAAAATTCATCATCATCACAGAATACAGTCAAAAGTTGTTACGGATGGCGTGGTACTGTGTGTATGACTGTCTGACTCTCACTTTCAAGTTGAGTTAAGTGGAGTCTCACAGTGTACGTCAAATTACGTCAACTACCAACCTGGCGGTCAGCCTTTCCACGTCATAACAGAGAAAACGACAAATAAAAAAAAAGTACAGCCCCAGGCTGGACTCAAGGCCTCAGTCTCACCGGGTACAGCAAACTACGACGAACTACTGACCTGACGGTCAGCCTCTCCACGTTGTAACAGAGACAGCGACGAACTACTGACCTGACGGACAGCCTCTCCACGTTGTAACAGAGACAGCGACGAACTACTGACCTGACGGTCAGCCTCTCCACGTCGTAACAGAGACAGCGACGAACTACTGACCTGACGGTCAGCCTCTCCACGTCGTAACAGAGACAGCGACGAACTACTGACCTGACGGTCAGCCTCTCCACGTCGTAACAGAGACAGCGACGAACTACTGACCTGACCGTCAGCCTCCCCACGTCGTAACAGAGACAGCGACGAACTACTGACCTGACGGTCAGCCTCCCCACGTCGTAACAGAGACAGCGACGAACTACTGACCTGACGGTCAGCCTCCCCACGTCGTAACAGAGACAGCGACGAACTACTGACCTGACCGTCAGCCTCTCACGTCGTACCAGAGACAGCGACGAACTACTGACCTGACCGTCAGCCTCTCCACGTCCTAACAGACACAGCGACGAACTACTGACCTGACGGTCAGCCTCTCCACGTCGTAACAGACACAGCGACGAACTACTGACCTGACGGTCAGCCTCTCCACGTCGTAACAGACACAGCGACAAACTACTGACCTGGCGGTCAGCCTCTCTACATCCTAACAGACACAACGACGAACTACTGACCTGACGGTCAGCCTCTCCACGTCGTAACAGAGACAGCGACGAAGAACAAACAAAGACAGTCCCAGATCGGACTCAGGGTGTCACCATTTTTCTTTCTCTCCCGCTCCCGTTTTTTTTTTTTTGTTCATTTATTTTATTTACGTCATCTGTCAATGTAATTTTTCGTTGACGTCATAATTTCCGTTGACATCACCAAAGTCTTCCATGCACATTTCTCGAAGAGTCCCCATTCTGACAGTGCTTGGTCGTCAGATTACAATAGACAATGGAACATGTCATGTTGTGACGTGTGTAACAAAACAAAAAGAAGACGGCATGTTCTGGAATCAAAACACGTGGCTGGTTCACAACAGCAGGAGGAAAAGATTACAGTCAAAGGAATTGTGGAAGAGAGTTTCTGAAATATCTTGCACAGATGTTGCTGAATGCGGGAATACAATTTACAAACAGCACCCCCCCCCTCCCTCCACCCCGCCATCCCCCTCCCTCCCAGTCCCACCGTCCTGCCACTTGGCAGGCATCCCTACAGAGCCATGCACGTGACAAGGCCCGCCAGCTTCGTCAACAGTGCGGTAAGCTGTGCGAACCATACTACATGAACAGCAACAATACCCAGCATGCCTCGGGATGCTTTGACAGAGGAGGAGCGGTACCCAGCATTGTCCTCCAAAGTGCCCGTGATGGACACTTACACGGCAGCAGCAGCAGCAGCAACATCAGCAGCACCACCAGCAACAGCAACATAGCAGGTAAACTCGGTCTGTCTGTCGGTCTGTCTGTCTGTCTGTCTGTCTGTCTGTCTCTCTCTCTCTCTCTCTCTCTCTCTCTCTCTCTCTCTCTCTCTCTCTCTCTCTCTTATCACACATAACATGTGTGTGTGTGTGTGTGTGTGTGTGTGTGTGTGTGTGTGTGTGTGTGTGTTCGTTCGTTCGTTCTTTGTTTTTACGTCTTTTCACTATAAGTGATATTAGACCAAAGTGTGCGTGAGTGAGTGCATTCTGTCTGTGAGTGTGTGAGAGTGTAAATGTGTGAGGTAATGTAAAACTGTGAACACTGCATTAACAGTAAAGAGGTAATGTTAAAGATACATATAACAAACAAAATGCAAAATACAGAAACGTGGGTGGGTGGATGTGTCCCTCACCACTAATCTACATTGGAAGAAAAAAAAATCTACAGGAATGACCTGATGGGTGTGTGAATTAGGGATTCAGCAATTTGTAGTAAAACCTTTGTATCATATAATAAATCTTCTATGTTTTCTTCCGAAACATTCTTTGCTGTGACTGAATCAGGTAGAAAACCTCGGAGACTTTTACAATGGAACAAAATGTGATTAAGTGTGATTTGTGCACCACACAGGCAATACACATTGTTGGAGAATTTTGTTTTTAAGGCGTTCATTTTTAGGCGGAAAAAAGGGAAGTTACAAGTCTAGAATAATATAACGGTGCTTTTGACAACTTTCTTGATACAATTTCCAACGGAACTGCAGCTGTATTTTGTGTTAGAGTCTTTTCATCGGAACGTCTGCTAATTTTTTTCCATGCTGTTGTTTCTAGCAGCATGTAGTTTTCATGGAGTGACAAAGGAAGTATCATGTCTACAGTCTTCTCTAAACCTTTTGCGCCTCTTTTAGCAGCTCTGTCGGCCATTTCGTTTCCATTTATGTTACAGTGCGAAGGCACCCAACAAAACTCAATGACTGTGCCTTTAGCCGACAAGCAATGTGATAAATAATGAATTTCGTACATAAGGTCAGGCCGTGTATCGGTACTGAAGGAGTTCAGTGAACATAAAACCGATTTAGAATCCACCAATATCACAGTTCTAAATACTGTCATTGGAAGGTTCGCCAAGAATTCTAAAGCAAGCATGATGGCAGTCAATTCGGCTGTAAAAATTGACAGTTTTTTGCCGAGGTAAAAACATTTTTCAATTTTCAGTGCCGGTATGACAAAGGCCGCACCAACCTTATCATTGTCAAGTACGGAGCCGTCTGTAAAAACCTGAAGATGATTTTGATATTTTTCATAGATACGTGTTTTTGCAATTGAATTCATAACATTTATATTTTCTTCTTTTCTCAATTTAGAATAGCTGATATCATATGACGGTTTTAATGTTTCCCATGGTGGTATAGGCGCGAATGATGGTCTTATTGACATGTCTTTGATGCTTATTCCTGAACTTTCAATTAAATTAGAAGTATATGTTGCTATTGACATTAGCGACGATATATTGTTTGCCCTTTTAGGAAAATCATACTCAGTTCTTAGTTTCAATTCTTCGCTAATGAAATTGTCACTTATACTTGCTCTCAACACAAATTTTGAAGTAGCAAGTTCACGATAATCATCAAGCGGTAAAATTCCAGCCGCTCTGTATGTTTCTTTGTTTGACGCATGACTCGGAAGGCCAAGAGCTAGTTTATAGGTTTTACAGTCAATACTTTGTAATTTTTGTAATAGGTATTTTGGAGCACTAAAATAAATTTCTTGTCCATAAGAAAGTTTGGACCTAACAAGTGTTGTAGAAAGATGAACTAAGGTTTCAGGGTCCATTCCCCAAGGTAATCTACTAATGGTCTTTAAAAGATTTAAGCTATGTCTTGCCTTTGTTAGAATATACTCAAAATACATATTCCATGTCAGCTTTGATGTAAGAATTAATCCCAAGAACTTGACGTTTTGTTTATATTCTAAAGGTTCACCAAGCAGTTTTAAGATCGGTAATTTTGCTGGATTACTACCAGAGTTAAATGGTATCATATTAGTTTTTTCAGGGGATAAAGATAGTCCATTTTGAAACATGTATTTTTCAATGCTATCAAGGTCAAACTGGTACAATCTTCTTATGTAATTTTGGGCTCTTTGTGGTGTCGACTTTTTTAAGGTTACGTCCATCCACATACATATATCATCTGCATATTGGACGAGAGTTACTTTGCTTGATAACGCCTTTCGCAGGTCATGTATCATGATGTTGAAAAGTATAGGAGCAATCACTGAGCCTTGTGGGATACCCATGTCTAGACTCCTAGGGGCAGAGTAAGTTGTTCCCACTCTGGCCACCATTGACCTGTTTGTTAGAAAATTGTTGATATATCTGTAGATATTTCCAGATAGTCCAATTGTTTTAAGTTTGTACATGAGACGACTATGCCAAACCTGATCATATGCTTTTTTGACATAAAAAAGGTTGCCAGTACGCTCTTTCTACGAGCAAATTGTCGCTTAATTTCTGTAGATAGTTTAACTAAATGTTCAACGCCAGATCTTCCTTTCCTAAAACCAGTTTGATTTACAGGTATAATTTTATTCTTTTCACAGTAATGTAATAGTGGATTTAGGATAATTTTCTCAAACAGCTTACCCGAATGTGAAGTAAGTACTATGGGGCGATAGCTATTTTTGTCACTTTTAGGTTTTCCAGCCTTAAGAATAGGTATGACAATGGTATCTTTCCATAGCTGTGGAATGACACCATTGTCCCAGCATTTTTGAAAAATTTTGTGTAGAAAAGCAACACCATTTTCAGGAATGTGTTTTAACATTTCATTGCTGACTACATCCAGACCAACTGAACATTTTTTGTTGTTTAATAAGCATATTGCAGTTTTAATCTCAGTCAGTGTTATAGGTGAGTTAATATAATGATCCTTTTGTGGAACTGGATCTGCATACAACGAATCTAATTTAGCGTTTTCTCTATGGGCTCTACAGTGTGATGATAGTCCTTCTACACTGCTATTATTTGAAAACATACTAACAAAGGTTTCTGCTTTTTCCATATCTGACGGAATCTTGTCATTGTCGCCCATTTTTATTGGATAACTTGGATATCTATGTTTGTATGGCCCTACGACCTGACTGATATCAGTAGATGTCGGTATGGCCCTACGTGCTGACTGATATCAGTAGATGTGTGTATGGCCCTACGACCTGACTGATATCAGTAGATGTCGGTATGGCCCTACGTGCTGACTGATATCAGTAGATGTGTGTATGGCCCTACGACCTGACTGATATCAGTAGATGTCTGTTTGACCCTACGTGCTGACTGATATCACTAGATGTTTGTATGGCCCTACGTGCTGACTATTTGTTGGACTGGGCGGATCCAGGATCTCTCCAATATGTGTTCCCCAGTGTCTTTCTGGTCTTTCCCAGCTTCAATCCCCCCCCCCCCCACCTCCCCCTCATGGCATTAACCCCCATAGCTGTACATTCCGGCTCCTCCATTAAGCGCCACTGCCAGAGTTGCCCCAGAACCACAGTGATCAATATCGAGTCGTTAACAGTGAACCCACTGGAGCAGATGCTGCGCCGCTGTTGAGTCACTTTGGTTGTGTACTACACTACCCATTCACAGCAATAAATATTTTGTCACGCAGAAAACGTATGTGAAGGTCCCGAGAGTTACAGTCACCTTCAGGGTTGATGAGGAAATGTGAGCGACACTGTCAGACACATCCATCAAGTGGATGACATTCCACTCTGTGGTTCCGACCTTCCCATTGGCATACTTCACTCTGGTAAGGCCTGAAACATACCACAAATAAATGCCTCTGGTGGGAACCGAACCCCCGACCCCACAGCCAAACAATCTGCAACCCTAACCACTCCACCAGAGTGGCTAGCATATGAAGGTTGTTACTATGTGTTGGAAAATACTGTGTATAACCCCATGTTAATATTTTACTGCGTGTTGGAAAATACTGTGTATAACCCCATGTTAATATTTTACTGCGTGTTTGATAATGCTGTGTATAAACCCATGTTAATATCTTATTGTGTCGGAAAATACTGTGTATAACCCCTTATTAATATTTTACTGTGTGTTGGAAAATGCTGTGTATAACACCATGTTAATATTTTATTGTGTGTTGAAAATACTGTGTGTAACCCCATGTTAATATCTTACTGTGTGTTGGAAAATACTATGTATAACCCCATGTTAATATTTTACAGTCATAATTGTTTTTTGTCAATGATCCCAATATGGTGGTTAAGCGTCATTATTATTATTATGATTATTATTATTATGATGATCATTATTATTATGATTATTATTATTATGATTATGATTATTATGATTATTATTATTGTTGTTGTTGTTGTTGCTGTTGCTGTTGTTGTTGTTGGTGGTGGTGGTGATGGTGGTGGTCGTGGTGGTGGTGGTGTGTCGTTGTTGTCATGATGATGACGACGACGACGACGACGACGACGACGACGACGACGACGACAGATGATGATGATGATGATAACAAGCAGCGATCGGACACTGCAAGCTTGCCTGACAGAGGCATGTGTTACACCATGATTCCCTGTCCAACACTGTTCAGTAGAGGGTGGACTCACCATAGACAGGCCCATGAAGTCTTTGATGGACACAAAATGAGGGACTGTACTTCTCACCAGTACCCGTGGCTCAGCATGGTTCTTGTAGTACAGACTGGCGTGTGGGGAATCTGTTTAATCGTACCATCAGAAATACGCCTGGGGGATATCAGATGGTAGGTATAATAAGTAGCTTGTATCGGGGGAGCCAGTACGCGCGCGCGCGTGCGCATGTGTGTGTGTGTGTGTGTGTGTGTGTGTGTGTGTGTGTGTGTGTGTGTGTGTGTGTGTGTCGCACGGAGACAGATTATCTCAGTATAATTACTGATGAATAAAATCTCAGGAGTCATGTTTGACAACTGAGGCTGGCGGCACATTGGAACAACATAAATCTCAGCTTGGGTTTTCAGTGAACAATTCTTGTTCATTCAGATTGTGCCGACTTGTTTAAATACCACAATGGTTTACCTATTCGATAGTTCAGCTTACCGATAGATTCTCTATGTTTCTTCACTGAGCTTGACAGGTGTGTGAAATCTCTGACGACATCGATGTCATTATGTGGCATTAACATTGTGGAGGTTGGTCACCTGACATCATACGGTGCTGCTGGCAGGCATGAATATCTATGTTAGGCCTGAACACTCACATTACATTGCCATGGTGGTCATGGTTGATTAGACAAGATTTGGGGTTCAACATGACTTCATTTCCTGTTGCATGGCATGTACCCATATGATTTTTAATGCTGATTTTTTTCCCCTGATGAATTTTTCTCATGTCTGGCGATCAGATGTTGAGAATGATGTACTGGGAGAGGGTGTTGGGGTGGGGGCATCGCAATGACTGTTATGATAGGACGATCAGCTGTTGAGAATGATGTGCTAGGAGTAGGTGTTGGGGGTGGGGGCATCGCACTGAATGTTAGTAGAAAGAAACTCGTGGAGAGCGTGGCAGCAGAGAGTCCTCAGAAGAGAAGCCCCCTTCAAGCAAGTGTTTCGGCCCTTACCTCCTGACACTCTAGGGGGGTTGGGCCACACCCGGTTCATGACTCCGGATGTCCCTCTGCTGCCCTTTTTTTTCCCCATCTTGGGACGAGCCATGGCTGGGATTCGAACCCATGACCCTCTGGACATGCTCATTTTCCACTTAATGACTCGCGCTTTAACCACTGAGCCACAGGGACACCTGATATTTGTTGGGAAATTAAGCCTTATGAAGTTCACTTTTGTTCCTCCTTGACCAGATCCAGCTTGAACACCTCTCTGCCGCTTCTGCCATTGCTTTCAGGGCTCTGGGTTTTTCCTTCCCTGCAACTGAGAGCTGTTTCATGAGGCTGTATGCAGACGTTCCTACAAACCCCCTAGCTCCAATTTCTGCAGTGAGGACTTTGACCTGATAGCCTTCTCTCCTCAGGCTGTTTGCCAGATCAGCATACTTTTCAGTCTTGTAGATTTGAGCTGCCTCCATTCTGTTCTCATATGGCACCGTGAGCTCGATCATGATCAGCTGCTTGGTTGACTTAGAGTGGACTACTATGTCTGGTCTCATGCCACTCTTGCTGATGATCTCTGGGTGACTCTTCCATTCTGGGAGGTCTGCAGTGCACCCCCAGTCATCTGCCCCGTCCAGCAGACTCTGCCTGCATGTTTCGAGTGGCACTGTTGTTCTTGGCCATGATTTGCTGCCTCCTGCCGTGAAGAATGTTGCGGGTGCTTTTGGAGTCCTGATTTTCCCTTTTGTGGTGTTGGTACTAGCCCAGACTACTTGTACAATCTCTTTGAGCACTTGGTTGTGCCTCCATGTGTACCTTCCTTGAGCCAGGGCTACTTTACATGAGCTTAGGACATGCTCCACTGTTTGTTTTTCATGGCAGAGGGGGCATGCAGGATCGTCTGTTTTCCCCCACTTCACCAGGTTTGCATTTGAGGGCAGAAGGTCATAAGCAAATCTGAGAATGAAGCTGATCCTGAGAGGGGCCATGTGCCAAATGTCATTCCAAGTGAGACTTCTTTGGAGTGCATTCTCCCACGTTGTCCATTGCCCTTGCTGGCTCTGCTGGACTGCTTTTTGGAGTCTTTTTTGGTCTTCTTCTTTTCTCATCTCCTGAATCATCATGTCTCTTTTAGCTTTTCCTTTGGCCTTTGACCACCATTCAGTTTTGGTCACCCCCAGTCCTTGTCTGTTGGTCTGTGTGTGTCCTGTTATTTCTCTGATCTTGAGACTTTCTTTTGCAGAATCCATCGCCTCTTGAACTTTCCATTTTCTGCCTGTCTTCAGCTGGGGCTTGATTGCTTCTACCACCTTGTCTCCTGAGTCCTCCAGCATGCTTTGAAGTCTGATCTTCCCTGCTTTGTATTCCTCCAGGATGGATTTCAGTGGTATTTTCAGCTTTGCTTGGCGACAGTACAGCGCTATGTTAGTCAGACAGGGTGGGACACCAAGCCATTTCCTTGTGAACTTGTTGATTTTGGCTTCCATTGCCTCCACTATGCTGGTGCAGATGTCGTATATCATCAGAGGCCATAGGAGCTTTGGTATCAGCATGAACTGCAGACACCAGACCTTGTATTTGCCAGGGAGCCCACACTGGTCAATGGTCTCCAAGCCTTCCTCCGCCATCTGCTTGGTTTCTTTTGCTCTTTGTGTGTCTTTCAGCGTATCATCATACCATCTTCCAAGGCTCTTGACTGGTTCTTCTGTGACTGTTGGAATGGCCTGGTTGGCAACACTGAAGACCACAGATCCGGCCACTTTTCCTTTCCTCAGTGAGAGACTCCGTGATTTCTTTGGCTTGAACTTCATTCTGGATGAGGCAACTATGTCGTCCAGCCTCTCCAGCACATGACGTGTCTCGTCTTCTCTGGATGAAATCACTGTAGTGTCATCCATGAAGGCCTTGAGAGGGGGCATCTTGTATCCATCGCCAAGGTCTGCTTGTCTCGCGTTGTTTGTTGCTGCTTTCAAGATGAGTTCCATTACCAGCACGAACAGTATTGGGGAAATTGCACAGCCCATTGCAATACCTACTTCCAAGTTGATCCAGTCTGTTGTGTACTCCTTGGTAGAGAACCGCATTGAGAAGCCATTGAAGTACTTCTTGAGCATGTCGCGGATGTTCTTTGGCACATGGTACATCTCAAGAGCCAACTGTATCATCTCATGGGGCACAGATCCATATGCGTTTGCCAGATCAAGCCACACTACGTCCAGGTCTCTCTTTTCTGTTTTTGCTTTTTGGATTGCGTCCCAGATCATTGTGGCGTGTTCTACACAGCCCGCCACGCCTGGGATGCCACCTTTCTGGACTGACACATCCAAGTACTTGTTTTCCATCAGGTACTTGGTCAGCCTTGCTGCCATGACAGAGAAGAAGATTTTCCCTTCGACGTTCAGTAGTGATATTGGCCTGAACTGACTGATGTCACTTGAGTTTTGCTCTTTGGGGATTACACACCATCTGCCGTCATCCACTGGTCGCTGATCTTCTGGTTTCTCCAAGCCGATCGCAGCAGCCTGTGGAGCCACTCCAGCACCTTGGGACATTTCTTGTAAAGCTGGTAAGGTATTCCGTTTGGCCCTGGTGATGATTTGGCTCTGGCTTTGTCGACCACCTTCTTGATTTCCGCCAACGTTGGAGGCTTGCCATTGAACTGTTCCTCAGGGTTGGTTGGCCACACCAGACCTTGAATGTCGAGTGGTGCTTTGCTCTGTGGGTCAGAGTATGTTTTCCTCAGATGCTGCTCAAGAACTCCTTTGTCCACACTTAGGGTCCCAGATTTTGGCTGCTCAAACAGTGTTCTGGCAAACTGGAAGGGGTCTCTGAAGAAGCGCTCTTGTGTCTTCTTCTTTTTGCTCTTCCTCTTCCTCGCAGATTCCGCTTTGCTGAGGGCGCTGTGTTTTTCTTTCAGGTCTTTCCACAGTTTTATCAAGCCTTGTTTTTCAGCTGGCAGTGCGGTCTTCATTTGCATCTTGAGGTTTTTCTTTTGGACCCTGATCTTGTCCATCTTTTCTTGGCGTCTGGGTTTCTTTGGAGGTGTTTTCTCTTTGGGTAGTTTTGCTCCATAGGCGTCTCTACATGTGGTATACACAATGTCCCCATATGTGGCTAGTTTGTGTTCCAGGGTGCTTTTCCCTATCAGTGCATCGAGTCTTTGGACGATTTTTGCATCCAGTTTCTCCCAATCTTCAGTTTCGTTTGCTCGTGGCAGGTTGAGTTTCAGGCGCCTGGCATCGAGGGCCTGTGCAAATTCCTCATCCGAACCAACAGCGTGGATGTCCTTGGCACTGTGGTTTAAATCCTGGCCTTGGTCTTCCGACGTCTTATCTGCTGATGCAGTGCGCTGCTGCTCATTCAGATGAGTCTTCACACATCCCATCTTTGTTCTGTGGATCTTCATTCACGGGTGGTAGCGAAACGCTTTCCACAGACACATGGATATTCCATTTGGTCCATGTTCATAGTCCGTTTGGGATTTGCAGTCATGATTGGTTGAGCACCGATGGATTCATCATTCTCTCCCCCTTTCGGTGAATCCTGGGAGCATCTTTTCCTTTTATTCTTAGTAGCCACATGTTGAAGGCAAAGTGGGGAGCCAGCCCACAGAGCCCTTGATTCTGGTCTTTCCCAGTGTCCTCCGGTCTTTCCCGGACGTCCTCCGGCCTATTCCCGGAAGTCAATGGTTTACCCATGCATCAGTAGAAAGAAACTCGTGGAGAGCGTGGCAGCAGAGAGTCCTCAGAAGAGAAGCCCCCTTCAAGCAAGTGTTTCGGCCCTTATCTCCTGACACTCTAGGGTGGTTGGGCCACACCCGGTTCATGACTCCGGATGTCCCTCTGCTGCCCCTTTTTTTTCCCCATCTTGGGACGAGCCATGGCTGGGATTCGAACCCATGACCCTCTGGACATGCTCATTTTCCACTTAATGACTCGCGCTTTAACCACTGAGCCACAGGGACACCTGATATTTGTTGGAAATTGAAATTAATGTTATATTAGGATGGTAAGAAACAGAAACCAACGTGTGTACGAAACGTGTCTGCAAACAGCAAAACGTGATGCCGCCCTGGCACGCCCCTCTTCTTCCACATGGTACGACACGAAGAGTTCTGGTCAGATTTCCATCTGGAGATAGTACGTTATGTCAAACACCATTGAGAATGACAGAAGTGTCCTCTGTATACATTAGCATAATACCTTAATACTTGGATCGGTCTCGTTCCATGAGCATTCCTTGCACTGTGTGTGTTCACTCTATATATAAATAACATGTGCCATTCAAGTCATAGACCTTGCAATGAATTCCTCCCTACTCTCAACACGTAGATTACAGGAAGCTATGGCAGTCCATAACATCCAGCTTTCAGACATCGAGTTATGTTTACTGCCAGGCTTTCTGACAACTGGTGTCACTAGACTCAACGAATTTCAACAAAGGAGCAATATTGGAGCGAAAGGTTTGACACTAATACATGCCTGCAGTTGACAGTAAACAAACGTCTTGTAGTATACGGAAACATAAAACACCTGCAGGTGAGGAATAATGAACAACGCCTTAAAACAGTAACATCAACAAATTGTGCAGAAGGATATAACAACATCCACAAAGCCCCGGTCATGTTTGTAAGCAAACTGAAATGGGTCAAGGTACTGGTATCTAAAAGTGACGGAAAGCACGGTCTGTTTATTTGTTTGTTTTGTGTTTCTTTGTTTCAATTGTAAAGGCATTCCATGACTATGGACGTCAGAGCGACAGAGAAGTAACTATTCAGGTTTCATGGACTTTTTTCTTTGGAATAGGATATACAATTGATTTTTTTTCTCCTTGCAAAAGCAAAATATTTTACATACATTTACAGCATTTCACTTCATATCAGTATCCAATTTACACCATTTATGTTTCAACATCCAAACATTTACACTTCAACCAGGTACCATAAACAGTTTCCGTACCATGTGATAGCTTATGTGTGAGGCAGGACTGTTCAAAAATCGATTAAATACAAACAGCCAGCCAAACAGAAAGCAAAACAGAAACAACAGAAAAGAGAAGAGAGAGAGGGAGAGAGGATAAGACACCGACAAAGCCACCAGGGGATCCAAACGTACATGCATATTAGGTGAGACGGAGACAGACTAGTCCCTCAACATACACATCAAGTCCAAAAGTTACACTTCTATGAAAGATCGGTATAGCTGTCATTTCCATGCAGTTTTTGACTGGAGTTTACGTTTTTTGCAACTTGCTGTTCAAAATTATATCTTGTCTTTAAATAGTGTAGAAAGCGTATTACAATTGGAAGTTTTTTTCTCACATTTACAGATGAAATACTTTCCTAGAAGTAATATGAAGTGAAAGGTTTCATCACCTCTGAATTTATTTGAATGCCCAAATAATACCAATTCAACAGACAAATTCAAAGAATCTGCATGTTAACATTTTCCTTTCATTGTTGCTTGAAGTTGTTGCCAAAAATGTGCCGCATGTTCACAAGACCAAAATCGATGCTCAATATTTCCCCTTTTTCTATTACAAAATGTGCAATGATCATTAAACTCAATTCTCATATAATGACAACATAATATTTGTACCAATATACGGTGTACAATTCTTATCTGAAACCATTTCAGTTTTATTTCTTTTATTTTTTGTACTTTTTTAAAAAATGATATCCCATTCCAATTGTTCTTCAAGTTTTTCATTCCACTTATTGCAAAAAGCAGGGTTTATGTTGTCACACAGAAAGGCATCATAATAAACACGTGCCCCACTGCTGACTGAACATATAAGTTCCACAATTTAGACCTTTCTTCGTTCTTGTTATTTGTCATTGTTACTGCAGTTTTCCGAATATATTCGTTTACTTCTCTTAATAATCCAGCATACGAAATAAAGGCAATGCAAAATCCATAGTTGTTATTGACCTCTTTGTATGCCCAAAGCGTACCATGTTCTTTTATAATGTGTCCAATTGTGTGTGTGTGTGTGTGTGTGTGTGTGTGTGTGTGTGTGTGTGTGTGTGTGTGTGTGTGTGTGTGTGTGCGTGTGTATTGTCGAACAGACTTTAATAAAAAAAAATCTTTTTTGGTTCATTTTAATATTTTCATTATAAAATATATTTTCGGAAGCCATTTCTTTGGAAATGCAAGGTATAATCCTTCGGCCAAATTTTTTATATGCCTCAAATACGTCAGCCCAAATTTGTTTTTTTGATAATTTGCCTAAAGGTAGACTGCAACCATTTTTTTGTTTCTAGATGATCTATCCTTGGACAACTTGCCAAGGTAATACCTTTCCACTTATGAGAAGATATTCTTATTTTTCTAATCCATGCAAGTTTTAATGCAAATATATCCTCTAGTATATTTTTTGGCACACCAAATTCTCCACTCGCTATGTTTTTAACCACATTTTTTCTATTTATACGGTCCCGTCATCTATCCCAAACAAATTGAAAGACTGAGTTTTGAATAGCATTAATTAAATTATCGGGAGGATTTGGAAGTAGAATCCAGAGATGAAAATCTGTCTCTTTAACCACAACTTATATGACTTTCTTATTTTACGAAATCTAGCCTGTATGTTTATTGTTGAACAGTCAGCAAGATCGTTGGTAAATAAGATACCCAGAATTTTAAATTGTGGTGGATTCCACTGTATACATAAATGTTGCATGTAGCGAATGTAGTTCCTACTGCCAAGCCATATAGCACTTGCTTTTATGTGTTTAATATCAAACTTGATTTTCTCCCAAACCTATCAACTGTTATCAGAGTTTCCTCAAAAGACGCTTTGTCACCTTCAAGCATAATTTCTGCATCGTCCGCATATTGTGAAATGTTGTCTTATGTATCGTTAATTTGGATCCCTTTTATAATTCTGTTATCTCTCAACATAATGGCAAGGATTTCCACACACAAAATAAATATGTAGGGTGAAACTGGGTCACCCTGCCTGCACCTGCGACCTACAGGAAACCAACCAGATGCCTGGCCATTCACAAGAACAGTTGACAATATTGTTAACGAAAGGTGTTATCCATTTACATATGTCTGGTCCAAAATTAAATGCTACAAGTACTTTATTCATGAATCCCCAGTCAAGTGAATCGAAGGCTTTCTCGAAATTTAAACATAAAAGCAAACTAGGTAGTTGGTGTGTTAGTAGTTAATTAAGTCATAGATTAATCTTATGTTATATTCAATATATCTGTTTGCCATAAATCCTGTTTGGTCTTCATTAATCAAACTTGAAAGAATCATTTTCAATCTATTCGCAACACATTCTGACCCTATCTTATAAACAACATTTAACAGAGTAATTGGCCTCCAGTTTTTGATGGCATCTCGAGATTTATTACCTTTAAGAATACAAACTATAAATCCTTCCTTTTGTGTGGTGGATAATTCGCCTAGTGGTAAACCTTCATTTAAGGATCGGACAACGGATATTCCAAGTGATGGCCAAAAAATTTGAAGAACTCAACATTAAATCGGTCTGATCCAGGGCTTTTATTATTTTTCATCTGTTTAAGTGCATAGCCAGCCTCATCTATAGACATTTCTGCTTCTAATTGTACCTTTTTTTGGTCTGTTAAGACATGAGGTAAGTTAACCGTTTTAGATATTTCGCACTCCTCAACTTCCTTTGGCCGGTTCAATTTTTCATAGAATTTCTTCACTTCTTGTTGGATCCTTTCGTCATCAAATATTTCTAAACCATCATCTAATGTTAACTTTGTCATATTTTTGTTTAAACAATTTCTTTTTTCAAACCAATGCTGATTGACCTTTTCCCCTTCTGCTATCCAACGTGCTCGTGATGGAATCCCCCCCCCCCCCCCCCCCCTGCATTTTAGCTTCCTTAAGTCTAACTAGTTCCTCTGTGTCCTGCTCTAAATCATGTCTTTCTTCATCAGTCAACTGTTCCTTCTTCTCGAACTTTTCAATATTCACTTGTAAACGCTTCTGCTTTTCATTACTTCTGCGTTTCTGTTCAGTTGCAAATGCTATAGTTTTACTTCTTGTTTTCATCAATGAAACATCTAAAAACAGTTTATCTGTAATAGTAAACAGAATTTCTAAACGCTCAATGAATATTAGTTGTTCACTTGGATAGGGCAGTACTGCATACTCCTCTACTACAGCTTTAATTTCCTCGTTAATTTCATCAATGTATTGCTTGTTTTCCATCAAGGAACGATTGAATTTCCAGAAGGGGTATCGTTTAGTTTCTTTAGCAAACGTTAAAGTAAGAGTAATCATTGAATGATCTGTCCTGTATCCTGCCTTAATATATGCATCCGTGACAAAGGTGGACACATAATCTGAAACCAGAAAAAAATCAAGTCTACTTTGTTGCAGAGGGGAGGATCTGTGCCATGTGTATCTTTTGAATTATGGATTCAACATTCTCCATATATCTGTAAGATCTAGATTAAGCATCATGTCTTCAACTTGCTGTTGTGCTTTAACGTTGTTATAGTGCTTATGATTAAAATAATCCATTGAAAAATCTTGTACCAGGTTCCAGTCCCCGTCAATTACAACATTTGCAGCACCCACATCATTAATATTATCTTCTACCTCAACATTTGCAGCACCCACATCCTTAATATTATCTTCTACCTCAACATTTGCAGCACCCACATCATTAATATCATTTTCCACCTCAACATTTGCAGCACCCACATCCTTAATATTATCTTCTACCTCAACAAAAAAATCAGGATTATCATGATTTGGCACAACATTTGCAGCACCCACATCCTTAATATTAGTAGAAAGAAACTCGTGGAGAGCGTGGCAGCAGAGAGTCCTCAGAAGAGAAGCCCCCTTCAAGCAAGTGTTTCGGCCCTTATCTCCTGACACTCTAGGGGGTTGGGCCACACCCGGTTCATGACTCCGGATGTCCCTCTGCTGCCCCCCCCCCCCCCCCCCTTTTTTTTTTTCCCATCTTGGGACGAGCCATGGCTGGGATTCGAACCCATGACCCTCTGGACATGCTCATTTTCCACTTAATGACTCGCGCTTTAACCACTGAGCCACAGGGACACCTGATATTTGTAGGGAAATTAAGCCTTATGAAGTTCACGTTTGTTCCTCCTTGACCAGATCCAGCTTGAACACCCCTCTGCCGCTTCTGCCATTGCTTTCAGGGCTCTGGTTTTTTCCTTCCCTGCAACTGAGAGCTGTTTCATGAGGCTGTATGCAGACGTTCCTACAAACCCCCTAGCTCCAATTTCTGCAGTGAGGACTTTGACCTGATAGCCTTCTCTCCTCAGGCTGTTTGCCAGATCAGCATACTTTTCAGTCTTGTAGATTTGAGCTGCCTCCATTCTGTTCTCATATGGCACCGTGAGCTCGATCATGATCAGCTGCTTGGTTGACTGAGAGTGGACTACTATGTCTGGTCTCATGCCACTCTTGCTGATGATCTCTGGGTGACTCTTCCATTCTGGGAGGTCTGCAGTGCACCCCCAGTCATCTGCCCCGTCCAGCAGACTCTGCCTGCATGTTTCGAGTGGCACTGTTGTTCTTGGCCATGATTTGCTGCCTCCTGCCGTGAAGAATGTTGCGGGTGCTTTTGGAGTCCTGATTTTCCCTTTTGTGGTGTTGGTACTAGCCCAGACTACTTGTACAATCTCTTTGAGCACTTGGTTGTGCCTCCATGTGTACCTTCCTTGAGCCAGGGCTAATTTACATGAGCTTAGGACATGCTCCACTGTTTGTTTTTCATGGCAGAGGGGGCATGCAGGATCGTCTGTTTTCCCCCACTTCACCAGGTTTGCATTTGAGGGCAGAAGGTCATATGCAAGATCTGAGAATGAAGCTGATCCTGAGAGGGGCCATGTGCCAAATGTCATTCCAAGTGAGACTTCTTTGGAGTGCATTCTCCCACGTTGTCCATTGCCCTTGCTGGCTCTGCTGGACTGCTTTTTGGAGTCTTTTTTGGTCTTCTTCTTTTCTCATCTCCTGAATCATCATGTCTCTTTTGGCTTTTCCTTTGGCCTTTGACCACCATTCAGTTTTGGTCACCCCCAGTCCTTGTCTGTTGGTCTGTGTGTGTCCTGTTATTTCTCTGATCTTGAGACTTTCTTTTGCAGAATCCATCGCCTCTTGAACTTTCCATTTTCTGCCTGTCTTCAGCTGGGGCTTGATTGCTTCTACCACCTTGTCTCCTGAGTCCTCCAGCATGCTTTGAAGTCTGATCTTCCTGCTTTGTATTCCTCCAGGATGGATTTCAGTGGTAGTTTCAGCTTTGCTTGGCGACAGTACAGCGCTATGTCAGTCAGACAGGGTGGGACACCAAGCCATTTCCTTGTGAACTTGTTGATTTTGGCTTCCATTGCCTCCACTATGCTGGTGCAGATGTCGTATATCATCAGAGGCCATAGCAGCTTTGGTATCAGCATGAACTGCAGACACCAGACCTTGTGTTTGCCAGGGAGCCCACACTGGTCAATGGTCTCCAAGCCTTCCTCCGCCATCTGCTTGGTTTCTTTTGCTCTTTGTGTGTCTTTCAGCGTATCATCATACCATCTTCCAAGGCTCTTGACTGGTTCTTCTGTGACTGTTGGAATGGCCTGGTTGGCAACACTGAAGACCACAGATCCGGCCACTTTTCCTTTCCTCAGTGAGAGACTCCGTGATTTCTTTGGCTTGAACTTCATTCTGGATGAGGCAACTATGTCGTCCAGCCTCTCCAGCACATGACGTGTCTCGTCTTCTCTGGATGAAATCACTGTAGTGTCATCCATGAAGGCCTTGAGAGGAGGCATCTTGTATCCATCGCCAAGGTCTGTTTGTCTCGCGTTGTTTGTTGCTGCTTTCAAGATGAGTTCCATTGCCAGCACGAACAGTATTGGGGAAATTGCACAGCCCATTGCAATAATAATAATAATAATAATAATGTATAATACTTATATAATACCAACTTCCAAATTGATCCAGTCTGTTGTGTACTCCTTGGTAGAGAACCGCATTGAGAAGCCATTGAAGTACTTCTTGAGCATGTCGCGGATGTTCTTTGGCACATGGTACATCTCAAGAGCCAACTGTATCATCTCATGGGGCACAGATCCATATGCGTTTGCCAGATCAAGCCACACTACGTCCAGGTCTCTCTTTTCTGTTTTTGCTTTTCGGATTGCGTCCCAGATCATTGTGGCGTGTTCTACACAGCCAGCCACGCCTGGAATGCCACCTTTCTGGACTGACACATCCACGTACTTGTTTTCCATCAGGTACTTGGTCAGCCTTGCTGCCATGACAGAGAAGAAGATTTTCCCTTCGACGTTCAGTAGTGATATTGGCCTGAACTGGCTGATGTCACTTGAGTTTTGCTCTTTGGGGATGTACACACCATCTGCCGTCATCCACTGGCCGCTGATCTTCTGGTTTCTCCAAGCCGATCGCAGCAGCCTGTGGAGCCACTCCAGCACCTTGGGACATTTCTTGTAAAGCTGGTAAGGTATTCCGTTTGGCCCTGGTGATGATTTGGCTCTGGCTTTGTCGACCACCTTCTTGATTTCCGCCAACGTTGGAGGCTTGCCATTGAACTGTTCCTCAGGGTTGGTTGGCCACACCAGACCTTGAATGTCGAGTGGTGCCTTGCTCTGTGGGTCAGAGTATGTTTTCCTCAGATGCTGCTCAAGAACTCCTTTGTCCACACTTAGGGTCCCAGATTTTGGCTGCTCAAACAGTGTTCTGGCAAACTGGAAGGGGTCTCTGAAGAAGCGGTCTTGTGTCTTCTTCTTTTTGCTCTTCCTCTTCCTCGCAGATTCCGCTTTGCTGAGGGCGCTGTGTTTTTCTTTCAGGTCTTTCCACAGTTTTATCAAGCCTTGTTTTTCAGCTGGCAGTGCGGTCTTCATTTGCATCTTGAGGTTTTTCTTTTGGACCCTGATCTTGTCCATCTTTTCTTGGCGTCTGGATTTCTTTGGAGGTGTTTTCTCTTTGGGTAGTTTTGCTCCATAGGCGTCTCTACATGTGGTATACACAATGTCCCCATATGTGGCTAGTTTGTGTTCCAGGGTGCTTTTCCCTATCAGTGCATCGAGTCTTTGGACGATTTTTGCATCCAGTTTCTCCCAATCTTCAGTTTCGTTTGCTCGTGGCAGGTTGAGTTTCAGGCGCCTGGCATCGAGGGCCTGTGCAAATTCCTCATCCGAACCAACAGCGTGGATGTCCTTGGCACTGTGGTTTAAATCCTGGCCTTGGTCTTCCGACGTCTTATCTGCTGATGCAGTGCGCTGCTGCTCGTGTCTTCAGATGATCTTCACCTCACATCTTGCAGCACCCACATCCTTAATATTATCTTCTACCTCAACATTTGCAGCACCCACATCCTTAATATTTATCTTCTACCTCAACAAAAAAAATCAGGATTATCATGATTTGGCACAACATTTGCAGCACCCACATCCTTAATATTATCTTCTACCTCAACAAAAAAATCAGGATTATCATGATTTGGCACAACATTTGCAGCACCCACATCCTTAATATTATCTTCTACCTCAAGAAAAAAATCAGAATTATCATGATTTGGTCCATACAAATTAATGATCAACATCGTCTTATCCAAAATGGTAAAAAAAAGAAAAAAAAAAGAAAGTAGTTTCCACCTGCATCTTTGTAAACCGTTACACAAAATTCAAAATTCTTGTTAAAGAGAATCGCAACACCTCTTGAATTTGACATATATGATGCAAAATATGCTTCATAACCCCATTCTGCTCTGATACACATTTCAAGCTTGGGGTCAAAATGGGTATCCTGTAAACGATACACCGAAAACGCTTTTTTCTCTTAAGTAATGAAACACATCCCTCCTCTTTTTTATCTGCTAGGCCTAGGCAGTTCGTTGAACAAAACCTTACAGAGTTACTCATGTTCTTTATAAGTGGAGGCAGAAACACACATACCTTGCAATCAACACAATATCCAACTGAAATACAGGCAGCTAAATACAGACAAAATCACCAGTCCCCTATGTGACAGCAAAATCTCACCATCTCTCCCAAAGAAGGGAAAACAGCATCTCATTCAACAAAGGATTTCCTCCAGTTAAACATAACAAAGACCAAATGTATACAAGAAAAACAAGCATGTCATAACACAAAACAGAAAATAGTAAAGTCAAAAAATCACGGCTATAATAGCAAAACATTGTTAAACTGCCGTAACTGTGTAAAAAGTACAAATGAAAATAACGGTGGGGAAGACGGCGAAGGACAGGACTGCAGCCATCTGTTCGCACCTGTGGAAACGGAGCGTGTGCCGTAGCGCGTGCAATTAGACTTGTACTCGGCTTGCACGAGGATTTCTTCAACTCGTGAAGTCTTCTTTATGCACTAGTACAAGCGTGCACGTCCTCCAGACCAGTTGCAGTAGGGATAGCGGAATAGACGGAAGGAAAAGGGAGGGGGAAGGGGGACACCCGGAACTGTGCGCTAACTCAAGCCTGTCATACTAAAAACAAAAACAAAAAAGAAGCAAAAAAAAAAAAAAAAAAAAAAGAAAAAGAAAAAGAAAAAAAAAAAGACGACCACCATGACGTGTGACATGAGTGCACGCTGCCCGCAATGAAATCCATCATTTTCATTTTTGTTGTAATAAAGCTCTGAGGGATGTGACAGGAGAGGTGGGGGGTGGGGGGTGGGGGTAAAGGTAGTAGCAAAACAAAGCGCAAGGCATACCATTAAAGTGCTGTTGCACAAATTACCACGTTTCTGAAAAAAAAAAAGAAATAAGCGAAGTGCAACGTTGGGGGACGAGGGAAAGAATGGGGAAGGGGGGAGGGGGGAGAGGAGGGAGAGAACGGGGGTGGGGAGGAGGGGGGGGGCACAAGGCAAGCTGAGCCCTCATCTGCCAATGCCAACCTAATGGTGCACACGAACATCATACACAGTGCACTTTTCAAACGTTGAAAGCCGACATCAACTGAGAAGTATTTGAATACCATTTTATGATTAAATATCTGCCAGATCAAAATCGTTATATGTCTGTAAACAGCACATGAATGCATACCTCATTTTAAGAGTGAGCTCGATTTATTTATTTCTATCAATTATACATATAATAACGCATTCAACGAGATATTTGACTGTCCATTCATGATATCTACGCATAATTATGCAAAGAATTGCCACTAGTTTTGTGTCACTGAGATTAAAGAGGCCAAGTGCACCCACAAATCTTCACTCGAGCTCCCCCTCCCCTCTCCCAACCTCCCATCCACCCACCTAAATCGAAAATAAAACAACAAAACCAAATATTCTGTAATAAATATAGTATTATATTCACAGATAAATTCATGGCCTTCGAGTATAAATGCAAAGATTTGCCAACAACTTGTACCACCATTATTGAGTAAAACACACACACACACACACACACACACACACACACACACACACACACACACACACACACACACATACACACACACACACACACACACACACACACACACACACACACACACACACGCGTGCGCGCGCGCGCGCGCGCCCACACACACACAAACATATCAACTTCAGTACTTCAGTTTGTATCTTATACAGTGGATTTTCGCTTTTACCTAACGCTTAGGATAAAACATTCCTTAAGAAACTAACCATAGATTTGACAAAACACATCAGATAGTTAGACATACATCTTCGGCTGTCTACCGCTTATATTGTCCAGACCTGTTGCTTTCTTGACACTTGAAAAAACAAACAAACAAAACTTGTCCAGACTTCATGCATCGAGATGATGACCTTGAAAAGACATTTCACTGAGGCTTACTTTATGTTTAATTCTTTTATACCAAAGAATGTGAAAGGCCATCTCTTAACGCACGTTTTCACATCGCTTAAAATGAAGTCCAATGTGTTTTGCTCTCTTTTGACCATGACGCTCTCTCTCTCTCTCTCTCTCTCTCTCTCTCTCTGTCTCTCTCTCTCTCTCTCTCTCTCTCTGTCTCTCTCTGTCTGTCTGTCTGTCTGTCTCTCTCTCTCTCTCTCTCTCTCTCTCTCTCTCTCCTGATTTATGTGCGGGAGCACAGATCATTGAATAAAATATTTTGCGTCATTATTCTACGACATAAATCAGTCACAGGCTTAATCGACATTGGCGCCTTGGAAAAAAGAAAGAAAGAAAGAAAAAAAAATACAAGCGTGCGAACGATGTTCTTTGTCACACACACACACACACACACACACACACACACACACACACACACACACACACACACACACACACACACACGTACGTACGAACGCACGCTCGTACACAGACCTGCACGAACGCATGTGCACAAGCATGGACGCACGTAGGCACGCTCGCACGTTCGCACGTATGCACGCACGCACGCATGTATCCCCCCCCCCACACACACACACATACACACACATACACACACACACGCGCGCGCGCGCATGCACACAAACATGCCCGTGCGCTTGCACATAGAGAAATGGAGAGAGACAGAGGGATCTATTGTAATCAATAGTTACAACCTACAAGTATATCTGAACAATTGTTGGCTGCCGTCTGTATCAAGTGCAGCGCTATGTGCCTGGCACAAGCTGCTGTGTGAGCAATGCGCATGTTGCTGTTAGACACTAGACAGTGTGATTATATGACTTACTGGTAGTCTTCAATTGAGATGTTCTACTATCAACGGCGTGGAGCTAACGTCCAGTGATGTCACGGCTATCAATTATACAGCTATCCTCTGCGGCTTCTTTTTACTACCGTCATTAATAATGACTACGATCTCATCTTCTGATTGGCACACAGCTTACATCTGACGGAATCTCTCATTTTCCGATTATCCGAGTGATTTCTGTTCTGGGTATACTCAATAGCTCAAATTGACACAGTTTAGACAGGCCATTTTAATTGTTTAGGACAGAACATGCAAGTGATAAGGCGTTGAATCGTGAGCACATGTATGTCTGTGAAGGAACAAAGATTCCACACAGCACAGCACAGCACAACACAGCACAGCACAACACCGCAACACAGCACAGCACAAAACAACACACATCACGCATCACGGCATGATAATACACAACTTGACACAGAACAGCACAACACAGCAAAGCACAGCACAGCACAGCACAACACAACACCGCACAACTCAACACGACACGACACGACACAACAGAACACATAACATATAACAGAAGAGCAACGCATGAAAAAAAGCATGCAGCAGAATATCGCACAATATACTATGAGACAATACAAAACACAGTATAACACGACAATGTAACACAACGCAACATGACACAACGTCACAATGCACAACATCACGCAGCGTAGCAAAACACAGGATGACGTTAGTTAGAGTACCACAATACAACATGACACGACACAACGTAGCACCACATAACACACCACGACACGGTGCAAAAAGACATGAAGCAATGTCAAACAACCCACCACGACATTGCAATACTCAGGACACCGACATGTAACACTTCACAGCATAACACAACACAACGCCCATGGAAGGTAATATGATGCAACATAACACAGCACAACGCACATGGAGGGTAATACTTATGATGCAACATAGCACAACACAACGCCCATGGAAGGTAATATGATGCACATAACACAACACAACGCCCATGGAAGGTAATATGATGCAACATAACACAACACGACGCACATGGAAGGTAATAATTATGATGCAATATAACACAACACAACGCCCATGGAAGGTAATAATTATGATGCAACATAACACAACACGACGCCCATGATTGGTAATACGATGCAACATAACACCAAACAATGTGACACTCAATTACATAATCGAACGATGTACTCCACAACATAACAAAATACACGATGTGACACTCAATCACACAGTTGAACGATGTAGTCCACAACATAGCAAAACAAACAATGTGACACTCAATACCACAGTCGAACGATGTAGTCCACAACACAGCAACACAAACTGCAACGGGGGAAAAACTGCACTTCAACGCATCACAGCGCAATGCAACACAATGTATTACAACACAACGAAATGCAATACGCCACAACATAACGTTTATAACTCAACAATCTGTAATACACCATAGCACAATGTGAGTGTGTGTGTGTGTGTGTGTGTGTGTGTGTGTGTGTGTGTGTGTGTGTGTGTGTGTGGTGGTGTGTGTGATATTTTGAAATGTCATGACTATTCTGGCAATGCTTTACCTTCTGGCATCCAATCCTAGTGTTTTCTACTGGCCTTTTGTGATTGGCTTGTATTGATTATACGACCCCTAAGCGTCTCGCTTGGCAGAGAAATTAATGTGCCACAGTTTGACAATGTTGCTTGACAGAAGAAATGTAACGTACCACACTTTTCCAATATTACTTGACAGAGATATTAATGTGCCACATTTTGACAGTGTTGCTTGTCAAAGAATTTAATGTGCTGCACTTTGCCGCTGATGCTTGGCAGAGGAATTCATGCGTCACGCTTTACAGTATTGCTTGACAGATAATTTGATGTGCCACATTTTGACATTGTTGCTTGACAGATAATTTTATATGCCACATTTTGGCAAAGTTGTTTGACAGATAATGTGATGTGCTACTTTCTGACAATGTTGCGTGACAGATAAATCGATTTGCCACATTTTGACAATGTTGTTTGACATATGTTTTTATGTGTGATATTTTGACAATGTTGCTTGAAAGATAATTTGATGTGCTGCTTTCTGAAAATGTTGCATGGTAGATAATTTCATGTGCCACATTTTGACATTGTTGTCTGATAGATGATTTTACATGTCACATTTTAACATTGTTGTTTGACAGATAATGTCATGTGTCACATTTGACAATGTTGCTTGACAGATAAATTGACGTGCCACATTTTGACAATGTTGCTTGACAGATAAGTTCATATGCCACATTGTGACCATGGTTCTTGACAGTTAACTGATTTAATATGCGACATTTTGACAATGTTGTTTGACAGATGATTTAATGTGCCACATATTGACAATGTTGCTTGACATAATATATTGTAATACATTTTGACAATGTTTCTTGACATGATTTAATAAGCCACATTTTGACAATGCTGTTTGACACATAATTTCATGTGCCATATTTTGACAATGGTTCTTGACAGATAATTCAATGTGCCACATTTTGACATTGCTGCTGACAGATAATTTAATGCGCCACAATTTGACATTGCAGCTTGAAGGAGGAACTACTGTACCACAATCAACAGAGTCGCTTGGCGGATAATTGTATATGCCACACTTTGCCAATGTTGCCTGACAGATAATTTAATGCGCCACATTTTGACATTGTTGCTCGAAGGAGGAACTACTGTACCACACATTACAGGGTTGCCTGGTAGAGAATTGTATGTGCCACACTTTTCCAATGTTGCTTGGCAGAGAATTGTATGTGCCACACTTTCTCAATGTTGCTTGACAGAGACATTAATGTACCGTGCTTTGCCTGTCTCGGTCCTGGCAATGTCAGATGTACATTATAATCTCTTTTTAAAACATCCACTTTATGTCCATGATGCCCGTAATAGTTCTGTTGGTAGACACTTTATCCTGGGGCTGCGGGTTCTAATCTCTGCTGGGGTGTTTCAGTCCACATGCGAAGTTAACATTGTTCTGACTCCGCTTCTCAAAACGTCTTCTGAATGAGACGTTAAACTGAGGTTCTGTGTGTGGACGCACGGGGGACACCTTGCACACACCTAAAATCCCATTACTACCTTTCGGAACAGAAGGCTGGTTTGACCAATAATGTGGATGACACATACACACACAGGACCCACGGAGAGGTTGAAAACATGAATGATAAAATCATTGACTGAATGAGGCAGGAAACGACTAGATGTTGCGTCAGCAGACATACACACACAGGACCCACGGAGAGATTGAAAACATGAATGATAAATTCATCGACTGAATGAGGCAGGAAACAACTAAATGTAGCGCCAGCAGACAGCTCTTCAGTCGACTCTACACAGATAGTCAGCTCTTTGTGTAAAGGAAAGTGTGGATAGTATAACACTCACAGATTGGTCTAAATGAGGACAGACGTTACCCAAATACTCTGAAGAAGAAGAAGAAGAAGAAGAAGAAGAAGAAGAAAAGAAGAAGAAGAAGAACAACAACAACAACAACAACGACGACGACGACGACGACGACGACGACGACGACGACGACGACAACGACGATGATGATGATGATGATGATGATGACGACGACGACGACGACGACGACGATGACGACGACGACGACGACGATGATGATGATGATGATGATTATGACGATGATGATGATGGTGATGATGAACAAGGAGACATCTTGTAAATCAGGAGCTTGACTCTCTGTGCCTGTGTTTGTGCACTTCTATTGAACTCCTATTGACTCTATGTAGTTAAGAGATATTTAAAGGCATGTTATGAAAGAGGTAAACAAGGAAGGGATATCGAGGAACAAATGCTAATGTGCTGTAGAAAACAAATATACACAGCGAAAGCAAACTTCCTACTGAACAATGAGCTTCACAACTTGAAAGTACTAAAGACGGAAATAATGTCTTGCACCGAATCTTCTGAGAGATTTGGTAGAGAACATAATAACGCTATAAAAATATGTGGGAGATTATTTTTCTTCACGGCAGCATGTACTGTTTAGGGCACACCTTGAATATTCTCCCATTTTGGTGGGCTCCAATTGCTGATTCGTTACCAGATTTAGATATTTAATTCATTTTTGGGGGGTGGGGGAGGGGGGGGGGGTGGGGGGGGAGGGAAGGGGCCAATATATTTATCTGTAGTAGAAAGAAACTCGTGGAGAGCGTGGCAGCAGAGAGTCCTCAGAAGAGAAGCCCCCTTCAAGCAAGTGTTTCGGCCCTTATCTCCTGACACTCTAGGGGGGTTGGGCCACACCCGGTTCATGACTCCGGATGTCCCTCTGCTGCCCTTTTTTTTCCCATCTTGGGACGAGCCATGGCTGGGATTCGAACCCATGACCCTCTGGACATGCTCATTTTCCACTTAATGACTCGCGCTTTAACCACTGAGCCACAGGGACACCTGATATTTGTAGGGAAATTAAGCCTTATGAAGTTCACTTTTGTTCCTCCTTGACCAGATCCAGCTTGAACACCTCTCTGCCGCTTCTGCCATTGCTTTCAGGGCTCTGGTTTTTTCCTTCCCTGCAACTGAGAGCTGTTTCATGAGGCTGTATGCAGACGTTCCTACAAACCCCCTAGCTCCAATTTCTGCAGTGAGGACTTTGACCTGATAGCCTTCTCTCCTCAGGCTGTTTGCCAGATCAGCATACTTTTCAGTCTTGTAGATTTGAGCTGCCTCCATTCTGTTCTCATATGGCACCGTGAGCTCGATCATGATCAGCTGCTTGGTTGACTTAGAGTGGACTACTATGTCTGGTCTCATGCCACTCTTGCTGATGATCTCTGGGTGACTCTTCCATTCTGGGAGGTCTGCAGTGCACTCCCAGTCATCTGCCCCGTCCAGCAGACTCTGCCTGCATGTTTCGAGTGGCACTGTTGTTCTTGGCCATGATTTGCTGCCTCCTGCCGTGAAGAATGTTGCGGGTGCTTTTGGAGTCCTGATTTTCCCTTTTGTGGTGTTGGTACTAGCCCAGACTACTTGTACAATTTCTTTGAGCACTTGGTTGTGCCTCCATGTGTACCTTCCTTGAGCCAGGGCTACTTTACATGAGCTTAGGACATGCTCCACTGTTTGTTTTTCATGGCAGAGGGGGCACGCAGGATCGTCTGTTTTCCCCCACTTCACCAGGTTTGCATTTGAGGGCAGAAGGTCATATGCAAATCTGAGAATGAAGCTGATCCTGAGAGGGGCCATGTGCCAAATGTCATTCCAAGTGAGACTTCTTTGGAGTGCATTCTCCCACGTTGTCCATTGCCCTTGCTGGCTCTGCTGGACTGCTTTTTGGAGTCTTTTTTGGTCTTCTTCTTTTCTCATCTCCTGAATCATCATGTCTCTTTTGGCTTTTCCTTTGGCCTTTGACCACCATTCAGTTTTGGTCACCCCCAGTCCCTGTCTGTTGGTCTGTGTGTGTCCTGTTATTTCTCTGATCTTGAGACTTTCTTTTGCAGAATCCATCGCCTCTTGAACTTTCCATTTTCTGCCTGTCTTCAGCTGGGGCTTAATTGCTTCTACCACCTTGTCTCCTGAGTCCTCCAGCATGCTTTGAAGTCTGATCTTCCCTGCTTTGTATTCCTCCAGGATGGATTTCAGGGGTAGTTTCAGCTTTGCTTGGCGACAGTACAGCGCTATGTCAGTCAGACAGGGTGGGACACCAAGCCATTTCCTTGTGAACTTGTTGATTTTGGCTTCCATTGCCTCCACTATGCTGGTGCAGATGTCGTATATCATCAGAGGCCATAGCAGCTTTGGTATCAGCATGAACTGCAGACACCAGACCTTGTATTTGCCAGGGAGCCCACACTGGTCAATGGTCTCCAAGCCTTCCTCCGCCATCTGCTTGGTTTCTTTTGCTCTTTGTGTGTCTTTCAGCGTATCATCATACCATCTTCCAAGGCTCTTGACTGGTTCTTCTGTGACTGTTGGAATGGCCTGGTTGGCAACACTGAAGACCACAGATCCGGCCACTTTTCCTTTCCTCAGTGAGAGACTCCGTGATTTCTTTGGCTTGAACTTCATTCTGGATGAGGCAACTATGTCGTCCAGCCTCTCCAGCACATGACGTGTCTCGTCTTCTCTGGATGAAATCACTGTAGTGTCATCCATGAAGGCCTTGAAAGGAGGCATCTTGTATCCATCGCCAAGGTCTGTTTGTCTCGCGTTGTTTGTTGCTGCTTTCAAGATGAGTTCCATTGCCAGCACGAACAGTATTGGGGAAATTGCACAGCCCATTGCAATACCCACTTCCAAGTTGATCCAGTCTGTTGTGTACTCCTTGGTAGAGAACCGCATTGAGAAGCCATTGAAGTACTTCTTGAGCATGTCGCGGATGTTCTTTGGCACATGGTACATCTCAAGAGCCAACTGTATCATCTCATGGGGCACAGATCCATATGCGTTTGCCAGATCAAGCCACACTACGTCCAGGTCTCTCTTTTCTGTTTTTGCTCTTTGGATTGCGTCCCAGATCATTGTGGCGTGTTCTACACAGCCAGCCACGCCTGGGATGCCACCTTTCTGGACTGACACATCCAAGTACTTGTTTTCCATCAGGTACTTGGTCAGCCTTGCTGCCATGACAGAGAAGAAGATTTTCCCTTCGACGTTCAGTAGTGATATTGGCCTGAACTGGCTAATGTCACTTGAGTTTTGCTCTTTGGGGATGTACACACCATCTGCCGTCATCCACTGGCCGCTGATCTTCTGGTTTCTCCAAGCCGATCGCAGCAGCCTGTGGAGCCACTCCAGCACCTTGGGACATTTCTTGTAAAGCTGGTAAGGTATTCCGTTTGGCCCTGGTGATGATTTGGCTCTGGCTTTGTCGACCACCTTCTTGATTTCCGCCAACGTTGGAGGCTTGCCATTGAACTGTTCCTCAGGGTTGGTTGGCCACACCAGACCTTGAATGTCGAGTGGTGCTTTGCTCTGTGGGTCAGAGTATGTTTTCCTCAGATGCTGCTCAAGAACTCCTTTGTCCACACTTAGGGTCCCAGATTTTGGCTGCTCAAACAGTGTTCTGGCAAACTGGAAGGGGTCTCTGAAGAAGCGCTCTTGTGTCTTCTTCTTTTTGCTCTTCCTCTTCCTCGCAGATTCCGCTTTGCTGAGGGCACTGTGTTTTTCTTTCAGGTCTTTCCACAGTTTTTCCAAGCCTTGTTTTTCAGCTGGCAGTGCGGTCTTCATTTGCATCTTGAGGTTTTTCTTTTGGACCCTGATCTTGTCCATCTTTTCTTGGCGTCTGGATTTCTTTGGAGGTGTTTTCTCTTTGGGTAGTTTTGCTCCATAGGCGTCTCTACATGTGGCATACACAATGTCCCCATATGTGGCTAGTTTGTGTTCCAGGGTGCTTTTCCCTGTCAGTGCATCGAGTCTTTGGACGATTTTTGCATCCAGTTTCTCCCAATCTTCAGTTTCGTTTGCTCGTGGCAGGTTGAGTTTCAGGCGCCTGGCATCGAGGGCCTGTGCAAATTCCTCATCCGAACCAACAGCGTGGATGTCCTTGGCACTGTGGTTTAAATCCTGGCCTTGGTCTTCCGACGTCTTATCTGCTGATGCAGTGCGCTGCTGCTCATTCAGATGAGTCTTCACACATCCCATCTTTGTTCTGTGGATCTTCATGCCACGGGTGGTAGCGAAACGCTTTCCACAGACACATGGATATTCCATTTGGTCCATGTTCATAGTCCGTTTGGGATTTGCAGTCATGATTGGTTGAGCACCGATGGATTCATCATTCTCTCCCCCTTTCGGTGAATCCTGGGAGCATCTTTTCCTTTTATTTTTAGTAGCCAAATGTTTAAGGCAAAGTGGGGAGCCAGCCCACAGAGCCCTTGGTTCTGGTCTTTCCCAGTGTCCTCCGGTCTTTCCCGGACGTCCTCCGGCCTATTCCCGGAAGTCAATGGTTTACCCATGCGTCAGTAGAAAGAAACTCGTGGAGAGCGTGGCAGCAGAGAGTCCTCAGAAGAGAAGCCCCCTTCAAGCAAGTGTTTCGGCCCTTATCTCCTGACACTCTAGGGGGGTTGGGCCACACCCGGTTCATGACTCCGGATGTCCCTCTGCTGCCCCTTTTTTTCCCATCTTGGGACGAGCCATGGCTGGGATTCGAACCCATGACCCTCTGGACATGCTCATTTTCCACTTAATGACTCGCGCTTTAACCACTGAGCCACAGGGACACCTGATATTTGTAGGGAAATTAAGCCTGTGAGATTACCTGTATTGGTGACTATCTGCTCTTTTCTGTGAAAGCTATCGTCAGACACACACACACACACACACACACACACACACACACACACACACACACAACACACACACACACACACACATATACACACACACGCGCGCGCGCGCGCGCGCGCGCGCGCGCACGCACGCACGCGCACGTTAATGGTCAGTATCATCTGGCGTCTGTGAGAAGAACCAGCTCAGAGGATGTGTGTGTGTGTGTGTGTGTGTGTGTGTGTGTGTGTGTGTGTGTGTGTGTGTGTGTGTGTGTGTGTTTTACCTACGTGACCAGATTACAGCATTATCTTGGTTGATGGATTTTCCTTCCTGATATTGGAACAGACTAAAACAGACTGCCTGACCTCAGCAGGTGAAAAAGGTTGCCCCATAATGTCTCAGAAGATTTGGATGTTGTTTTTTTGTTTTTTCGAGGATGATTTTCTGAACATGTGATGCTGTGGAATCGTATTGCAAGGCTTCTTCTGATTGACCTTGACGGTGTCGCCGATGTCCATCAACCTCCTTTCTGTCTTTCGGATGTACGATGAGTTATCTCAAGGCGGCAGGAAGGCGAACTAAACAGGCGCACACACCACTGTCAACCTCTTTACCTCCTGATCTTGATGTGACGAGACGAGACTGTTTTCTCTCTTGCTGTTCTTAGGTTTCTGTAGGAGGAGCCACAGTGAGTGTACAGAATGTGATGGAACCCTTTACCGTCTTTGTCAGGGTGCTAATGCCGTCACCAAGCACATAACTGTTCCTCTACCACTCTACACATCACCATACCACACCATACCACTCTACATCACGCCACACCACACCATACCACACCATACCACTCTACATCACGCCTCACCACACCACACCACACCATTCTACTCAATTCCACACCACACCACTACACACCACACCACTCTGCACCACACCATACCACACCACACCACACCACTCTACACCACAACACTACACACCACACCACACCTCACCACACTACTCTACACCACATCACACCAAACCACTCCACACCACACCACACCACACCACACCACGCAACATCACCCCATACCACGCCACACCACTCCACACAACGCCGCGTCACTCCATACCACGCCCTACTACACCACATCATACCATACCACACCACCCACACCACTCTACACAACACCACACCACACTAAACCACTCTAAACCACACCGCACCACACCTCTCCACGCCACACCACACCACACCACACCGAATCACCCCACCCCACCCCACCCCACCCCACCCCACCCCACACCACACCACACCACACCACACCACTCTACACCACACCACACCACACCACTCTTCACCACATAACACAACTCTACACCACACCACTCTACACCACATCACACCACTCTACACCATAGCACAGCACAGCACACCACTCTACACCACGTCACCGAACAGCACAACACTCTACACCACACCTCTCTATACTACATCACTCTACACCACATCACACCACACTACACCACACCACAGCACAACACACCACTCTATACCACTTCACAGCATAGCACACCACTCTACACCACACCTCTCTACACCACATCACATCACAGTTCACCACACTACAGCACATCGCACACCTCTACACCACACCTCTCTACACCACATCACACCACTCTACACCACATCACACCACACTACACCACACCACAGAACAGCACACCACTCTATACCACTTCACAGCATAGCACACCACTCTACACCACACCTCTCTACACCACACCACTCTACACCACACCAATCTACACCACATCACATCACAATTCACCACACGACAGCACAGCACACCACTCTACACCACACCTCTCTACACCACATCACACCACCCTACACCACATCACACCTCTCTACATCACACCACAGCAAAGCACACCACTCTACACCACATCAAACAACTCTATACCACAGCTATCTGCACAACATCACTCTACACCACAAAACACCACTTCACACCATGCGACACCACACCACACAACACCACTCTACACCACACCACACCACTTCACGCCACACGACGCCACCCACACCACTCTACACCATACCACCCCACACCACTCTACACCACACCACACCACGCCACATCACCCCATACCACGCCAAGGCACACCACATCACACCACACCACTCTTCACCACATCACACAACTCTACACCACACCTCTCTGCACTACACCACTCAACACCACACCACACCACTCAACACCACACCACACCACTCTACACCACGCCACACCACACCACGCCACCTCACCCCATACCACGCCAAGGCACACCACATCACACCACACCACTCTTCACCACATCACACAACTCTACACCACACCTCTCTGCACCACACCACTCAACACCACACCACACCACTCTACACCACACCACAGCACTGCACACCACTCTACACCACACCACGCCACCTCACCCCATACCACGCCAAGGCACACCACATCACACCACACCACTCTTCACCACATCACACAACTCTACACCACACCTCTCTGCACCACACACTCAACACCACACCACACCACACCACTCAACACCACACCACACCACTCTACACCACACCACACCACACCACGCCACATCACCCATACCACGTCAAGGCACACCACATCACACCACACCACTCTTCACCACATCACACAACTCTACACCACACCTCTCTGCACCACACCACTCCACACCACACCACACCACTCCACACTACCTCAAACAACTTTATACCACAGCTATCTGCACAACATCACTCTACACCACACCACACCACTCCACACCACACCACTACACACCACACCATACCACACCACACAACAACACACCACTCAACACCACACCACACCACTTCACGCCACACCACACCACTCTACACCATACCACCCCATACCACTCTACACCACACGCCACCACGCCACACCACGCCACATCACCCCATACCACGCCAAGGCACACCACATCACACCACACCACTCTTCACCACATCACATAACTCTACACCACACCTCTCTGCACCACACCACTCAACACCACACCCACCACTCTACACCACATCACAGCACAGCACACCATTCTACACCACATCTCAGCACAGCACACCATTCTACACCACACCTCTCTGCACCACATCACTCTACATTACAGGACAGCACACCACTCTACACTGCACCACACCACTCTACATCCCATCACACCACACCACACCACACCACACCACACCACACACACCACCACCCCACCACACAACACCACGCCACACCACGCCACGCCACACTACACCACAACACGCCACACCACACCACACTACACCACACCAAGCCATACCACACCGCACCACACCACGCCAGAACACACAACACGACACCACGCCACACCACACCACGCCATACCACACCACACAACACCACGCCACAACACCCCACACGGCACCACACCACACCACGCCACATCACACCACAACACTCTACACTACACCACACCACGCCACACCACACCACTCCACGCCACACCACACCACACCACAAACACACCACAACACTCTACACTACACCACACCACACCACACCGCACCACTACACATCACACCACGCGGCACCATTACATTATTCCACACTATACCACATCACTCCACACCACTCCACACCACACCACACCACACCACACCACACCACACCACACCACATCACTTTGCACCACACGTCAAATTGATATAAATGGAAGACTTCCGAACTCCTCGTAAATCATTCCATATTTCGAATGACGTAGATACCACAGGTAAAATTAATCGGGTGTTCAAAACGCGCCTCTGTATGAATATGGCTTTGGATTGTCTGGCTGAATTAAGGAATTGGTGATGTTGAAGAGTTCTTGTGTCTCTCCCACGAATGGCTGGTTGACTGCAGATGGCAGAAATGGTGTAACATTATTCATAACAGCGACAGGTTTTGGATTTTACAGGAACATGTCCGATGTTCATGACCTGAAAACAAACCTAACTTTGGACATAGACAGGTACATAAACCACGTAACCGCAAACCTAACTTTGGACATAGACAGGTACATAAACCACGTAACAGCAAAATTCAGATTAGAAATACCTGCATTAGGCACTCATCATTTGAGGTATAATTCACGTATTAATTGTGATTTGTTTTATCCTTCACGTAAAGAATCAGAGGAAACCGAATTACACTTCGTCCTGTACTGCTCAGTTCTCATAGGATTAGAGAAACGTTTACTGAGCCCAAATACTACAGTCGGCCATTTTTTGATTAAGTTGAGCCTCTCTGTTTATCTGCTTCTGCTTAAGTTGGTTTTCGTTTTCGTTTTGTTTTGTTTTGTTTGTTTTGTTTGTTTGTTTGTTTTTTGTTTTTCTCCAAAGCCATTACGTATAGATAAATTTTCAGCTCTTGAAATGTTTTAGGATTATTGAGGTTCCATTCAAAAGTTTCGTTCAAATGCCTGTAACTATTGTTTTGTGAGTGTTCACAAACCTATTCAATTATATGAATAAATATCTGAATCTGAATCCACACTCCGCCTTAACACTTCACACACTCTACACCACACCACACCACTTCACACCATTCTACACCACAGCACACCCACTCCACACTACCTACACTACACCACACCACAGTAATCTGAATCACTCCATTTCACACCACTATAACCACACCGTTCTACACCCACCACTTCACACCACACCATCCACACCATTCCACAACACCCAGTTCAGCACCACACCACACCAATCTCCCCACAATCCACACCAATACAACCATCCACACACCATACACCACCACACCACATCACACCACCAACCACACCATCCACCCACACCACACCCACACATCAACACCACCACACATCACTCCACACACACCACACACAATCACACACCAACCACACCACCACACAACACCACCACACCACATTCCACACACCACACCACCACACCACACCACACCACCCACCACCACACCCACCACCACACACCACCATCCACACCCACACCCACCACACCCACACCACCACCAACCATTCACACACCCCATCACCCCCACCACCACACCACACCCATTCCACACCCCATCCCCACCCACACCACACCATTCCCACCACCCACCACCACACCACCTCCAACCCCCACCCCACACCACACCCACCCCATCCCCACCCACCCCCCCACCCCACCCACCACACCACCCACCACCCACCCACACCACACCACACCATTCCACACCCCACCCACCCCACACCCCACCCCACCCACACCACCACACACCCACACCCACCACACCCATTCCACACCCCATCACCCCACACACACACCCATCCCACACACCACACCACCCACACAACCATTCCACACCCACCACACCCCCCACCACACCCATCCACACCACACACTACACCACACCACCCATCCACCCCCCACATCACCCACACCCAACCATTCCACACCCCACACCCCACACCCCACACCACACCACCACCACAAATCCACACCCCATCCCCCACCCACACCACACCACACCATCCCACCCATCACCACCAACCACACCACACCATTCCACCCCCATCACCCCACCACACCACACCACACTATTCCACACCCCATCCTCCACCACACCACACCATTCCACACCCCACACTCCACACCACACCACACCACAATTCACACCCCATCACTCCACACCACACCACCCATTCCCACCCATCACTCCACACCACACCACACCACACTATCCACACCCCATCACTCCACCACACCACACCATTCCACACCCCATCACCCACACCACACCACACCATTCCACACCACACCACTACTCACCACACCACCCATTCCACACCACACCACTACCACCACACCACCCATTCACACCCCATCACCCACACACACCACACTATTCCACACCACACTACTCACCACCCCCCACAACCACACCACTCACCCAACCACACCACACCATTCCACACCACACCACTACTCACCACACACACCATTCCACACCCACCACCATCCACACCCACCCATTCCACACCCAACACCCACCACCACACCACCCATCCCACACCCCACCCCCACCACACCACACCATTCCACACACCACACCACCCACACCCACACCATTCCACACACCATCACCCCACACCACACACCACACCCCTTCCACACCACACCACTCACCACACCACACACCACACCCAACCACCCCAACACTCACACACACCACACAACACACCCCCACACACCACACAACACACACCCCCCACACCACACCACACCATCCAACCATACACACACACACCATCACACACACAACACAACACCCCCCCCACCAACAACACACATCCACAAACATATACCAACACACAACCCACCCCCACCACACCACATTCCAACACATCACCCACACCACACCAACATCCACACACATCACCACACACCCACACCACACAATCACACACAACCCCACCCCACACCCCACCACCACACCACACCATCCACCATCACCCACACACAAACACATTCAACACATCACCAACCACAACACATCCAACACACCACACTCACACACACCATTCCAACACATCACCAACCAACACACACCATTCAACCACCACCACACCACACCATTCCACACCCATCACCCCACACCCACACCCACACCATCCACACCACACCACTACTCACCACACCACACTATTCCACAATACACCATTTCACAATATAAAACAATGCAGGACAATGCTAAACAGTATAACACATCATGACTCAACACAACGTAAAACTATAACAAAACAGTGAGAGGCAGTGTAAAAATATTGCACAATGTAACATGACAAAACCTAACGTAAGACATTCAATTCAGGACAACACAATTTAACAAGACAAAACCCAAATTGACACAACTCAACACAACATAATGAAACACAAAAACCCCCAATAAGAAACAACTCGGGATAACACAATGAAGCACGTACAAAACCCAACGTAACATAATTCAGAACAACACGATGTAATATGACTAAACCGACGTAACACAAAGCACAAAAACAATTTAACACAAAAAACCATCAGTAACACAACTCAGGAAACGCAAGCTGACAGCTAAACAGGGGGGTGAATTACCCTTGGAGTGACAGACAGAGACACAAGCGAGAGAATTCAACGGTCATACAAATAAAACTTCCTTGGCTCCAACTTTCACTCGCGGTCTTGCACGATCTCCCGCATTTAACCTTCCTTCTTGCTAGGACACTGTTTCCTTTTGAAGTTCTTATTTTTCACCCTTTTTGTACAAGTATTTACAATATTGTTTTCATTAACTTCTTCAGAAATTTCGTTCACCATCTTCTCCTCTGCCACATCAAGATTTCATGAAAAGATGACTTAGCACACACTAGTCAATAAAACAAACCCCGCAGGCTTCAACCTTGGACAAGAAGACCTTCGAATGATTTTTATCATCTGAGGTCACCGGACTACACCATCTCCAAACAACCAGCATTGCCCTTCAAGGCCACGAGTAAGCGGTTATAGACTTCCACTCTCAAATCATCCCAACCTAGCTCAGACCTCAGTCAGTCACTATTTGTTTCATTCATTTTCTTCAAGTTTTAGACTTCCACTTTCTGACACTAATTCACTTTTTTTTTGTTTTGGTCACATGGGGGATTTAAGGGAACAAACTATTTGAAGGAGAAAAATCCCTTTCCATGTTTAGGCCTATACTGGCAATTCAGTGCCTTAATTCACAATTAAACTTTATCTTTTCTCTCTCTCTCTCTCTCTCTCTCTCTCTTGAGGTGAGGCTAACTCCCACACGGCACCTCTGAAACAGCGCACCCTATAAAAAAATAGCACAGTTGAGGCCAGTCTCTCTCTCTCTCTCTCTCTCTCTCTCTCTCTCTCTCTCTCTCTGTGCTAACACAGACTACTATCTTAGCCAGCTAGTCATACGACCGCCAAGTGAGCTATGCAATCTTATCACAAGCAAAACCCATGCTTTTCTTGCAGTCAAGCCAAAATCATGCTTTGCCTGCAGGCGAGCCAAAATCACGCTTTACTTGCACTGCACTCCCAACTAGATACTGCTAAAACCTGCCAGGCAAGCCGACTTGTTAACTGAATCGCTGACCCTCTCAGGGAGTGTGAGTGGAAGCATAAACACTGTTACGGATGGTATGGGTGGTGTCTGCAGGTGTCCGACTGTCTGACTCTCACTCTGAAATTATGGATGCATGCACGACTTTTCTAATTCACATACACACACCCACTCACCCGAACATTGACAGCCAGGCAACAGAACAACACTTCTTTTTGCTTTATGCTGCCCGAGCCATCAGACAAACATGTGTAATAAACGCAAAATCATTAATAGGTCGGCACGCCAACCACAAGGCATACACACAAAATATATCTATATGTATCTATTCGTTGGCGCTGCTGGTTCCAACGACGACGGAGACGACGACGACGACGACGACGAAAGCGATGTAGACGACGAAACGGCGAATAGGACGAAACGTTGAAGAGGACGAAGGCGACCAAGATGACGAAGACGACGACCACAACGTCAAGTCAAGTCCGACACAGGACTTAAAAAAAAAACCCTCAGAGCTGTGGCTCAAAAAAACATAACACCAACACACTCGCGGCGTCTCTGCCGGCGACGAGGTGACAGTCTCACACAGGAGCTGTGGCTCACACACAACACAGTGACGGCCTCGCCAACAGGTCGCTGGTTCAAACACAGGAGCGGCGCTCTGGCTTGGCAGCAGCGGCGTCTCCAGCCCAACTGGCTCAGCGGGTAGTTGGTCCCGGGTGCAGTGGCAGGTTGGGTGGTTATCGGCACTCAGGCCGACCTCTCCACGCTGACAAAAGGCGGAGAACAAGGGGGTAGTCTCAGCTACGACCCTGACCCTCGTAAAGTGGCAGCCAGTCCCCCTCAGTCCAGGGAACGCTTCTACCTGGGGGAAACTGATTAACTACCTTGATTATCATGGCTATTATTCAATACAATCACGACTACATTTATATTCATTAGCCACATCATATTCCACTACAACTTGGGACAAACATCAGCATATTCTTTCTTCAACATTACAACATTCCCTTTTCCGGAATCATAACACTACAACATCCCCTTTCCGGAATCATAACACTACAACATTCCCTTTCTGGAATCATAACACTACAACATTCTCTTTTTCTGGAATCACAACACTACACAGGAAGGGATTTCCATATAAACCCTTCAGAATTTAGTTTTCCAAATTGGGGAAAGGATTTCCACCTAGATCCTCTTCAATAAACCATGAATACAATTCATTACACACAATTAATGATTACTTTCATTACACACAATTAATGATTACTTTTCATCAAACTATAAACGTCACGACACAATGTTCATTTCCTTTCCTGTAACACGACAAGAATGTTCATTTCATTTCATATAATCACCAGATTTTTAAAAGGTTTCTTTTCAAAAAGATTCATCTACCTCAATATATGCAAGGGAAAGATTTCCACAACACTCTTTTTTACCAACACACATATTGATATTTATATCAAGAGTGAGTTAAATACTCAGCCACATCAAAAGGAAAATCATTATCTATGAAGTGTCTGTCGCTCACTCTGGGAGCTTATTATCCATAGCATCAAAACTCTCCCTCTTCTCGCAAAGTCTAGCTAAACCACATTGAAATAATTAACATTTTTTCCAACATGAATTCATAACTAGTTAAGTCACAGAATATACAAAATCTTTTTTTTTTTTCCTGAAGACTATTTCCTTTAACACTCACTTCATCTATGTTTTCCGACAGCATTTCGTTTTGTTACCCTATCAAGTCATAGGATAACAGAACACAACGAATACTTTTTTTTTCAAAACAAAACCTTCGCAAGTGCGGAAATGAAATGAGGCAGGGAACAGTAAACGATAAACAGTAAACAAGTTGGGTATTTTTTGCTCCCATAAGAAAACCTAACACAGAGTAACTTTTATTCAAGACTGGCACAGCCTTTTAAACTTGAATAAAGTCAGACAAATACATAGACGAACAATCTAATAGTGGGGGAAAAAACAAGCGCAGGCCAACAACTGAACTATCTTCATAGTAATGACTTGGCAAAGATTTGGACTTAAGGAGGGGGGGGGGGGGGGGGGGGGGGTAATTTGAAGATGGAGAAACTGGGAACATGAAATTAAGAAAATATGTTACAGATATGAAAACTCTTCACTAGCTGCATAAGGGAACCATCGCAATCTCTTTTGAAGGCAGATATATTTGTATTGCCTGCTCCGAGGCCTTTCGTCCGCTGGGTCGGACTCATCAGGGAGACACGGCTGGTTGTGTCTGCGCTCCTGGCGTCAAATAGAGACACACCACAGTCCATAATACTGTGGTGTTCTCACCACCAAGAGTGCAAAAAAGAATCCAATAGCACTCCCAAAGCAGCCAGCGAAGAGTAGTAAATGAAACCAAACGAAAGTGTGGGGAGGAAAAAAGTTGCTGAAAAACTAAAGACATTATGCAAACAGTATAAAATAAAGGGGACAATCTTTGAGCCTACGCTTGAGGATCCACCCAAAGATGCAAGGGAGATCAAAAGACAAACACACAGACGGACAGAAACAAATACAAATAACCTCAATTTAATCAAAACAAAAATCGGAAATGAAATGAGGCAGGGAACAGTAAACGATAAACAGTAAACAAGTTGGGTATTTTTTGCTCCCATAAGAAAACCTAACACAGAGTAACTTTTATTCAAGACTGGCACAGCCTTTTAAACTTGAATAAAGTCAGACAAATACATAGACGAACAATCTAATAGTGGGGGAAAAAACAAGCGCAGGCCAACAACTGAACTATCTTCATAGTAATGACTTGGCAAAGATTTGGACTTAAGGAGGGGGGGGGGGGGGGGGGTAATTTGAAGATGGAGAAACTGGGAACATGAAATTAAGAAAATATGTTACAGATATGAAAACTCTTCACTAGCTGCATAAGGGAACCATCGCAATCTCTTTTGAAGGCAGATATATTTGTATTGCCTGCTCCGAGGCCTTTCGTCCGCTGGGTCGGACTCATCAGGGAGACACGGCTGGTTGTGTCTGCGCTCCTGGCGTCAAATAGAGACACACCACAGTCCATAATACTGTGGTGTTCTCACCACCAAGAGTGCAAAAAAGAATCCAATAGCACTCCCAAAGCAGCCAGCGAAGAGTAGTAAATGAAACCAAACGAAAGTGTGGGGAGGAAAAAAGTTGCTGAAAAACTAAAGACATTATGCAAACAGTATAAAATAAAGGGGACAATCTTTGAGCCTACGCTTGAGGATCCACCCAAAGATGCAAGGGAGATCAAAAGACAAACACACAGACGGACAGAAACAAATACAAATAACCTCAATTTAATCAAAACAAAAATCGGAAATGAAATGAGGCAGGGAACAGTAAACGATAAACAGTAAACAAGTTGGGTATTTTTTGCTCCCATAAGAAAACCTAACACAGAGTAACTTTTATTCAAGACTGGCACAGCCTTTTAAACTTGAATAAAGTCAGACAAATACATAGACGAACAATCTAATAGTGGGGAAAAAACAAGCGCAGGCCAACAACTGAACTATCTTCATAGTAATGACTTGGCAAAGAACACCACAGTATTATGGACTGTGGTGTGTCTCTATTTGACGCCAGGAGCGCAGACACAACCAGCCGTGTCTCCCTGATGAGTCCGACCCAGCGGACGAAAGGCCTCGGAGCAGGCAATACAAATATATCTGCCTTCAAAAGAGATTGCGATGGTTCCCTTATGCAGCTAGTGAAGAGTTTTCATATCTGTAACATATTTTCTTAATTTCATGTTCCCAGTTTCTCCATCTTCAAATTACCCCCCCCCCCCCCTCCTTAAGTCCAAATCTTTGCCAAGTCATTACTATGAAGATAGTTCAGTGGTTGGCCTGCGCTTGTTTTTTCCCCCACTATTAGATTGTTCGTCTATGTATTTGTCTGACTTTATTCAAGTTTAAAAGGCTGTGCCAGTCTTGAATAAAAGTTACTCTGTGTTAGGTTTTCTTATGGGAGCAAAAAATACCCAACTTGTTTACTGTTTATCGTTTACTGTTCCCTGCCTCATTTCATTTCCGATTTTTGTTTTGATTAAATTGAGGTTATTTGTATTTGTTTCTGTCCGTCTGTGTGTTTGTCTTTTGATCTCCCTTGCATCTTTGGGTGGATCCTCAAGCGTAGGCTCAAAGATTGTCCCCTTTATTTTATACTGTTTGCATAATGTCTTTAGTTTTTCAGCAACTTTTTTCCTCCCCACACTTTCGTTTGGTTTCATTTACTACTCTTCGCTGGCTGCTTTGGGAGTGCTATTGGATTCTTTTTTGCACTCTTGGTGGTGAGAACACCACAGTATTATGGACTGTGGTGTGTCTCTATTTGACGCCAGGAGCGCAGACACAACCAGCCGTGTCTCCCTGATGAGTCCGACCCAGCGGACGAAAGGCCTCGGAGCAGGCAATACAAATATATCTGCCTTCAAAAGAGATTGTGATGGTTCCCTTATGCAGCTAGTGAAGAGTTTTCATATCTGTAACATATTTTCTTAATTTCATGTTCCCAGTTTCTCCATCTTCAAATTACCCCCCCCCCCCCCCCTCCTTAAGTCCAAATCTTTGCCAAGTCATTACTATGAAGATAGTTCAGTGGTTGGCCTGCGCTTGTTTTTTCCCCCACTATTAGATTGTTCGTCTATGTATTTGTCTGACTTTATTCAAGTTTAAAAGGCTGTGCCAGTCTTGAATAAAAGTTACTCTGTGTTAGGTTTTCTTATGGGAGCAAAAAATACCCAACTTGTTTACTGTTTATCGTTTACTGTTCCCTGCCTCATTTCATTTCCGATTTTTGTTTTGATTAAATTGAGGTTATTTGTATTTGTTTCTGTCCGTCTGTGTGTTTGTCTTTTGATCTCCCTTGCATCTTTGGGTGGATCCTCAAGCGTAGGCTCAAAGATTGTCCCCTTTATTTTATACTGTTTGCATAATGTCTTTAGTTTTTCAGCAACTTTTTTCCTCCCCACACTTTCGTTTGGTTTCATTTACTACTCTTCGCTGGCTGCTTTGGGAGTGCTATTGGATTCTTTTTTGCACTCTTGGTGGTGAGAACACCACAGTATTATGGACTGTGGTGTGTCTCTATTTGACGCCAGGAGCGCAGACACAACCAGCCGTGTCTCCCTGATGAGTCCGACCCAGCGGACGAAAGGCCTCGGAGCAGGCAATACAAATATATCTGCCTTCAAAAGAGATTGCGATGGTTCCCTTATGCAGCTAGTGAAGAGTTTTCATATCTGTAACATATTTTCTTAATTTCATGTTCCCAGTTTCTCCATCTTCAAATTACCCCCCCCCCCCCCCCCCCCTCCTTAAGTCCAAATCTTTGCCAAGTCATTACTATGAAGATAGTTCAGTGGTTGGCCTGCGCTTGTTTTTTCCCCCACTATTAGATTGTTCGTCTATGTATTTGTCTGACTTTATTCAAGTTTAAAAGGCTGTGCCAGTCTTGAATAAAAGTTACTCTGTGTTAGGTTTTCTTATGGGAGCAAAAAATACCCAACTTGTTTACTGTTTATCGTTTACTGTTCCCTGCCTCATTTCATTTCCGATTTTTGTTTTGATTAAATTGAGGTTATTTGTATTTGTTTCTGTCCGTCTGTGTGTTTGTCTTTTGATCTCCCTTGCATCTTTGGGTGGATCCTCAAGCGTAGGCTCAAAGATTGTCCCCTTTATTTTATACTGTTTGCATAATGTCTTTAGTTTTTCAGCAACTTTTTTCCTCCCCACACTTTCGTTTGGTTTCATTTACTACTCTTCGCTGGCTGCTTTGGGAGTGCTATTGGATTCTTTTTTGCACTCTTGGTGGTGAGAACACCACAGTATTATGGACTGTGGTGTGTCTCTATTTGACGCCAGGAGCGCAGACACAACCAGCCGTGTCTCCCTGATGAGTCCGACCCAGCGGACGAAAGGCCTCGGAGCAGGCAATACAAATATATCTGCCTTCAAAAGAGATTGCGATGGTTCCCTTATGCAGCTAGTGAAGAGTTTTCATATCTGTAACATATTTTCTTAATTTCATGTTCCCAGTTTCTCCATCTTCAAATTACCCCCCCCCCCCCCCTCCTTAAGTCCAAATCTTTGCCAAGTCATTACTATGAAGATAGTTCAGTGGTTGGCCTGCGCTTGTTTTTTTCCCCCACTATTAGATTGTTCGTCTATGTATTTGTCTGACTTTATTCAAGTTTAAAAGGCTGTGCCAGTCTTGAATAAAAGTTACTCTGTGTTAGGTTTTCTTATGGGAGCAAAAAATACCCAACTTGTTTACTGTTCTTCGCAAGTGCGCTGAGGAAGTTTCAGTCGCTCCTAAACGGGAACACGGTTTCGGTTTGCTAATAAATAAACATTGAATGATAAATACCTGACTGCCACCAAAAATAGCTGAGTCCCTCTTTGGCCTTCTGTGTTGTTGGGTTGCCGGAATCACTGCAGAGACTGCCTAACCGGTTCAACTCACCCGGCTTTTAACAGTGCACCGGTGAGCAGCAGTCAGCTGAATTTTTCAACCGGCTTCCGGACAACTACCTTCCGGTAAGCACGGTCGCATGAAAATTTGTGACCGGACGAGAAACGATCCGTCACAAACACTTTCCATATAGTTTTACCTTAGTCTATATTTTGCACTTTTTACATAAGGGACACATACTAGTGTAAACTCTAGGTTTACTGACCATCCCATTGAGTTAGAGTCTAACGTAGCTTTTAATGATGAATAAAGCAGTAATATAAAACACGTGCACTTAACATGATGCACAACTCCCCCCCCCCCCCCCCCCCCCCCCCCCGAACAAAACAACAACATAAACTGATCAAAGGGATTTTTTGCCAACATAGACAAAACAACTCAATCTTTAAATTCAGAACTTTGGTAGTTCAGTTAAGATTAAGTCAAAAGTACATAGAACATCACACTCTTTATGATTCACACTCTCAATAAAGCAATGTAATACCTTTCAAAGCACAGACTCTGTCCCTGAAAAGAAAAGTTTACGAGTCCACACAAAAAGTCCATCACATGGGCAGAGTCAACAACAGAAATAAGCAATGTCCATTTCACATATCAACCACATAAAGAGTCAACAACAGAAATAAGTAATGTCTATTTCACATATCAGCCACATAAAGAGTCAACAACAGAAATAAGTAATGTCCATTTCCCATATCAGCCACATAAAGGGAACGTCGCAGCATTATTTCTATCAGCCACATAAAGGGAACGTCGCAGCATTATTTCTTGAAACGAAAGGCCAATGACAGGAAAAAAAACATTTTAGATCTGTTCTTTAAGGTAGAGGCACAATGCTTGTCTGTACTCGGTGGCTGCACTGTCTCAGTCCATCTGAGACAACATGTCTGCAAGAACATTAGTGTCACAAGAGATTGGCTCCACACAGAACTTGCATTCTTGCAGCATCAGAGACCAACGTAGCAACCGATTGTTTTTTGTCTTGCTCTGTTTCAAGAAGGTCAGTGGGCGGTGGTCTGTCTGAAGAACGAACTCTGGTCCGTCAAGAACCGTTCAAGCTTTGACAGCGCCCAGACTGTTGCCAGGCACTCAAGTTCTATTTTAGAATACGTACGTTGAGCACTGGAGAGTTTCTTGCTCTCGTAACGAACAGGATGAAGGAGACCCTGCGATTCTCGCAGAAGACCAGGTCCCAGTCCAGTGGAGCTAGCGTCAGTACGGAGCAGGAACTCGTTGTCCAAGTCTGGAAGGAGGAGGACTGGTTCCGCAAACAGGACAGTTTGGATCTGCTCCAGTGCCTCCTGGCACAATGGAGACCTCGTAATGGCGCACCTCGTGGCACCCTTCGTCAGATCCGACAGTGGAGTGGTGATGGCTGCAAACAGGGGAACGTAGCATCGGTAGTACCCCAGCAGGCCTAGTATCTGGAAGACCTGTTTTTTGTGTTTGTTTGTTTGGGGGACCCTAACAATTATGATTGTCTCCACCTTCTCAGACTGAGGTCTCAAAAAACCCTTTGAAACCGTATGTGCTAGAAAATACAAAGACACAAAGCCAAGAAACATTTTTGATTGCCTTGCTGTCAGTACAAACTTGTGCAGTTTTGAAAGATGTTTTTGATTTTAACAATCAACTGTTCAAAGTCAGCAACATGCACTAGAATGTCATCAAAACAATTCAAACACAACTGGCGCATCATTCTCACAAAGGTTGTAGAAGTATTTTGTAAACCAAAAGGCATGTGAATCCCGTGAAACAGTCCAAGCGGACTTTGAAAGGCAGTCTTGTCTTTGTCAAAGGTGTCAACAGGGATTAGACAATAACTTTTTGCAAGGTCTGTTTTGGCAAAATACTTAGACTTTGAAAGCTGACAACATAGTTCGTCCATGGCAAGGATGGGTTTGCAGTCAAAGACTGCCAGTTAGTTCAGTGCTCTGTAATCAGTGCAAAAGCGTACTGAACCATCAGGTTTAGAAACAAGAACCACAGGAGAGCAGTAAGAAGAAATGGAGGACTCGAACCCATTTGCAACATCTTCTTCACTTCGTCTTCAATGACATGTCTGGTTACAAAAGGCAAGGGATATGGCTTCTGTCGTACTGCCTGTCATCTGTCAAAAATGTCCTATGATTTACGACACATTTGGCCATACCGGGTTTGTCAGTTAGAATGTCAGAGAACTCACTGAGACAGTCCCTGATCTGCTGTTTGCCATCATTTAAGAGATTATTGTCAATGTGGACGACATTATAATTCTCATTGGCAGAAGAGGGAAGAGCAGGGATGATAGTGCCATCCTCATCACATTCTGCAATGATTCCTACCAAAGTAGAGTGTTGGACAGTGTCAGGTTTCTCAGACACACAGTCCAGTAATGTTATGTCAGTTTGAGGGATGAAGTCACAGGGTAATATGTCAGTCCACAACACAGGCATACTAGATCTGTCACAACAAAACCCAACATTACACAACTGAGACACAACACACACACACACACACACACACACACACACACACACACACACACACACACACACGCGCGCGCACGCACGCACGCACGCACGCACACACACACACACACACACACACCACACACACACACACACACACACACACACACACACACACACACACACTGCAGCATTCCACAATAAACAGACCAATACGTAAAACACAACTAACAGCACAACACAGCACAAAACAGCACAACACACAGTTATTTTAAAACTACAGTGTAACACTCCAGGGCACACTACACCACGAGTCTAAAATTAATTATCTTCTCTCCTCCTTCTCCTCTCCTCTCTCTCTCTCTCTCTCTCTCTCTCTCTCTCTCTCTCTCTCTCTCTCTCTCTCTCTCTCTCTCTCTCTCCTTCGGCACGTCGGGTGTACGTTTTCCACACCATTATATGCAAACGGTTCAAAATGCATTCAGTTGGATTGAGGAGGTCGCCGACATACAGCCGCTCTTTAAGCTTGCATCCAGAGCACCTGCAATAATTTCAGGGGTTTTATGGACCTTCAGTGTTTACAGTTTTACTATTTATGCAGAAGTCTATGTGCCATTGATCACACACAGATGTAAGTGTAGCAAAGCAATCCATGCATTTACAAACACGTCAAACAAACACTGTAACTAACCCTAGTCAAACAACCGTCATGTTTCAATATCGACAGGTAATAGAATACTAGGGAACTCAAAGCGTCTGAAAGGGATTTTGTCATGGATTATCGGACATTATTTCTTGTAATCCGGAAAATAGGCCATCCTATTGTGTGCCTGTTTGGAATAGTTGGAAATCTTATGATTCTTCTGGTCATGTTTCGTCTTCCAGCGTCCACATTTAGTGTTTTCTTTGAAGTTCTGGCCTGCTCAGATCTGTTGTATTTGATACAGTATCCACTGAACCTGTTGCTAAATTATGAATTCAATGTGCCATTGTTTCAAAAACTCGGTTCTTGGCAATGTAAAATGCAGATAATGATAGCATACACGACGACGAGTTTATCCCCGTGGATGTTGGTGGCACTGACCATGCTACGAGCAGCTTCGGTGGTGTGGCCACTTCGTGTCAGTGCTGTGTGGACGAAGAGAATGTCGCGAGTTACTGCTGTTGTGATGGTCATTGTTATCTCTCTGATTCACTGCCACATTCTCTATGGATATGACATAACACCTCAACTTTCACAGTGCCGGTTTTCTGTTGTATCAAAAACATACTCACATTTTGTTCTCTCTATTTGGCCCTGGGTGAATCTGGTTGTAAATTCCTTTCTACCGTTCATGTTGTTGGGGGCCAGCAACAGTGTTCTTCTGTGGACTCTTGTCAGATCGGTCAGAACAGGCACCCGTCTTCCTGTGCAACAAGCCACCCAGGATTCCAGACAACAGAAAGTCACTTCATTGACTGTCACCCTGATCGCCACAAGTGTGTGTTTTTTCCTCCTCACCACTCCACCCCAGGTGTACTCCATCACAGCACTATACATCGATTGGACTGACCCCTTTGAGTATGCACGACATTTCATCTTCAGAGAAGCCGTCCAGTTGATGATGTCCTCCAACTGCGCAGTGAACTTTTACTTGTACTGCCTGACAGGAAGCAGATTCAGGAGAGCAGTTTTCAAGCACAACATTTTAGATTTCCGGGTCATTATGTCCAACTGAAAAGTATGTCTTTTTACTGGACTGCTCCGACAGTGACAATGATATCATTCAGTGCTGATGTTACTGTGGAATCAGTAATGTATCGATCAAGACTGGCCATTTACAGTGACATTGATATCATTCAGTGCTGATGTTACTGTGGAATCAGTAATGTATCGATCAAGACTGGCCATTTACAGTGACAATGGTATCATTCAGTGCTGATGTTACTGTGGAATCAGTAATGTATCGATCAAGACTAGCCATTTACAGTGACATTGATATCATTCAGTGCTGATGTTACTGTGGAATCAGTAATGTATCGATCAAGACTGGCCATTTACAGTGACATTGATATCGTTCAGTGCTGATGTTACTGTGGAATCAGTAATGTATCGAACAAGACAGGCCATTTAGATCAAGACTGGCAGAGTGGTTAAGACGTTCGCCTGCCAGTCCAACGTGTGAGAAGTGCGTGGGTTCGAGCCCTGCCTTTCTCGCCCTTTCTTTCCCAGTTTTTTTGAATGACAAATCGAACTGAACGTCAAGTCCATCGGATGGGGACTATAAGCGAGTCGGACCCGTGTGCCTTCCTGGCCCCTGCACACGTTAAAGAACCCACGGCAGTTAAAAATCGAAAAGAGCAGGGGGGTTCCCCGCTGCCCTGGCAAAATTGATGTAAAGTAAAGATAGCCGCCTAGTATTTCTTACCAAGCCGCAAAAATTGTCACTTACTGTTATCGTGTGCCGTCGTGTGCCGGTGGAAGTGGAGGACACGTATAAACATCGCATGCATCCTATGTGAGAAACTGGAGGAATAAATGAGATAAATGAAAATGAGTGACTGATATTTGAATGGTACGGGAAACGACTGAATGAGCGCCAGTAGGCTGCTCTTCGGCCCGGCTCTACCGGGTAGGCAGCCCGTTGAGTGAGTGAGTGAGGTAGTGTGTTTATTGTAAAGCGCTTAGAGCTTGGTCTGTGACCGAGGATAGGCGCTATATAAATACCCAATATAATAATAATTTACAGTGACATTGATATCATTCAGTGCTGATGTTACTGTGGAATCAGTAATGTATCGATCAAGACTGGCCATTTACAGTGACATTGATATCATTCAGTGCTGATGTTACTGTGGAATCAGTAATGTATCGATCAAGACTGGCCATTTACAGTGACTGTCAGAATGGCCATTGCTGGATGGTGACGACCGTAGCTAACCAGCACTGAATCAGATGAAATATAAAATGAATCGATCACAACTTGAAACGAGTAAACGAATAAAGTATGAACCAATCAGGAGACAAAATGAGTAGACAAGTAAAGTATTATCAGTCCGTGGACACAATGCATGAGTAAATAAACAGACATAAAAAAGATAAATGAATACATGAATTAACGAATGTCACCGATCGGCGGGTACTAAACTAGTACGTCCACGTGTTTAAGAGTGGTGTGGATTCAAGATATAGAGCGTGTGCGCGTATGCGTGCGAGTGTGTGTGTGTGTGTGTGTGTGTGTGTGTGTGTGTGTGTGTGTGGTGTGTGTGCGTGCGCGCGCGCGGGGTAAGACTGGGGTTTAGTTAGCTGGGGTTAGGCTAAGTTCCTCAGGGTTAGGTAGTAAGGTTTAGGCTAGGTAGGGGGCAGGTGAAGTAGGACATACAGTATTTTGGCCTTCCAGTCTTCATTTGTTGAGGGAATGGTAGAAGGAAGTTGGTTTCGTTCCCGACTGTTACCCTTTTATTACTTTGGTTCTACACCAGAGAAGGCGGGGCAGGATATCGGCTGTTGTTGTGTTGTCAAGTCTGTGAGTTGTTGTGGTAAATTGTCGTGTTGTTGCACGAGCAATAACTAGTCCGTTGGTCAGGCGTGTCAGCTCTGCGGAGGGATACACTGCTCTGACCAATCGTTGTTTTGTGTGATGAGTAGAGTTCGCTTGATTCCGACCAGGGCGGAATGCGTTGGGGTAGCTTCACTTCGGTCGCTGGTGTTCGTCGGAGTGGACGTACTCCTTGTAGGTGCGGCGGCAGCGCCGGTAGTTTTTGAAGAGTGACTTCGAGTCATGTAATTAGTGCCAGGTCCTCGTCGGGTTTGGGTGCCCTTGGCCTGTGCTGAGTCGGTGTCGTCCTTGTTGCAGCCACTGTCAGCCAGTTGCAGAACTGGTGTGGTTGATCGTCTGTATGTCCAGGTTGGTGATCTGTTAGGTTCGTTGTGTTGTAGTTCGTTGTGTTGTCTTGTATTATGGCGAGTTGAACTGTAGTTGTCTCATGTTGCGATTAGTTGTATTGTGTTCGTTGCGTATACTGGTTGTCTGGTATGATGTCGTCTTGGTTTCGTGATTGAAATTTGTTGTCAGCCGGTTTGTGTTGTTACCTCTTTTCGGTATATTCTGTAAGTAGTGTACATAGTGGTTCCTGAGTTCGATTGTCATGTGACAGGTTGGCTAGACAATGTGGGTTCGATATAATAACCGTTGATGGGCGGTGATGTAGATATTGTTTGTGGTTAGTTTGTTAATTTCCGTGGGTTCAATGAGAAGGTAATACGAGGTTGCATTTGGTTGAGGATCATAATATGAGTCAGGTGCAGATGTGTCTGCGTGAATCATAGAGGGGTTTGATGATTGTGCTCAATCTCAATTGTAAATAGTAGGAGTTCGTTGAAATTGATTAACGATTTCAGAGTTGACCTGCACAGCATTGGAATCGGTTAACTGTGTAGTAAGGCCAAGGCCAGTTTGTGGTCGAGTGGTTTATACTGGGGTACGGTCGTAACCATTCAACTTATATTGGTGTCTTTTCACTTTCGTTACGAGTCAGGGTTCTCGACGCGGGTGTCGTGCGCGTGCGGACTGTATCTGTGACGTACGCATTTGGTACAGGACAGTGAGTCCATATGGTTAGAAGTTTTTTTTAAAGCAAATGAGTCGTCACACATGCAGGGATGTATGTGTTTGTGACAGAATAGGGTTGGAGAAAGATATCTTAGGTTGTGGGGAGGCAACCCAGTTATGAATTTTAGTAGTCGGAAAGAAGGGAAAGGGAAAGTTTAAGGCGAGTAGCTTAGCAGTCGATAGGATAAAAACGGATGATGTGCAGCAGGTAATATTGTATGAAGTGTGGTTGTGTTGGCATAACAAGGATTAACCACTGGGCTATCTGACAAGAGATGACATGAGAGTGAGGTGCTGGATGGAAATTGTGGCAAACAAATCATGATGTTTTGGATATATGATTATAATTGACAGTGTAAAGAGGGGTAAGAATGTGAAGGGTTGTGGCTGCGAGCCGATTCTCTTGTGTGAACATGCTGGAACTGTAAACCGATGAAAATTGATAAGTTTTTTTTTTTTGAGAGATGTGTATTGCTACTGATCATTATGTGGAGACATTTCCTTGTGAAATTGCCCATTTCCTAGATTACGTAGCATTTCCTAAGGGGCCCGTGGAGTCCGTGTTGGATCGCTTAGATTGGTTTATTTCTCCGAGAATTGGGTGTGATTCATAATTTCATATGTAATAGCGTGGATTGGCTCAGGGAGAGTATTGTTTTACCGCTGTTGTAAGGGTTGGCAGGAAATGGGTCTGATAACCCCAAAGTGAGTAATGGGTTGGGGGATGTGTTCGAAATTCAAGGGGTCACTCTCATGCCCGAGTGGGAAGTAGGCAAGGGAGATGGAGAGTTAAAGCTTTACCAAGTAGCCTATGTGCCTTGATGACTCGGGTAGTAGCAACATTACAGTAGGGGCCTACAGTTGTGTCAGCAGGTATCCTGCTCCGTCCTGAGGCTGGGGCCAGATCACCGCAGTCTACTGCCGCGTGCCGGCAGGTGAGCGGCGTTTCCAGTGCCTGCTGTTTCCCCGGGAGAGGGAACCACCCAGGCCGTCTGCCTTCTGTGGGCAGCTCTCCTCCAGCTACCGGTGCTCTTCCGGGAGTTCTCCAGCACTGGTTCCTCGTCCCTGTTTAGGCGTCCTGTGAGAGGGCGCTGCACCAGGCCTTTTTCCACCCTTGGTGTCCGGCGGGGCCTTCAGAGGAGGAGGCGTCCTACGAGCCCCGGACCCGTCGAGAGGGCGTCTGGTGTGTGTACGTTGGGTGTCGTGCCCATCGCAGGGAGGAGTCAGACTGCGGGAAGCCACGGTCAGCGCCGGGGTGCAGAGTCTTCGGGGAGGGTGTCGGCCCGCGGAGGAGCCACGGTCAGCGCCGGGGTGCAGAGTCTTCCGGGGAGGTGTCAGCCTGTGAGGGGCCACGTACAGCGCCGAGGACTGGAGCTTTCCGGGCCGGGATGGGTTGTCCCATGTTTGTGGTAGAAGGGGTGTAGCGTTAGGCAGTAGGGTTAGGGGTGTTAGCTACTGCCTCCTTTTAGGACGTAGTGGCCGGCACAGTGTAGGGTACTTGTCGTTGCCTCCCTTAGGGACGCAGCGACCAGTTTGGTAGTGGTCCCGGGTTAAAAGAGAAGGGCGAGTCCTGGGGAGAGGTGTGGGTGGTAGCAGTAGTTAAGAGATTAGAGTCCCTTTGGTAAATCCTTGTCCCTAGTAGTTAGTCACCACGTGTGCGGGCTATCGCTGTGTCCCCAGGTCACAGTGATATACCGCAACTGGTGTTTCAGGTTAGGTTAGGGTCTTCCAGGTCATTATAGTAGAGTAGGGTGAGTCAGCGGGAATTGGGATACTTGTGTGCAGTTGTGGATGTGCGCGAGTGGTGGCGCCATAGAGTGTGTGTGAAATAAAGAAGCGTGCGTGATTGTAAAACTGTATTAGTGTGCTGTGTTGTCTGACCTAGTGTGTGATAGGCGTGGGTAAGGGAGGTAGGGCCGTCCGGCTTAGCGACCGTGACACTTTGGTGGAGATGCGGGGTACCATAAGGGGTTCTGGGTAGGTGATAGGTAGCTAGGAGGGAGGTAAGGGGGGTGTTGTGTCCGGTGTGTACGTTGTGTGAATTGTAAGTGGGTGGTTGGTGGGAGCGTACCAGTACCCTGGGAGGTGGTACGTAGTGTCCCTGTTCACTTCAGGCAGGTTACCATTGGCACTGGGCAGGGCACTTGTGTTGGTGTGAATGGGTTGGCGCTACCGTGTGGGTGAGGTATGAATGGTCAATAAACATTGAGTGGTTGTTGGAAGTGTGAGTGATTACACCGTACAGTGTAGGTGAGGTGCCGGAGGGTACCAGGTGTCCTTTGTGTCCCTTACATGTGGTATAACCCCAGTGAGTAGGTAGAGTGGTACCCGGCCCGTGACTGTGCACGCTGTGTGCTCGGATATCCTGTGGGGATTAAGGGCAGAGTAAGCCCAGGTGACTGTGTGTGAAGCACGAGGGTGCGCAGTGTTGTGGCATAGGGTATGCTGTGAGTGCACCTGGACTTGAGGGGTGCAAGTGCACTGTGAGCGTGTAGGTGCGGCTTACCAGAGACAGTGAGGCCTGTGACTGTGGGTAACTGGTGCGCATGCACAGTGGACGGTGGACACACGGTGTCACGTGGTTCAGTCAGTGACCAGACAGTGCATTGGTAGTATTATATGGGTTGGAACCCATGGGGGTATATGTATGAGGTACACAAGTGTGGGTGGAGTTATGCTTGGTGCGTGACTCATTGAGAGTATTGTGTACTTGTGCTGAGTTGCTTCAGGGGCTAGTGCGTAGTCAGGAACCTCCAGTTGCGCTCAGATCGCATACTGTCCCTTGTTAGCTCTGTGGTGGAAGGGGTACCCTATGTCTAAACACACCCGAGCCCATCCGCAGTACGACCCCGATAGTGTCATGGATCCACAGGCCCTACGGCGGATACCAAACCTAAGGTTAGTGACCAGGATGCGGGGGTGGATCAAGAACAGGGGACGGGGGCTTATGCAAAGTTTGCCAAGTTGGGAGCGGCGATGGGTTTAGCTGGGGGAGACCTCGCCAAGTTCGTCACAGACTCAGTACGTAATGAGGATGAGAAGACGGCGAGAGAAGTAGAATTGGAGCTCCGGATGGAGGAGAAAGTGAGGCAGAAGATGAAGGATGAGAGGGAGCTAGAAATGCAGCGGACGCAGATTGAAGAGAAGAAGGCTGCTAGGCAGAGGGAGCTAGAGATGAAGCAGAGGGAGCTAGAGATGCAGCAGAGGAAGATAGAAGAGGAAAAAGCTGTTAGGCAGAGGGAGCTAGAGATGCAGCAGAGGAAGATAGAAGAGGAGAAAGCTGATAGACAGAGGGAACTAGAGATGAAGCAGAAGAAGATCGAAGAGGAGAGGGAAAGGTTAAAGCGGAAGGATGAAGACGAGAAAGCAGCGAGACAGATGGAATTGAAACTGCAGAGGAAGAAGATGGAGGAAGAAACGGCGATAAGGGAAATAGAAGCTCAGACACGGCAAGCCAAGTTAGAGGCAAGGGAGCGAGAGATACTGATACAGGAGAGGCAGGCCTTAGATGAAGCAGCTCATAGGAAACGTTTGATTGAGGTGGAGGAAACGAAGCATGTCCACCTTGAGCCGTTGGGAGAGAACGACGACGTGGACGCTTTCATCGCCCAATTTGAGCGTGTAGCCCAGATGTGCAGATGGAGCGAGACCTCATGGCCCACACGTCTGATGTCTCTGCTGAGAGGAAAGGCTAGAGAAGCGGTGATCCGGTTAAGTGCGGATGAGTTAGGCGACTATGATCAGATAAAGAGCGCCCTGTTAAGCCACTTCAGGCTAGATGCTGAGGCCTACCGAGAAAAGTTCAGGAGCATCAAGAAGGACGCTGCTGAGACTTTCGGCCAGATGCTGGGAAGGATGAAGCGGTGGTTTTCCCTCTGGTGTGCAGCAGCGGGCAAGGATGAGAGTGTGGCAGAGGACGTAAAGGATCTGCTGTTCCAGGAACAGTTTTATCAGCTATTGTCTCCAGAGTTCACAACTGAGGTGCGGAAGACATGCCCGAAAACTGTGGAACAACTTGCAACGGAAGCTACTGTTTTGGCAGAGGCCAAAAGACTGGGGAGGAAGGCGAGGCAAGACCGAACAGTTAACCAGCCCAACCTGGGTAATAGGCGCGAAACAGTAGGGAGCCAGCCCACACAGAGATCCCAACAGAGTGATGGTGCACTACAGCAGCTAAACAGGAGATCAGAAGGGCCTAGATCGACCATAGTTTGTTTCAACTGCAAGAAGCCAGGCCACATCGCTAGGAAATGCCCTGAGCCCCATTCTGTTGGAGCTGTTCATTGTTGTGACCAGCCCCAAGCTCGAGTAGTCCCTACGTTGTGTCGCCCATGCGCTGAGCAGCGGTACGAGCCTGCGTGCATTGTAGAAGTTAACGGGTCTCCGGCCAATGGATTACGGGACACTGGTGCCGGACACACCGTAGTGGCCAAGTGGTTAGTACCGGCAGATGCGTACACAGGAGAGACAGTCCCAGTAGTGTTGGCTGAATCCAGATGTAGGTCTGTGTTGCCTGTGGCGGTAGTAGAGTTGAAGTCACCATTCATCGCAGGGAAGTTGGAGGTTTTGGTCATGAATAGCCCTGTGCAGGAAGTCCTGATCGGAAACTTCGCAAAGAGAGTAGGAGATCCCGGTTGGACACGTGTGCCTGTATACGCAGACCCGGCGCTGGTAGGGGCAGTGCAGACACGCGCGCAGAGAGCCAGGGAGCAGCAAGAACCTGTACCACTGCCCGTCGAGGAATGCATTCTGAACACCTCTACCCAGCAGTTAATTCAGATGCAGGACCAGGATGAAACCCTGAGGAAGGCTCGGAGTGCGTGTGAAGCAGGGACGCACTTCCACACCAAGTTTGGACGAGTCGAGTACGCTCGGAAGTCTGGTGTACTGGTCAGGCGGTTTGAGGGTCCCAAGGACGTAGCGAGTCAGATCTGCGTCCCAGCTGAACTACGGACCACGGTGATGAAGCTAGGCCACGACGTACCCATGTCTGGTCACTTAGGTACCACACGAACCAAGGAGCGAGTTGGTCGCCATTTTTATTGGCCAGGCATGCATGCTGACATTCGTCGGTACTGCCAGTCATGCTTCCAGTGTCAGCGTACTGTGGACAAGGGAAGAGTCTCAAGAGTTCCCCTCGTGAAGATGCCACTGATGCGTGAGCCGTTCGAGCGGGTTGGGATGGACATCATTGGTCCCATCGTTCCAGCATCCCAGAATGGGTACAGATACGTGTTGGTGATGGTCGACTTTGCGACAAGATATCCGGAAGCAGTCCCTCTTCGCCAGATCACGAGTGAGTCGGTGGCAGAGGCAGCGTTCAACATGTGGACACGAACGGGAGTCCCTGGGTCGGTACTGACTGATAGAGGAACCCAGTTTACTGGTCAGATCATGCAGGAGGTCTACCGACTATTAGCCATTCGAGGTCTGACTACCACACCATACCATGCGCAGTGCAATGGATTGGTGGAACGCTTCAACGGTACTCTGAAGCAGATGCTGCGCAGACTATGTCAGGAGAAACCAGGTGATTGGGATCGGTGGATACCAGCACTTCTGTTTGCGTACCGTGAGGTCCCACAAGAGAGTACCGGTTTTTCGCCTTTTGAGCTGCTATATGGACGCCAGGTGCGCGGGCCGATGCAGGTATTGAGGGATCTGTGGTTACAACCGGAAAGGCAAGAGCTCCGTACAGCGGCAGAATACGTCGTCAACTTGAGGAACAAGATAGCTGAGTCATGCGAGCTGGCAAGGGAGAACTTGGCAAGGGCAGCATATAGGTACAAGCGACATTTTGACTTGAGGGCGAAACCCAGGAAGATAGCTGTGGGGTCCAGAGTACTAGTACTTCGGCCGACCAAGCAGAACAAATTGGAACTGGCATGGAGAGGTCCCTATACAGTACTAGAAAGAGTGGGTGAAGCAGATTACCGCATAGCAGTAGGGGGAAAGACGAAGATTTTCCACGCAAACCTACTAAAGTCGTTCATCGAGCGCGCTGCAGATCCAACAGCCTCGGTAGCTGCGGTTGTTGTGCCGGAGGAGCCTGAAGAGGAAACAGTAACTCCCTTGATGAGCAAGGACATTCCTACCATTCCCTTGGAGGCCACAGAAGGGCCCAAAGAGGTGGTAGTACTTGCTGAAGACCAGCACTTTACCAGGAAGTTGCACGAGTTAGTGGCCGAGTTCAAGGAGGTACTGACTGATGTGCCCTCATGCACAAACCTAGAAACGTGCAGCATCAAGTTGACGTCAGACGTCCCTATCAGGTCGAAGCCATACCCAGTGCCTTTTGCGCAACGAGAGACAGTTAGGGAGGAGGTCAAAGCCATGATCAGGATGGGTGCGATTGAGCCATCGACGTCGCCATACTGCTCACCCATCGTACTAGTTAAGAAGAAGGATGGGAAGATCAGGTTTTGTGTGGATTTCAGGAGGTTGAATCGCATCGTACAGTTCGATGCTGAACCCATGCCGGATATCGAATACCTGTTCGCCAAGCTTGGAGAGAAGAAGGTGTTCAGCAAGATCGACCTCGCTAAGGGGTATTGGCAGATCCCGATGAGTAGAGAGGACCGCGCGAAGACTGCTTTTGCTACACCGGAAGGACAATTCCAGTGGAAGGTTATGCCATTTGGACTGTGTACTTCAGGGGCAGTGTTCACGCGCATGATGAGAAAGCTATTGCAGCCACTTGAGAGCCCAGATGTCGATAATTTCATTGATGACATCCTGGTGGCCACAATTGATCAGGACAGCCATATTGAGGTTCTCAGGCGTGTGTTCCAGAGACTGAAGGAATGCTCTTTGTCAGCCCGACCTTCAAAGTGTGAGCTGGGAGGAACGGAAATCACCTACTTGGGGCACAGGATAGTGCAGGGAAGATATGGCCTGAGCAGAATAAAATGATCCGTATTTTGGATGCGCCTAGGCCTGAGACCAAACGACAAGTGCGGGGATTCCTGGGACTAGTGGGGTACTACAGGAAATTTGTGCCCCGGTTTGCTGACATTGCCAAGCCCCTTACTGATCTCACTAAGGGAACAACCAGGCAGGTGAAATGGGACGACGAGTGCGAACGTGCGTTCCAAGCTTTGAAGCAGCATTTCTGCCAACCTCCCGTCTGTAACCTGCCGGTGCCCGGGTTGACATTTGTGCTCCAGACTGATGCATCAGAAATGGGAGTGGGAGCTATTCTCTGTCAGCAGTACCCTGAAGAGATGCGCCCTGTAGCATGTGCCAGTAGAAAATTAAGCCCTGCAGAGCAGAATTACCCTATAGTAGAGAAGGAGTGGGCTGGCAGTGGTGTGGGGAATACAAAAGTTCCAGGTGTATTTGTATGGGACTCCCTTTATTGTCCAGACAGATCATTCCCCACTCCAATACTTAGAAAAGATGAAATCTGTTAGTGGGAGAATCACAAGGTGGGCACTGCAGCTGCAGCCATACCAGTTTACGGTGCAGGCAGTGTCTGGAAAGGACAATGTGGCGGCAGACTTCTTGAGTCGCTTGCCGTAGAGGAAGAGAGAGAGAGAGAGAGAGAGAGAGAGAGAGAGAGAGAGAGAGAGCCTGTAAGTTCCATTAACCTGTGTCGTGGGAGGTTGTCATTGTCGAAGCTGTGCATGTGTTATTATCTTTGGAAGAGAATGACGTAGCAAAGTGTTACTGAGGGTGTGGTATTTGTAGTACGTGTTACACAGCAGTTGTGCGTAATCAGAGCACCCTCAGTTATGAAATTTATATGTAGTGCGTAGTGTAACGGCTGCCCATAAGTGCCTGCGTTAAGGTCGTGTGAGGCAGAGTTAGTCCAGGTTGATTAATGTAACCTGTGGTTGTTGATGTATTTAAAGGTTGATGTTGTTGGGATGGAAGTTTTGGAGTGCATCAAAAGTAACAGTAGGACAGAATGAGTGATAGAGAATTGGATTGTTATAGGTAGGGTGTGGCCAAAACGCCGATCGAGTGAAAAGTTGTTGTTGGTTTTAACCTGTAGTTAAAACTTAGGCAGGGGGGTGTGTCACCGATCGGCGGGTACTAAACTAGTACGTCCACGTGTTTAAGAGTGGTGTGGATTCAAGATATAGAGCGTGTGCGCGTATGCGTGCGAGTGTGTGTGTGTGTGTGTGTGTGTGTGTGTGTGTGTGTGTGTGTGTGTGTGTGTGTGTGTGTGCGTGCGCGCGCGCGGGGTAAGACTGGGGTTTAGTTAGCTGGGGTTAGGCTAAGTTCCTCAGGGCTAGGTAGTAGGGTTAGGCTAGGTAGGGGGCAGGTGAAGTAGGACATACAGTATTTTTGCCTTCCAGTCTTCATTTGTTGAGGGAATGGTAGAAGGAAGTTGGTTTCGTTCCCGACTGTTACCCTTTTATTACTTTGGTTCTACACCAGAGAAGGCGGGGCAGGATATCGGCTGTTGTTGTGTTGTCAAGTCTGTGAGTTGTTGTGGTAAATTGTCGTGTTGTTGCACGAGCAATAACTAGTCCGTTGGTCAGGCGTGTCAGCTCTGCGGAGGGATACACTGCTCTGACCAATCGTTGTTTTGTGTGATGAGTAGAGTTCGCTTGATTCCGACCAGGGCGGAATGCGTTGGGGTAGCTTCACTTCGGTCCCTGGGTTCGTCGGAGTGGACGTACTCCTTGTAGGTGCGGCGGCAGCGCCGGTAGTTTTTGAAGAGTGACTTCGAGTCATGTAATTAGTGCCAGGTCCTCGTCGGGTTTGGGTGCCCTTGGCCTGTGCTGAGTCGGTGTCGTCCTTGTTGCAGCCACTGTCAGCCAGTTGCAGAACTGGTGTGGTTGATCGTCTGTATGTCCAGGTTGGTGATCTGTTAGGTTCGTTGTGTTGTAGTTCGTTGTGTTGTCTTGTATTATGGCGAGTTGAACTGTAGTTGTCTCATGTTGCGATTAGTTGTATTGTGTTCGTTGCGTATACTGGTTGTCTGGTATGATGTCGTCTTGGTTTCGTGATTGAAATTTGTTGTCAGCCGGTTTGTGTTGTTACCTCTTTTCGGTATATTCTGTAAGTAGTGTACATAGTGGTTCCTGAGTTCGATTGTCATGTGACAGGTTGGCTAGACAATGTGGGTTCGATATAATAACCGTTGATGGGCGGTGATGTAGATATTGTTTGTGGTTAGTTTGTTAATTTCCGTGGGTTCAATGAGAAGGTAATACGAGGTTGCATTTGGTTGAGGATCATAATATGAGTCAGGTGCAGATGTGTCTGCGTGAATCATAGAGGGGTTTGATGATTGTGCTCAATCTCAATTGTAAATAGTAGGAGTTCGTTGAAATTGATTAACGATTTCAGAGTTGACCTGCACAGCATTGGAATCGGTTAACTGTGTAGTAAGGCCAAGGCCAGTTTGTGGTCGAGTGGTTTATACTGGGGTACGGTCGTAACCATTCAACTTATATTGGTGTCTTTTCACTTTCGTTACGAGTCAGGGTTCTCGACGCGGGTGTCGTGCGCGTGCGGACTGTATCTGTGACGTACGCATTTGGTACAGGACAGTGAGTCCATATGGTTAGAAGTTTTTTTTAAAGCAAATGAGTCGTCACACATGCAGGGATGTATGTGTTTGTGACAGAATAGGGTTGGAGAAAGATATCTTAGGTTGTGGGGAGGCAACCCAGTTATGAATTTTAGTAGTCGGAAAGAAGGGAAAGGGAAAGTTTAAGGCGAGTAGCTTAGCAGTCGATAGGATAAAAACGGATGATGTGCAGCAGGTAATATTGTATGAAGTGTGGTTGTGTTGGCATAACAAGGATTAACCACTGGGCTATCTGACAAGAGATGACATGAGAGTGAGGTGCTGGATGGAAATTGTGGCAAACAAATCATGATGTTTTGGATATATGATTATAATTGACAGTGTAAAGAGGGGTAAGAATGTGAAGGGTTGTGGCTGCGAGCCGATTCTCTTGTGTGAACATGCTGGAACTGTAAACCGATGAAAATTGATAAGTTTTTTTTTTTGAGAGATGTGTATTGCTACTGATCATTATGTGGAGACATTTCCTTGTGAAATTGCCCATTTCCTAGATTACGTAGCATTTCCTAAGGGGCCCGTGGAGTCCGTGTTGGATCGCTTAGATTGGTTTATTTCTCCGAGAATTGGGTGTGATTCATAATTTCATATGTAATAGCGTGGATTGGCTCAGGGAGAGTATTGTTTTACCGCTGTTGTAAGGGTTGGCAGGAAATGGGTCTGATAACCCCAAAGTGAGTAATGGGTTGGGGGATGTGTTCGAAATTCAAGGGGTCACTCTCATGCCCGAGTGGGAAGTAGGCAAGGGAGATGGAGAGTTAAAGCTTTACCAAGTAGCCTATGTGCCTTGATGACTCGGGTAGTAGCAACATTACAGTAGGGGCCTACAGTTGTGTCAGCAGGTATCCTGCTCCGTCCTGAGGCTGGGGCCAGATCACCGCAGTCTACTGCCGCGTGCCGGCAGGTGAGCGGCGTTTCCAGTGCCTGCTGTTTCCCCGGGAGAGGGAGACCACCCAGGCCGTCTGCCTTCTGTGGGCAGCTCTCCTCCAGCTACCGGTGCTCTTCCGGGAGTTCTCCGGCACTGGTTCCTCGTCCCTGTTTAGGCGTCCTGTGAGAGGGCGCTGCACCAGGCCTTTTTCCACCCTTGGTGTCCGGCGGGGCCTTCAGAGGAGGAGGCGTCCTACGAGCCCCGGACCCGTCGAGAGGGCGTCTGGTGTGTGTACGTTGGGTGTCGTGCCCATCGCAGGGAGGAGTCAGACTGCGGGAAGCCACGGTCAGCGCCGGGGTGCAGAGTCTTCGGGGAGGGTGTCGGCCCGCGGAGGAGCCACGGTCAGCGCCGGGGTGCAGAGTCTTCCGGGGAGGTGTCAGCCTGTGAGGGGCCACGTACAGCGCCGAGGACTGGAGCTTTCCGGGCCGGGATGGGTTGTCCCATGTTTGTGGTAGAAGGGGTGTAGCGTTAGGCAGTAGGGTTAGGGGTGTTAGCTACTGCCTCCTTTTAGGACGTAGTGGCCGGCACAGTGTAGGGTACTTGTCGTTGCCTCCCTTAGGGACGCAGCGACCAGTTTGGTAGTGGTCCCGGGTTAAAAGAGAAGGGCGAGTCCTGGGGAGAGGTGTGGGTGGTAGCAGTAGTTAAGAGATTAGAGTCCCTTTGGTAAATCCTTGTCCCTAGTAGTTAGTCACCACGTGTGCGGGCTATCGCTGTGTCCCCAGGTCACAGTGATATACCGCAACTGGTGTTTCAGGTTAGGTTAGGGTCTTCCAGGTCATTATAGTAGAGTAGGGTGAGTCAGCGGGAATTGGGATACTTGTGTGCAGTTGTGGATGTGCGCGAGTGGTGGCGCCATAGAGTGTGTGTGAAATAAAGAAGCGTGCGTGATTGTAAAACTGTATTAGTGTGCTGTGTTGTCTGACCTAGTGTGTGATAGGCGTGGGTAAGGGAGGTAGGGCCGTCCGGCTTAGCGACCGTGACAACGAACACAAAAAAGGATAAGTAGACAAGCAAACAAACATAAGCTATCTCCATCTATCTATCTATCTAATTCTATAGACATATTGATAAATAGATAGATATATATAGATATGTATACACACGCACATACACACACATAATATATATATATATATATATATATGTGTGTGTGTGTGTGTGTGTGTGTGTGTGTGTGTATGCGCGCGCGCGCGCGCGTGTGTGTGTGTGTGTATTCATATATGCATGAATACAAACATAGATAAATAAATTAATTATAATTTCTCGAGGATTCATAGAAAACTAGTCTTACAGCTCAAAGCATGTTTAGCAGCAGAATGATTACCTACTTTTACAAGAAGGCAAAGCATACTAAAAAAAAAAAGGTGTGACGTCTCCGTTGTAGAATCTTTGTGGGAAGCTGACGTCTCCGTTGTAGAATCTTTGTGGGAAGCTGACGTCTCCGTTGTAGAATCTTTGTGGGAAGCTGACGTCTCCGTTGTAGAATCTTTGTGGGAAGCTGACGTCTCCGTTGTAGAATCTTTGTGGGAAGCTGACGTCTCCGTTGTAGAATCTTTGTGGGAAGCTGACGTCTCCGTTGTAGAATCTTTGTGGGAAGCTGGAGTAGCAACCTTCATTGCCTGCTCTTAAAGTCTGGAATCCCTCTGATGACTATCACCGGCTCGAGCAAAAGAATCAGCTTTATTCCTGTAACAGCTATGATTCTGGACTTCGTGGTTATCGTCATACCTTTACACCTGCACTCAGTGACGAGCAGGTTCAGAACAGGTAAAGTGTTCAGTCTCACAGGACTTCGTGGTTATCGTCATACCTTTACACCTGCACTCAGTGACGAGCAGGTTCAGAACAGATAAAGTGTTCAGTCTCACAGGTAAAGTGTTCAGTCACACAGGTAAAGAGTTCAGTCTCACAGGTTAGGATCCATGACAAACCAGGAACAAGGAACTTGAAGCTGTTTTTACCACCCTGCCCTAGGACTGACATAGTCACAGACGTACCGTTTAGCAAACAGCTTTTCTTTTATTGAAAACGTTCATTTAGCGATGCTGTACCTCGCTTTTGTCAACACAAATTGATGACATATAAACAGTATCATCAATGACGACCCTGAAGAAGACATGACCATGCTCTCAATATGGTCTCTACGACTGCGTGTGCATGTCGGCATCAGGGCTCATGGTGATGATGCTTCTAAAGTATGTTACACATAGGAATGCATTAGAGAGAGAAAAAAATAGGAAGATAGGATTAATAGCATACTAAAGAGAATAAATATGATAACAAATCTCATGAATATATACTTCATACTTCATTCT
>CM065732.1:1766542-1771542 GCA_033310375.1 Conus canariensis | reverse complement strand
AAGTCAGCAAAGCCCCATGTTTTCCATTGTTGATCACTTCAATTGCTGGCTCATTGATAAAGAGGGAAAATAGAACAGGACTGCAAGCATCACCTTGCCTAACCCCAGCTGTACAGTTAATGTAATCTGTCAGTTTATCCCCGCAACGAACTCTAGCCCTAACCACCTCATGCCTGCTTCTGATTTACCCTTAACACCATTTTTAATCATGACTGGCCAAAGAAGATTTCTGTTGATGGAATCGAACACTTTGTTTTCAAAATCTATAAAAGCGGCATACAATTTTCGATTATGAGAAAACTGTTTCGGAACAAGAGCCATCAAAGTAAACCTGTGGTCAACAGTCGAATGCCCCTTTTTGAAACCAGCTTGGTGATCACCAGTATTGTTGTTTTCCTCAACCCACTCTTGCAATATGTTATTTATTATCATTCCAAATATTTTACTGCTAATGTTACTAAGACAGATACCCCTATAATTGTTTGGATTATTAGCATCCCCCTTTCTAAAGATAGGTATGATTATTGATTCCGTCCAGTTATCTGGAAATATACCGTCATCAAACAGTTTATTAAAATATTTCAAGCAAAACTGCACAATTTGGGCAGAACAGCGTTTGAACAGTTCACCAATTATGCCATCGGGGCCCGCTGCTTTGCTGTTTTTTTTTTCTGTTTGTTGTTGTTGTTTTTTTTTTTAATTGCTAACAACACTTCTTCTTCACTAATGGGACGGTTAATATAGACATCAGACTCATCTTCAAACACCTCTTTATTTGGTTTATTGTCAGTATTTAAATCTAGCAAAGCTTGAAAATGTTGAAACCACACGTCAGTTGGAATGTTATTTCTAGGCTGTTTCCTTTTTGGCGAAATCTTGTGAACACGGTCCAAAACTCCCTCTGCTACTAACTTATCTATTAATGATTGACTATATGCTTTCTCTTTTCTCTATTAATGATTGACTATATGCTTTCTCTTTTCTCTATTAATGATTGACTATATGCTTTCTCTTTTCTCTATTAATGATTGACTATATGCTTTCTCTTTTCTCTTTTAATGATTGACTATATCTTTCTTCTATTAATGATTGACTATATGCTTCTCTTTTCTCTATTAATGATTGACTATATGCTTTCTCTTTTCTCTATAATGATTGACTATATCTTTCTCTTTTCTCTATAATGATGACTATATGCTTTCTCTTCTCTTTTCTCTTACGCCGGCTATTACATACGCAGTTCCGTCAGTGTCTTTTACAGTGCGGCGACTTATTCTCAATAACCTCCAGCCTTTTTTATTTATTAAGAACACATTCTTGATCATACCAGTCCTTTGATACCCTGTCGTGAGCCTGTATACCTTTTTTCATACATTCAGCACATTTGATTATACATTCAGTAAACATATTTAGTGCATCATTAATATCAACATCTATTAAACTTATGGAAATATCAAAAATTTTACTCGCTTTTTCATCACATGAGGTATTACTAAACAAAGAAGCGCATTCATCATTCCAGACATTTTTCCCAATAACATCGCTTTGACCTTTTTGCTCATATCTACTAAGTTTTGCAAGGAAATAGAACATGAAGTGACATAGGAGAATGATAAGAATCTATACGCTCTACAACCTGTAACTCACAAACATCGCATAACAGAGCAAAAAGTTCATTTGGCAATGTAAAATAATCGTTGACACTGCTCCCATGATCAGAAATATATGTATAGCAACCTTTTTAGGTCGTCTTTACACATACCATCTAGGATATACAAGTTCAAAGCAGTGTACATGTTTAATAACGATTTCCCGTAATTGTTTAAATTTGTATCTTGAGAGCATTGGTTAATGCTGAGAGACTGACTAGCGTGCCATGTATCAAAAACATTAAACCCGGAAAAATCCTGGGAGATATCAGAAGTTCTACTATTCAAGTCACCGTTTAGAATGACATAAACATCATTTGTTATCAACAGGTCAGTTAAACATTCTTTCAGTGAACTAAAACCATTATCTACATCAAAATAGACATAAAAGGGAGAACCTTCTGGGGAATGTACTAGAAAACATCAAGGATATTTTGTCAATCAAGCAGACAATTAAATTTAGATATTTACTTCAATAGAGCTAACAAAGGGGATGAATTCATTTCTTAATAAACAAATTACACCTCCAGATCGTCTCCCTTGTCTCGTAAATCTAACTGCCAGCTTACAAAATATTTTAAAACCAACAAACACAGATCATCACGACATTTCCTCTATAAATGTAACAAAATAAGAATCAATAACAACATCATCGAATTCCTCTATAAATGTAACAAACAGATTCAAATTCACGACATTCCTCTATAAATGTAACAAACAGATCATCACGACATTCCTCTATAAATGTAACAAACAGATCATCACGACATTCCTCTATAAATGTAACAAACAGATCATCACGACATTCCTCTATAAATGTAACAAACAGATCATCACGAAAAATTCCTCTATAAATGTAACAAACAGATCATCACGACATTCCTCTATAAATGTAACAAACAGATCATCACGACATTCCTCTATAAATGTAACAAACAGATCATCACGACATTCCTCTATAAATGTAACAAACAGATCATCACGACATTCCTCTATAAATGTAACAAACAGATCATCACGACATTCCTCTATAAATGTAACAAACAGATCATCACGACATTCCTCTATAAATGTAACAAACAGATCATCACGACATTCCTCTATAAATGTAACAAACAGATCATCCACGACATTACCTCTATAAATGTGTATAAACAAATAACAGATCATCACGACATTCCTCTATAAATGTAACAAACAGATCATCACGACATTCCTCTATAAATGTAACAAACAGATCATCACGACATTCCTCTATAAATGTCTCAGTGATTGTTCTGATTACCAGGCTTTTTTTTTTTTTTTTTTTTTTAGAGAGAGAGAGAGAGGAGAGAGGGGAGAGAGAGAGAGAGAGAGAGAGAGAGATCTAACGAATGATTTAATGAGTTAAGCTTACAAAGCCCATTCTCATGCAGCGGTTATGGTGGAGATGGGGCTGTTCGAAAATGAATGTCAAAGAATAGACCCTAACAATGGATGTCAGAAAACAACATCGCGATGAGGAAACCAAATCACGGAAATCATTAACATAGATCGAACACCGATGTGATTGTCATTGTGACTTCCAAAGGGTTTATCCACAGTCAACAGGATTTCCGTTTTCCACAGCTGAATTGCCGCTGGAAGTCAGTTGCAGCTTTTCTCTGTCAATAGAATGAACGCTTTCCATGTTTCTTAGCATGCCCTGTAAATACGCCACAATGTCGTTGGCAGTCACGTTCTCTGGAGAATCGTTCTGCTGTTCATCTGCCGGAGGCCTGTCTGGATCACAAACCACATCACAATATTTTTCAACACAGTCTTGATCAGCGCCTGGATTCACTGATCCAAACTCCAAAACCGACACTTCATCATGTGCAACAGTCACCGATTCTTTGTCACACTGCTTCAAGTCGATCTCTGTTTGCTTGGCACAGTGCTGTGTTTCTTCTGCAGGCTGAGTTACAGATGGAGGGAGATGGTTGTCACACCTGAAAATATCATCGCATGTTACACGACTCTCGCTGGTTTTGAGGTCACTGAGGAGAAACAATCAGGTTTCGAAATACCTGTATCTGACCAGGAGTTATGATATGTGAGTGAGTTTGCTTCCATTTTGGAGATTGTCTCCCCCTTGGAGACTATAAGCTTGCTGAAGGCTCATTTTGAGAAGCATTTATTATTCCCCATTTACCCACTCAAGCACATACTGTTAGCTAGGCAGAATTATCCATCACTGCAGATATGAATGCTTATCTCCCCCTATTTTTTCAGTCTAGGACATAAGAGCAAGCTTTGTTCATAATTCTCTCTCTCTCGTCTGTCTGTCTGTCTGTCTCTCTCTGTCTCTCTCTCTCTCTCTGTCTCTCTCTTTCTCTCTCTCTCTCTCTGTCTCTCTGTCTCTCTCTCTCTATATATATATGTATATGTATATATATATATATATATATATATATATATATATATATATATATAAAGAAGAAGAAGGAAACAATGGACCGCAGAACCACTTGGTAGACTCCTTTAATATGTCCAATATTTCGGTCCAATATTTTCCTTCTTCTTCTTTCTATCATCGTCTAATGATGCCAGAAAAACGGACCTCAGCAGTGAGAGAGTGGTGTTCTGGATTTTTCACTTTTGACGTATATATATATATATATATATATATATATATATATATATATATATATATATTATATGAACACAGTGTAAACATCGTGACTGAACCCTGACGAAAACAAATAAACGAACCTCCATTTCACAGCTGCCAGACACCTTTCCAATCACATTAATGTTAAAACGAAAATTAAAATACAGACATATAAAGTGTGTCAAAGGAACTAGTTGCAATAAACAATCACATTTCTTTCTATGGAAGAAAAAACTATTCGAAATGTTAAGGGCTGGAATTTAAACAAAAATATACAAACTCTTTAAACATATTTATTGGTAAAAAATGGTTCCTTGCGTATCTAAAAATTTAGGTCAGATAACCGTGATGACCGTGATCAATTAAAACTCCCATTGATGGTTATTGATTGAGTGTATGATGAATACGTTACCTCAACAGGCGACCAAATGAACGCATTTCTTTTTTAAAATATTAATCTACGTTAAACAGACCCTGGCTTGCTGTTTTATGAAGGGGAGAGAAGAGAAGGAAGGAGGAGAGAAGAAACGTACCATCCGTATCACGATCATGGACATGTGATTCTCCCCATTCTTACGGGAGTGATTCATTCACTAGGGATCCTATCCAGCAGGCAGTTCCACAGGTTATGAACACATGGCTGTCATTGTGCTCTCCAAACAAGACAATGTACAGTTGATAAGGCAGTAAACCATGAAGCAACACAACGTAACAACACA
>CM065732.1:1709042-1761542 GCA_033310375.1 Conus canariensis | reverse complement strand
CAGCCTCATGTAGGTGTTCCAGACTCGGATAATTTTATTTTCATTTGTTTGGGTTCTGGTAATTTCCTTTTTTTCCACAGAATATCTCACTTTCAGCCTACAAGTAAGTATACGAAATATAGGCAGTTCTTTTTCCCAGCTCCCATCAGTAAAGATATAGGACTTAGCATGCAGAGGAAGGAAATCACTAACCTCACCAGTTCTCACATTGTTTTGTTGTTGTCATACCTGTGTATCACCAAATGTTTACAAAAGGTGAAAACCTACATAAATGTTTTGGTGAAAGCTGTTTCAAATTCACTCAAAAAAGAACAAACAAATACACAATACCATGGGGGAAAATGGATAATGGCTTTGTCAGTATTACATAAAGCGCACTGTTTTCTTCTGAACTGATGCTGGGTGATATTGCGTTTATTCGTAAAACTTCAATAGATGTAGAAAAAGTGAAGCAGTTTTAATTTCAATTCTTTGATTTTGTAACCTCTCTAAAAAATATGATCTATTGGACACTTGCTGTGAGTCCTCTGTCCCAACTCTAGCAACATCGTGGCTGCATCTCACTCTTTGCCACACCATCATCAGTATGTCTTGCACCTCTTGGAACAGACAATTCCACATGTACATGTTTATTTGTCTGCTGTACAGCCCTCCTCTTAGAATAATTCTTAACAGCATTGAATGCCATATTTTCTACATGCGTTTGTGCACATATTTTCTGATTTGCAGTATTTTGCTGTGCTGTGATGTGCTACGTTGGGTTGTTTTATATTCCGTTGTGTTGCGTTACATTGTGCTGTATTCGTTGTGTCGATTTGCGTTACGTCGTATGTCTTGTACTGCTGTGCTTAAAATGCATTAACGAGACTGTGGGATTTAGTACCATTGTATTTGTTGGATACACCAATGACAGCTAGGTATTGCTCACGTACAGGGATGTCTAGTGTCCCCCACATGTCTATAGAAAAGGGGATCTGGTACATAATGCATTCCGCTAAGAAATGTCAAAATCACGGGTCAGTGATCCGAATTGTTGATATTTCCATCCCCCTCTCATCTGTCTTTATTAGACCCCAAGTAAGAGTGTGCTATTCAGGTAGGTGAAATAGAACGGTTCACTATCTCCTGGAAAGGAGACATATTTATGTATAATACTCTCAGTAAGAGGTGATCTGAAACAGGAGTCTTAATAAAATAGCATGAATCTGACCCAGAAATGCAGACAAGTAAGAAACGCGATTTTTGGTTTTAGGCTATTTCCCCGTACTAAGTTAAAATACTTGGCAATTACAGCTAATTTTCTCAGATTTCCCATATGTCGAATTTATGTTTTAGATATAATCTGACTCAGAGGTTCATTCCTGCAATGTCAAGTTATAAATACATAGTTGCAAATGCGTAACTATTGATTGGAATGAGTCACACACACACACACACACACACACACACACACACACCCCGCACGCACGCACGCACGCACGCACGCACGCACGCACGCACGCACGCACGCACGCACACACACACACACACACACACACACACACAACTTCTCGTTTTCTCTGTTGGTTGTCTTTTGTGTCTACTTCTCGTTTCTCTGTTGGTTGTCATTTGTGTCTACTTCTCGTTTCTCTGCTGGTTGTCATTTGTGTCTACTTCTCGTTTGTCCAACATAAGAGGTTTACCACTGAACCACGGCCTGGCTGTTTAGCAGGGTCCACAGTGTCAAGAACATTTATTTACTGGAAAAAAGTTACAGACTTTTTTTGCTGATAGTTTGGGCCCTTACCTTTCAATCTGGATCCGGACCCAAGTCATTCTTTTGATGTGCCACTTGAAAGGGTGATGCAACCATTGTTACATATGCGTCACCTCGTACGCACGCTTTGAAGCCACTCTAAGTGCATAATACTTTGAATGTTCAGGTCTAAAGTGCACACATTGACTACATTTTAATGTTAACGAAGTTTCTGCAAGCACTTTTGAAAGTTCAAGTTAAATATCTCAAATGTTTGCTTTACTTAGGTCAAAACAGCGGAGTCTGTATTTTTGGCATTTACATGAACAGAGTTCGGTGCAACCCAATTCCCTACATGAGCATCTGCTAGTCTGTGAGCAACCCGATTCACTTTTACATCCACAATGAATCAGTTCTCTGCATGCTTTTGCAGCTGGTTCTGGAGAAGTCCAGTATGGTTGATATGTCTTTGACGACTGGCTTTGGGTCCAGCCCCAGTCCTCAGGTGAAGGCAAGTCATCCTGTGTCTCATCGCAGATTGCCCAGATACTTGCCTGGTACAATGCACGTTTTGCATGCTGCAACAGAGCTGCTTGACTGGGAGGAACATTTTCTATTGCTTTTTCCTTCTGGCAGACTAGAGCCCTTCGACATTCGTTCACTGTGTCCAAATTGCTGGTTTTGTCATACATGACACAGCGAAACGTTCAAGCAGTTTGAATTCCTCACAGTCTTCCTGGAGATGGCAGAAGGGTTTCTTCACTGGTTTCTGGAAAGCTTTGGTAACATCTGGATAGCAGCGCCAGGCCTCCCATGCTGTGCGTTTTCCTCGGCCAAAGAAAGCTGACGCACAGTCACATCCTGTAAAGGCGTGGAAGGCTGGGGAAGCTTCTGACTTGTTCTTTCCGATTCTTGAGAAAATGTCATTGATGTGTATGTGTGTAAAGTTCTTTCCAGTGCCAAAGTCAACCCATATGCTTAATTCTGGACAGATCACTTGTAGACTGTGGAATTTCCCTAGGAGGATTGCGATAACATCTGTGTCAACAGTCCGAACGAGGCAATCAGTTGCACCTTTCTTCACTGCATCAGTTAAATGAAACACAATCCGAGTGTCAGCTTCTTCTTGATGGCAATCTGAGATACCGTCACTGGGACCATGAACGATGACCTTTTCCCCTCCGCTTACAACAACTACTTTCTCTGGATGGAAGTGAGTTTCTTCAATGACAACTGATAGGAAATTCATGAGTTCTGTTTTGTTCTCGGGATCTCTCAAGAAGTCTTGCCATTTGTGCGGGATCTTGGTTTGCTTTTCAAACAGGCTACTTTCAGCATACATATCCCACACAATGTCTAGTCTCTTCGTATTCTCCAGCTGCTGGGATACGTATGGGAGGAAGACATCTTTTGCAAAATCATCAAATGTTGAGCTACCACGAGGGGATAAGAAATGAAGTACAGCAGTACCATCCAGCACCTTGACGTCAGACATGACAGGGGATTCAACCACTGCAACTGTATCAGTTTTTGTTTTAACTGTTTCCACGTTTGGTGTCAGTTGTGAGGTGCCTTACAGAGCTGCAGGCACTTCGGCAAGGGCTTCAGCAAGGTCTGTGTCATCAGTGTCTATACTGTCGATTTCATCCAATTGATAAGCAGATTCCAGATCCCCAAGAATAGGTTGGACTTCTGCTTGCTCAGCTCTCAGCAAACAAGGCAACAGATCACTCTTCGCGCCTGCTCGAATCTTGTCTCTGTCCGCCAGTGAAGGTGGGTACACATGGTTTTCATGTTGGAAGAAAGCATCAAGATCAGCACCTCTGCTCTCAGCCACGACATATAGGCGTGAAAACAAGCTGGCGTCTTCCTTCAGTTCTTTAGTTTTGTTTGGTTGCTTCTGCTTTGAAGATGGACATCTGAAAAGACCAAGGGAATTCCTTTTGATGGGTACGTGAATTGATTTGGTCCCCTTTACCAACATAGATTCCATATAGTCATCATACTGCTGCTTTCCAATGTTCTCAATGTTGCTTACAGTCTCTACCACATCATCAGGAAGAACATCACGAGAACTAATGTTCAGCAATTCAGGGCCAGATTCTAAGAAAGGGTTCCCCGTTGCATTAACACTTTTGATCAGAGAAACTGTTTGCTTCTTGAAGCGTTCTTGAGTTGCAAGCCCCTCTTCATGATGACTGGAATCCTCATTATCAAGTAATTCTGCCTCGAATTCTTGCATCAGTCTTGCCTGTTTAGGACCAGACAACATCCACCTTTGAAAGGCTGATGGATTTTGTATCAGACCCACTGCCCCTCCAGACCCCTTCACCAGTGAGTTATTCTGCTCGTGAGCTTGATCGATTGGAATTGCAGAGTATCTTCTTGTCCTCTTTGTCAGAACAAAGTGCCCCTGCTGTTCAAACTCCTCTAAGACAGTCAGGCAAGTTCTCCATGTCTCTGATGTGGACTGGGAGCCAGCGTGAATACTTCTGGTGACCCAAAGCAAAAACACCAGGGGGCCATGGCCTTCAGTGTCTCGACATACAGTCTGAAGTTTGCTGTTCTGATCGATCTGACATAGACCAATCCTAGAAGCTCTAGACTGAGTATTGAGTCCCAGAAATGAAATGTTGGGCTCTTTGAAATCATTTCCTGTCTCCATGGTTCCATCGCTTCTTCAGTCTGAGGTCCAGGTGAAGCCAGAAATGCTTCTTTCTGGAGCTGTGCAAGTGCTAGAGCACTGATTTGATGCGCATGTCTTGTTCTTGTCAGGTGTGAACAACGCAAGAATGACTCTGCAATACCTGAAGACGCAACCTCTGCCTCTACCAGAGCAGCAGTCCACCCTGAACATTCCAAGTAGTCTCCAATGGTATCCCAAAATTTCATCTCGACATGAAGACCTCCAAGCATAATGACTATGGCATTTTCACCATACATCCCAGGCCACTTCCATTTTATGTGCTTGGCCAGCGCAAACAGGGGTGCGTCCACAGCCATTACAGGTATCTGCCCAGGGTTTAGAAACTGAGTGGACTGGCGCAGAATGTCCATGCCATGCTTCACCATGGCGTCTGTAGCAGCTTTCTCGTAGAAGATGGGGAATAGTTGCGAAAGTGCTGGTTCTCTCTGGTTTCTGTCCCATCCATGTTGTACAGAAGCATGGAATGCTGACCAAGCTAAAGTGTCCCCAGTTTCAAGTTTCTCTTTCTGTAGGTATTCCATTGCTTTTGTTAGCCACTGATCTTCTTGTTTTCGTGCAGCAGCCATGTCTGCAACCGCTCTCTTCATTTCAGCAAGCTTTGGTGGCTCGACTGTGGATTCTTTGAGAGAGACTGCAGGCACTGTGGTGTAAGATTCGGGCAAAGTCAGGCCAATAGCTCTTCCAGTGTCAGAAAGGGTGAACTGAGTGCGGCACTGGCTCATGTTGATCTTCGATGGAGACTGGAACAAACTCATGCCTGTCCCATGAAAGGAACCTTCAGCGGTTGTGCTGGAGGGGTTATAATCCAGGTTATCAAGAGCGCCAACTGTGAAGAGGTTGAATCTCAGTTGTGAAGGGCAAACAACACCTTGCTCTTTGAACATGTGTAGGACAGCTGATGCTAACTGCCTCTCTTGCTGAAAAATTCTCCCATAACTAGGACTCAATCCCAAACGATGCAGCATTGTGATAAGTGCTTTTGATCTTGTCAGTGTGTGAACTTTCATGGCCAAGTACAAGGACAGAGGGGGTTCGCGTTCAATGAGTGACGACTTTTCTCTCCAGCACCAGCTTGACTTCTAATATTCTTCCTGCAGTTTAACAGAATTGTCTGACAAACTGTAACACATGCTTATGATTCCTTCTTCTGTTGTTGTTTTAGGTCTGCTCCGTACAGCAGGATTGAAACAAGCATCTTCAAAGAAGAAGGAACTGAGTTTTCTTGGCATTGAGAAGGGAAAGAAGCGTCAAAATTGAAGCAGTCTCCACTGAAAATATGTTGGCGCACTATTCTGTCAGTTTTTGCTAAGGTAGCAACGTCTTTGTTAAAATCAGTCACCATTGCTTGTTTCAGCAAATCGTGCATGCCTTGTTCAAAGACAATGACTTTATTCTTACCCCGGCGTTGCTCTTGGGTATCAGGGAATTGCTTGAGTAATGTTTCTTTAAAAACAGTTCTCTTGACTGAAGCTTCCACCCCAAGAGAATGCAGACGATCTGTGTACAAACTGTGTAAATCAGACAATTGAAAGAAAAAAAAATTCCATCTCTGACTGAATTCTGTATGTATGCAACCAATTCAACAAATGCCCTAGACTGTGCTCTTCCCTCTTCTGTCTGAAGTTTGGCTGCCCTTTGATGCTGTCGCAGAAATGAACGATGCCGATTTCGGAAACTAGTCAAACAACTAAAAAGGTACTTTCCTTCAAGTGCAATAAGATTCCAGTTTCCCAGTCTGGTCAGCAGAACGGTGTCTTCAAGATCTTGAGCCATCTAATATTTGTGTCCACACCAAATGTGCATACATCATGCAAGTGTCCTTTTGGTTCCGTACAAAAAATGCAGGATTCCTTGGCCATGATTGTTTCCTCTCTACGCGTCTTTTTATGAACACCATCAGAAGGTCCTGCCTCTTCCATGTCAGCTTTTCGTTTTTCCCTCTCCAAGCGATATGTAGTGAACTTTTTGTAACAAGATTTATGGCACTTTGCTTCATGTTGAATGAGATCTTCAGCAGTGGTGTCTTTGTCAAGTGCAAGAGGCACTGGAACACAGTTCAGCCTCCGAAATCCAATTACATTTTCAATGAATGTCCTGTATGGTTGTATTCTATCTTATTTCCTTTTATTTTTTAGAGGACATGTCAGCTCTTCATCTGCTAACTTCTGGCAAATGACACATGTAGTCCAGTCCATTGTGTTCGTCATGTACTTTCTTCAGTGTTCACCCGAAACATACGAAAAGCGATTTCTGGATTTTGATGGATGATCAGTCAAAGTAAAAAAAAACAAACCCCAAAACAAAACATCTATTTACACAAAGTACATGCCCATCAGCCTTGTCCATTCCTGCAAAAACTGTATTATGATATACATATAAATGATATCAATGAAATAGGATTTACGTGCGCCTTTGCAGGGACGGGCTATTTATGCACATTATGACGTAAAAAGTATGACGTTTTAAGCGATAAAATGCATATTTTCCTTGGGTCCGGATCTGAAATTAAAGTTTAAGATACGTAGATCAAATGTGCAAAGCGTGGTACTTTTGTCCATTAAATAAATGTTTTGCCAAATTCTTGACCTTACGGACCAGGCTAGTTGGCTGTCATTTGTGTCTAGTTCTGGTTTCTCCAAAACCTCACGTTTGATGTAAAGAAGTCAGATGTAACGAAATGCTGCTTATAACGAAATGGTTTTGGGATCCCCTGCGGGCAATCACGCCGGTTATAACGAAGCAGCCGCCTGTAGCGAATCATGTATTGGCCCGGTGAAGAGGTCAAGCCGCATATAACGACGTGGTTACTTTTGTGTTCAAGAACCATTTCTCGGAAATGGTTGGTTGGTTCGCTGCGGTGTTATTGTGTCATACTGTCGCTTGCTACTCTTGGGGCATGGATGAGTTTCGGCACATTACTTGAAATGTAGAGCTTTTCATGCGTTGCTCTAAATAGAAATCACACGTTTATACATGTGTTTGTCTAGCTGCAGAACCTAAGCTTGTTTTCATTTTCTTACACAGCTTCGCTTCGCTAGATTGAAAATGCATGTTTTTATTTATTCATTTATTTATTTATTTTTTACTGTATGTTTGTTGTATGGTAAACGTCCCCCCTGTATTTCGGTAGCAATAAAATCGTATTCTAGTGTCCTGTAATGCAAGTGCCTGTGATTGGCGAAGCAGAACAGTCGACTCACGTGAGATCAAGCTCAGCGACTGTAGGCGGACGAAAGACGCTAGAGGGGCCAGAATGAGCCTTATACTGAGATAGCATTCTACTTAAAATCTAAAAGGCAGAGGAGTCAAGTTAGGACTTTCCGAGTTCACTGAGAAGAAACAATCAGGTTTCGAAATAGCGGTATCTGACCAGGAGTTATGATATGTTAGTGAGTTTCCTCCCATTTGGAGATTGTCACACCCTTGGAGACTATAAGCTTGCTGAAGGCTCATTTTGAGAAGCATTCATTATTTCCCATTCACCAAGTCTAGCACAGACTGTTAGTTAGGCAAAATTATCTACCATTGCAGTTATGAAAGCTTAGTTGTAGGACATTTTAGATAGGGAGGACCGACAACAGTATACCGCTGCTCGGCGTGAAGAAAAACATTTACTGGTAGTGAAGAGTAAAGAGTTTGACAATGCGTTGTTGAACAAACTTGTGACATCAGTATCAAAGAGAGAGAGAGAGAGAGAGAGAGAGAGAGAGAGAGAGAGAGAATTTTGGGACATTGTCCATAAAGATTCCTTTAAATAGAAAACAGCCAAGAAACGAGATTACAGTTGACAAGTGGTTCCAACACTTTAAGTCTTTATTGGAAATAGATGTAAATACTCTAATTATGAAGATCCGGTTGATAGCGACAGTAATAGTTACATGTATCGTCCTATCTCTGAAGAGGAAGTTTTGTTGGCCATAAGAAAACTGAAAGTTTGAAAAGCAGCAGGCCCAGATGGTAGTGAGTTACTGAAGTATTCAAATGATCAAGTCGTACATTTTGTCGCAAAATTATTCAATACACTTTTTGACAACGGGGTATTTCCGGAAAATTGGACAGAATCCATTTTTATTCCACCATTATTTAAAAAAAATGTCAATAATCCTAATAGTTATAAAGGTGTTTCTACTACTGACATAAACGCCAAACTTTATAGTTCTATCATTGACAACAGATTACAAGAATGGATAGATGAGAACAATATTACAGGTGAGTATCAAGCTGGTTAAAAAAAAAGACATTCGACAGTTGATCACATATTTACGTTGTTAGGGCTCATGCAAAAGCCGCTTTCATATGATCGTAAACTTTATGTAGCGTTCATAGACTTTGAAAAAAACCATTTGATTCGATTAATGAAAGTCAGCTATGGCCTATTTTATTAAAACATGGCAAACATGGTAAGTTATTTAAGTGTATCAACGTTATGCACGAAAATGTAAAATGTAGAGTAGGGTGTGGCTCTAAACTTTCTGATTACATTAGATGCACGGCAGGAGTGAAACAGGAAGACGCGTGTAGCCCTGTACTATTTTCTGTTCTTTTTTATTAATGAGTTTGCACTACATGTGGTTAATAATGGAAAAACCTGGCTTTGTGCTCTCACGTACTGCATTTGAGTTGTTCATTTTTCTCTTGGCAGATGATGTTGTTTTATTGTCAGAGTCGGTGGCAGATGATGTTGTTTTATTGTCAGAGACGGTGGCAGATGATGTTGTTTTATTGTCAGAGACGGTTGTAGGGCTGCAGGCACAGCTACATAACTTACACCACACTGCTTCATCACTTCAATTGCAGGTTAACATGAACAAAAGTAACGTAATTGTATTTCGGAAGGGGGGTTATTTCAGTGTAAGAGAACGGAGGCTACGTGATGGCGTGGTGATGCCTGTAGTTAATGTTTACAAGTATTTGGGAATATTCGTCTCCGAGTTTCACTGCTGCTTGTAAAGATCTTGCCAGTCGAGCGAAAAAATGCATTGTTGTGTATAGTTCAGAAGCTATATGCTTTAAATAATAATTCCTTTGAGCTGTTTATGCAACTTTTTGATACGCGTGTCTAACCAGTACTGCTATACGGATCAGAAATATGGAGGTTAGACCAAGCCGCTGTCATTATTAGTCACTTCGTTTATTTTCTCTTAAAATGTGTTTAGGTGTAGATCTGCGTACTCCCAACGATTTAGTATATGGTGAAACAAACAGATTTCCCACGTATGTTAATGCTGCTGTTAACTGCCTTCGATATTGGTTTAAGCTGTTACATATGGATGAACATACGTTACCTAATATTACGTATACAATGCTGTATGATTTAGATGCTAGGGGAAAGAAGAACTTGATTTCAAATGTGATGTTTGTTTATACAGCAATGATTTTGGTGACGTTTGGTTAAATCAAGGTGTGGGAGATGAAAATAACTTTTTAGCAATGTTTGGTCAACGTTTGATTGACTGTAGATGGCAAAGCTAGAATTACCACATTTAAACTAGTGGGAAAAAAATCATTTGTGTAGAACGTTTTGGAATACTTATGACCTGAAGCAATATTTGGAAGCAAATACGGATCGAGAACTGAAGTGTATAATGACAAGGTTTAGACTGGTTATATCTGACTTGAATGTACATCGTTTTAGATATAAAGCATGTGATGAGTGCGATCAGATGTGTCCATTATGCCAAATGTCTGAAGGAGATGAGATACACTTCGTTCTTTGTTGTCAAAGGTTGAAAGAAATTAGAGAGAGAAAAAAATTGGAGCCTAAATGCTATCGAGAACCTTGTTTCTTTAAACTAAGTTTGCTCATGGCATGCACTAAACCTGATGCTATACGAAGCACATCGTTGTTTGTGTATAAGGCTTTTAAATATAGAGAAATAGCTACTTCATAGTTTTGCATGATGTGCCTGCCATAGCCGTAGGCTTTATATTGCGTGATGAAGTGCTATATCTGTACGTTTACCCCTTCATGAGGGGCTGATGCCTATATGAATAAACAACCATTCACTTATTCATTTATTCATTTATTCACACACACACACACACACACACACACACACACACATACGCACGCACGCACGCACGCACGCACGCACGCACGCACGCACGCACGCACGCACACACACACACACACACACACACACTGCGGTCGCGCGCACCTATATTAGACTGTGTTTGGTGCCTGGCTTTGCATTTGGATGCTTTATCCATAGACTATGGCACCATGGACTTATTCATTTATTCAAGACTAGTTTTCCCGATCTAGACAGCCGTGCTAGAAACACTTTTATCACTTTATCTTCTAATCTTTCTTGTCGTCGCTGCAGCGCTAAAGACAACAGGTAGAGGAACGGGTCAACAGCAGGGCAGAATGGGACCACAAACACAATCATTGCGTCACGGACTTGGTTGAAAGCAGGAATACTATTTACAGTCATGATCGTGACGGAGCCAAGAACAATCCAGCTGACACAGTCAGTCATGGCCACGTTGTGTTTCACATGGGCTGAGGAGTAGACAGACCGCATCGTGTGATCAAGTTGCATCCTGATTTGACATGTTCAACTGTGGATGACAATTTGCCCAACCATTATTGGTGAACTGATGGTTGAATTCACAGCCACAATAACGTTGAACCATTGGAATTCCTGTCTAGAATCATACCTATCAAACAATGCTGGGCGGGAGAGTCCAGACTGCCCATGAAGTCCCCAGTGTGACAAACCAGGAAGAAACGGGACCGGTGACAGGAACGATCCCACACACCACACTACCGCACAGCTTGATGTCAGTGACACATTGGTCAGTCTTTGTACGTCTTTCTTAACGCAAATGACAATGAAGTGATCCACAGCGATGAACAGCAGTGTCAAAAGTGACGTCTTGCACGACAGGTAAAAGAGAAACCCGGCAAGCTTACAAGGCACACGGTTGGTCCAGGTCTTTTCAGACTGGGCATAGCAAACCTTTGATATTCCATTAGCTCCAACAATGATGCCGACATGATGTCCGCTAAATGTCGTAGCAACCATACAGTCAGCTTTCATTATCAAATTGCTCCTTAACTCTTTCCTGTTTACCAGTAGTCTCAGTAAGCAAACCATGCTCCCTAAGGTGGCAGACACACTGATCACCCAGAAGAAAATTCTGTACAGTTCATTGGGCATCAGCTTTGCGTATGTAGGAAGTATAGTGTCGGGAGCTACGCACTTATTTTACCCAGCTGCTTTGGAAATATGTTTTCACAGCAAAACCTATGATTTGATGAGAGGTCATTTTCTAAATGATAAGACTTCGAAAACAAATCCAAAGGGAAATCCTCAACCGCATTAAAACGTGTATCAATTTCAGTAAGATGAGATATATTTTTAAAACCATAGGAGCCAATTGCTTTAATGGCACATAAAGAGAAATTCACATACTTGAACACACGCAGGTATACAGCGCTACTTTAGAGGCACACTAGCTTCTCTCCAAAATGGCGCATTTGATATATGCCCACTTGAAGTTTTTAAAGGATGGCAGAAATCACACGAGTACTTCTACGGTGACAAAAAACACAGTGGTTCAAGTTCCGGTTGTACTGTTTAAGTGCTATTAGCAGCGTCAGACAGTATTCAATAGAAAATGTAAAAAAACACACATTTGCAAAAAAATAGTCACTCCTCGCTTGAAAAGTGCCTCGCTAGGGCTTTTCATAATTTGGAGCAAACCAGACTTCCAGTAGTAAGCTTGCTGTAGCATGTACTTTATCTGACTGTCCTCCACAGCAGCACAAGCCATATCTGGATTCCATTCTTGTAAATAGCGGTGGCACACTCTACTTTATATCTGGGTTTGCTAGTTTGAGGAACAGATTACCACCACTCCCTAAACCTGCTGTTGTGTGAATGTAAACAAACTTCCTGGCTCAAAGTTTGGGCTACAGTTCAGCATGCTCCATTTACCCAAGTCTGCCATAGAGATGTGTGCATTGTTAGTCAGTTGTGTTGTGTACTTTTTTTGTCGGTTTGTGTTTTAGGCACATAAAACCTACCGTCCCATTATAGGGACGCTAGGCACGAGAGGGTACAGGTTTTTATGATACATACAAAGACACAGAACTCATTTGAAATCATAGTTCAGCCAAATGTATTCTTGAATTTTGCATCAAAACATGAAGTAGTATTATCGACTAGATTGTTGATAGATTAATTGTACATAACTGAACACTAAAAGAACAAAAATAGCATTTTACTCATAGTGAAGTCACAGCAGATTGACGTAGTTCACTCATCGTGTCTTCGTAAGCATACTGTCATTGATCAGCCATCTGTGTGAAAGGCTGCAAAACATTTGGCATGAAGCCCACATTGCACTTGTTGCACTTGTCACTGCTCTTCTTGCCACAGGAAGTACACCTGAGTCGCTTCTGGACACGCTCCACAAGATGATCTCTGCCGTCAAAGCGAAGGGCCGGTGCAACTCGCTTGTCAAGCTGGGCAGGGCGACCAAGTGGACGTTCCACGCGATGCTGCTTCACTGATCTAGACAGGTAGGCAGTGGCAATGGCTCGTCGCACAGCAAGAAGATCCAGGGGGAGGGGAGGCGGGGGGGGGGGGGTGTTTCTTCTCCAGTGGGCGTGGCCCGGTACAAGTGCCAGGTTTGCTGAACGGCCAAATCCAGGCAAAATGAGAAAATGGACCACCACCATTTCTTCGATCGGATGGAGACGCGGTACTTGTCAATGTTCTGGTCCATCCTGTCAATCCCTCCCATGGACTTGTTGTAGTGGTTGATGAGAGCTGGCTGATCAATGTTGGCATGCTGCCTGGCTTGCCTGGAAAACCTTCTTGTTTTCTGTGTAGGATTCACGCCCACCTTGTTGGAGATTACATTGACAACGTTGTTGTCATTCCAACGAACCACGATTATTACATTGCTTGTGTCAGTGTAGTAGTCGAAGGTGCCCCTTGGAGTTTTATTCATCTCCTGCACTGATCGCAGTGGACAATCTTCAACCCGATTTGCACGAATGGTTCCTGTGCATGCAATGCCTTTGGAAGAGAGGCAGTCCACGAGTTTCAGTGACGTGAAGAGGTTGTCAAACGTGAGGTGGAAAGCATCTTGTCCTTGGATTTCAGATACAAGATCGATGACAACTGATCCTCCCATTCCCACACCAGGGCAGGCCGCAACAGCTTGCCTTCCTTTCGCCCCTTGGTAGGGCTCAAATTTGACGGCGTATCCAAAGGGGGTAGCAAGGACCCACATCTTGAATCCAAATCGGATGGGTTTGCCTCTTATAAATTGTTTTGAGCCATGACGACCATAGTACGGGACCATGCTCTCATCAATGCTGAGATTCTGTTGTCTTAGAAAGTAACGAAGGCTTCTTTCATTCAGCATGGTCAGCAGTGGTCTGACTTTGGCCATCTTGTCATCAGCATCAAGGTTGGTGTTGTCACTCACATGGAGGTATCTCATGATCTCCTGAATCTGTCTCGGCTCATGGCTGAGGTGACAGCTGCATTATGAATGTCCATGTCACTGGACCAGTACATTCTGCGTCAGGGAGGTGTGCAGTAACCAGATAGAATCAGGATGGCCAGAAAGGTGCGAACCTCATCGGGTGAAAGAGAAAAGGTATGATTACCTTTGAATGCTGCATACTTTTTGCTTTGCTCGGTGATCAACTCAATCACATCTTCATCGAAAAGAAGTTCGAAAAGTTCCACTGGATCAGTTGGAGGGGAGGAGGTGTTCCTTTCTGGGGTGGACCATTTGAAGCGATTTCTGGCGCTGTGAAAAGTCAACTTTTTTTTCCAAAATCGCCCTGCTGGTGCCGTGCTTGGAATGACCTAGCTGGCATTTTCTGCTGCAATGTTGTAGCTGCAATGGCCGAGTGTCCAGAGTCAGCTTTGCGTTTTTTGCCATGTTGTGAAAAGATTGCACCGTACTCTGCATTCCCCAGTTCAGAAACGTGTTCATCTGAATCCTGCACACACACACACACACACACACACACACACACACACACACACACACACACACACACACACACGTTTTAAATTGAATTATAGTATTTTATCTTTCTTTATTGATTCTCTCTCTCTCTCTCTCTCTCTCTCTCTCTCTCTCTCGGGAGGGAGGGAGGGAGGGAGGGAGGGAGGGACAGAGGGAGGGAGAGGGAATAGAGGGAGGTAGGTATGTGAGAAAAATAACTATAAAAACTGACTATGTCGTTTTCTTGGGGAGTAGACTGAGTGCTGTCACCGCCGGTGATCTGTCTTCCGTCAGCATAAATGACTGTTGCTGAAGCAGATGACTGAAGTTGCCGCCCACTCAGATTGTGAATTTCAGCATCTTCATCTCCACTGTCCTCGTCTGTCAGTTCATCAGTAGGTGGGGGATCAATTAGATATTGGCAGTTTGGAAAGCAGTGTCCGCTTCAAGGGTATCCAGTACTTCATTTACATTGTACCGTCTGCAACACAGAGATCGTTTTAAGTCGAGCATGCACATATTTAGGTTAGTTTGACTGTCGGTTGTTTTAGTGCTTTACGTCTCAGCCACTTTCGCGGATCAGAGACAGCTGGTCACATTGTCCTGACACCAGCGAACCAGTTTCAGTAATGCCAGGATTCAAACCCTTGACCTTTGGAATAAGAATCGAACCCTCTACTGACTGAGCTATCCAGCTCTTCGATTAGTTTGACTTTATTTCATCTTTAGAGATAAGCTGAAATAAAAAAAGAAACACATGGTGTGTCATGTTGTTGTTGTTGTTGTTGTTGTTGTTGTTTTTCGTTTCTCCTGTGTCTGTTTATCAATCCTATAACTAATAAAATTGGCGTAACGAAATATTAAAAAAATGTACTATGCATCAAAATTATACCATATCATGAAATGAAATAACAACGTAACGTAAATATTTCAGCACTGTTACAATTTTGACTGATTTCAAACACAAAAAAACTGTCACTAGCATGAAATGAAAAACCTGTACCCGCTCGTGCCTAGCGTCCCTATAGTGGAACGCCTATAAAACGCAACAAATTTTACCTATAATAAACAATCAGCTTATATCATCGCACATGGTTTTAGTTTATATCCTAAGTATCACATTTACTTCAATAATATCATTAAAAATGTGTTTGCCAAAAGAGATATTGACTTACCTTCTGCTTTGATCCATCTTGATTGTTTTCAAGCATGTGGTTCATCACAAATGGCCGACAACCGGAAATACATTCCAAGGGAGATAACGCTTGTGTGTATTAGAATTATAGAAGTTGCTTCCCTTTAACTAATCATCACAATTTAGTTGCCTTATCTTTAACATTAAGCCAATAAAGGGCAAATAACTATAGCGCCCCACTATAGGGACGTTAGGCATAAATGGGTTAAATTGTCTCTTCTACAGTATCCCTCCCGTCTGTTGATTTCTTCTGTCATCTTTCTACTTCTCCCTTCATATCATTTACAGCTGTTTTCAAGGTGTTTGTCTCCTCCCCCTACCTTGCCGTCTCTGAATATAATTCGTCCATGTCTCTTGTAAGTGATTATACAGGTCTGGAAGTCGTTTGTTGTCACTTTCAAGTCTGTCACACCGTCTGTTTATTTCTTCACATTTTTCACTAACACCCTTTAACTGCGATTTTATATCACCAGGTCATTTTTAATGAACACATTCTGTTCATGTTGTCGTTCACGTTGCTGGGTGATGCCTTCTTTTAAGTCGGAAATAGCGCAGAGAATATTGCTGAGTGATGTCTTCTTTTAAGTCTGAAATAGTGCAGAGAATGTTGCTGAGTGATGTCTTCTTTTAAGTCTGAAATAGCGCAGAGAATGTTGCTGAATGATGTCTTCTTTTAAGTCTGAAATAGCGCAGAGAATGTTGCTGAGTGCGTCAGCAGGGAGGGAACTGGCGGTGGCACCCATTTCTGTTGCCGTGTGGGAATGTTGTCGTTTGTCAGTGGTGTCAGTAGGTCCGGGGTTCTGTTCAATGTCACCACTTAGCAGCAGTCTCCTGGCTGAGAATACCACGTTGACCACACACACTTCAGCAAGAGCTGGAACCTGTAGGCCGGTGGCGGTTGTGTTGGTGTGTACTCCACCACTGACACTGTCATGACCCAGTTCGCCGACTCACAGCATGGTAACCCCGTCACTGTTCTCTCCTTCGGACAGCACATTTCTCATTTCCAGCATCACCTCCATGCTTCTCTTCAGACTGCACACCAGCAACACTTCAAACAAGCACATACGATACACAGTTACACAGTCACAGAGTGACACGACAGACCAATCACTGCCACGCACATGCTCTGCACGCACTGTATTTCTTGCTGAGTTCAGACACCACAAAACTGGCCACTTCTGGCCCTCCACAAGGTCAGGTCTATCAGTGTAATGTGACTGCCCTATCCACTCACCTCCACACACCTGTTGTACTACATATCAATTAACCTGTTTACTGTCTATCAATATTTCACAAAAATGCTGCATCTGGCTGAAGATGATGTTTACAGTTCCGCCATCTTGCGCATGCCCCAAGAGAGAGAGAGAGAGAGAGAGAGAGAGAGAGAGAGAGAGAGAGAGAGAAAGAGAGAGAGAGAGCCTTTAGATATTTGCCTTTATTTTCACTAGGAAGAAACAAAAGTTGACTGCAGGATTCGTTGTAAAATGAAAAAATAATAAAGTTTATAAAAACCTTTTGGTGGTAGTAGAATCCATTAGTGAGAACACTGACGTTTCAAGCCATAGATATGGATTCTACTACCACCAAAAGGTTTTTATAAACTTTATTATTTTTTCATTTATTTTCACTGTTCATTGTTTCCCCTATTTGTTTCTTCGTCCTTGTTTCGTGTCTTTGTTTCATAGAGATATTAGCAAATAAGACATCACTTAAATGGCTTTCAGGATTCGGTAAGTGATGCTCATCGCGTGCGGACACGAAGCAGTCGCTCTCTGCTTGGACCGAATCTGATATTGAAGCGAGTTCTTAGTTCGGGTTTGTTTTCTTCTCAGTCACAGCGCTTCAACCGTTTCGTTTTTGTTTTGTTACGGAAATCATGGCAACTTTTTTTTTTACTCTGCACACAAATGATTGTTCAGGAAGTGATTCGACTTTGTACATTAAATATTCAGATGACTCAGCACTTGAGGATCTTTCCAACTCTTACTCTGTTTACTTCAAGGAGGTTCAAAGATTTGTTGACTGGTGCCATCATAACTATCTTGATCTGAATGTAACAAAAACGAAAGAAATGTTGATTGATTTTTAGAAAGAATCCAAAAGTTGTACCACCGCTTTTTATCAACGGTGCTGAAGTAGAACGTGTTGAATAATACAAATATCTAGGAACTTTTATAGATAATAAGCTGAATTTTAAATCCCATGTTGATTATGTCCACAAAAAATGTCAAACCAGATTGTATTGTCTTCGCAAGCTGCGATCATTTCATGTGAATACTGACATTCTTCGGACATTTTATTCATGCTTCTTGGAATCTGTATTAGCTTTCTCATTTATGTGTTGACTGTGGTGGGTTGACTGTGAAGAGTGGAAATGTGCTTGAGAAATTCGTGAACGTGGGAGGAAAAATTGTTGGTTGGAGACAAAAAAGTCTGATTTAGCTGTACACGTGCCGTGTTGTTTGTAAAGCGAAGAAGATTGCGTGTGACCAGATCCACATTCTTGCAAATCAGTACGGCCTTCTTCAGTCAGGACGAAGATATCGATCGGTGAAATGCAGAAGTGTCAGATTTAAACAAAGTTTTATTCCCCTGTCCATTGATTTTCTGAACGGAGGTGATGTGTAATTGCTTTTTAACTATGGATTATTGTTACATTTTTTTTCTGGAGGAAATAGAACATGAATTTGGAGATTTTGTCATACTATGTGGAGATCTTAATGCACGCTCAAAATTGTGGGATCAACATGGTACCAATCCTCAAGGAATTGCACTGGAAGCGATGTTGGATGAAGTACTTCTTAGTGCACTGACATCATCATCCCCAACACATACAGGGAGGCAGGGTGACACTGACAGTGTCATCGACTTTGCACTCATTGGACCAACATTCACAGCAGGTATGAGTGCGGAAACACTTCTTCATCATGGAAGTGACCATTTCCCTGTTTGTTCAGAAACCATCAAAAGTTACACAAACGAAACAAGAGGACCCTTTTCAATACAACAACAATGAAGGGGATATCACAGAGAGAGAGAGAGAGAGAGAGAGAGAGAGAGAGAGAGAGAGAGAGAGAGAGAGAGAGAGAAACATAGATAATACATACATATATGGATATATATCGATGTGTTTGTGTGTGTGTGTTCATGTGTGCGTACGTGCGTGCGTGCGTTACATATGTGGTAAAACAGCAGGTGCTGACAGCTCCAGAGAACTCTTCCGCCTCAGTGATCAGCTGTTGGGCAAAGCAGGAAACACTGTGCTTCCTTCACCACCCCCCCCCCCCCCCCCCTCCGAGTCTCTTCCCGATAAATTCAATGAGATTGTTGTTGGCAAGATTGAACAGATCAAAAGCAGCTTTGACCCTGATACACCATGCCCCACTAATGCTGTTGTGTTCTCTGGTACATTAACAGTAAACAAGTTGGGTATTTTTTGCTCCCATAAGAAAACCTAACACAGAGTAACTTTTATTCAAGACTGGCACAGCCTTTTAAACTTGAATAAAGTCAGACAAATACATAGACGAACAATCTAATAGTGGGAGAAAAAACAAGCGCAGGCCAACAACTGAACTATCTTCACAGTAATGACTTGGCAAAGATTTGGACTTAAGGGGGGGGGGGGGGGGGGGGGGGCGTAGGCTCATTTCATTTCCGATTCTCTGGTACATTGTTTGAAAAATGTGAGCTCTGTATAAAAGAGATGCCACAGAACACGCCAAAGAATCCCTGTGACCTCCACCCTATCCCTGCCCAATCCCTGTGACCTCCACCCTATCCCTGCCTCAATCCCTGTGACCCCACCCTATCCCTGCCTCAATCCCTGTGACCTCCACCCTATCCCTGCCTCAATCCCTGTGACTTCCACCCTATCCTGCTTAATCCCTGTGACTTCCACCCTATCCCTGCCTCAATCCCTGTGACCTCCACCCTATCCCTGCCTCAATCCCTGTGACTTCCACCCTATCCCTGCCTTAATCCCTGTGACTTCCACCCTATCCTGCCTCAATCCCTGTGACCTCCACCCTATCCCTGCCTCAATCCCTGTGACCTCCACCCTATCCCTGCCTCAATCCCTGTGACCTCCACCCTATCCCTGCCTCAATCCCTGTGACTTCCACCCTATCCCTGCCTTAATCCCTGTGACTTCCACCCTATCCCTGCCTCAATCCCTGTGACCTCCACCCTATCCCTGCCTCAATCCCTGTGACCTCCACCCTATCCCTGCCTCAATCCCTGTGACCTCCACCCTATCCCTGCCTCAATCCCTGTGACCTCCACCCTATCCCTGCCTCAATCCCTGTGACTTCCACCCTATCCCTGCCTCAATCCCTGTGACTTCCACCCTATCCCTGCCTTAATCCCTGTGACCTCTGTTACTCATACTGCTATGTCTATCTCTGATTGTGATGTATCCTTCTCACAAACTGTCAGGATTCTACCTAGACAAAATCTTGTCTATGGAAGCACATGCCAAACAACTATACCGTACTCTGTACTTTCAGGTACGCAGAATAGGTAAGATCCGCTCCTATCTATCCACCGAGGCTGCCAACTGTCTCTTTCATGCTTTCCAGACTAGACTACTGTAACTCTCTACTTGCTGGTCTCCCCGACAATCTACTAAATAAATTCAACACATGCATAATCATGCGGCTCGCCTTGTTCTCCGCAAGCCCAGACGTGAGAGTGCAAAATCTGTCCTCAGAACTCTTCATTGGCTTTCAGTAAAGGCCAGAATGCAGTACACAGTTGCCTGTGTATTTACCATGAGAACATGCCATCTTATCTTTCCAATCTCCTGCAGATATACAAACCTCGAAACTCCATTCTTCTAATACCTCACTACTGACTGTTCCTCGCTTTTCTCTTGATACCTTTGGTAAAACGTCCTTCTCTGTCTCTGGCCCAAATGTTTGGAACTCTCTACCACTGTCTCAGGGGAAAACAAACTGTTTCTCAACTTTCAAATGGCATCTGAAAACCGACCTCTTTCAAACTCAGCTGAGAAACTGAAATGTGCAAGTCCTTCCGAATTAGATTTATTCTCCTGTCTGTATGTTTGTATGCCAGTAATGTGTGTGTGTGTGTGTGTGTGTGTGTGTGTGTGTGTGTGTGTGGTGTGTGTGTGTGTGCGTGTGTGTGTGTGCGTGCGTGCGTGCGTGCGTGCGTGCGTGCGTGCGTGCGTGCGTGCGTGCGTGCGTGTGTAAAAGCGTGCAGTAGTTTGTAGAGGATTTAAGAACGAGAGACTTTTTTGTGAAATTTCTTACGTGATTTGTATTGAAATTATGATTATTAGTGTGATACAATGTGCTAATTGTGAATGCAATGTGATCTGTTTTAGTGTTGATATACAATGTGTTAATCAAGGCTCTTAGTGCGTGTGATTTATATAATATTCTGTGATAAATGTTCCTAACTAAAAAATGAATTTTGGGTGATATGTTTTTATTTTCATTATGATATCGAATTATGAATGTTAATAATATGAATAGTTAGGATATTTGTGACGTTATTATGTACAAACACACACAGATGTGCGCATACACGCACATGCACGCATGCGCACATGCACACCAACACACACCTCTACACACACACCAATGGGCGCACACACATGCACGCACAGTGCACACACACACGCATGCATACATACAGTAGAGGTCTCTGACCGAAACTGATGGTAAATCAGTACCAAGGTGCATGTTTATATATTATTTGATTTGCGCGTGTATTTGTTTTTGTTTCATGTGCATAACTTCTATAACTCTTATTTTTTACCGTTTACTCTTTCTGGGAATGTAAAGCGTTGTTGACCTTTTTTTTATGGAATATGCGCTATAGAAATAAACATTATTGTTATTATTATCAATGTGTTTCCATCAGCATTTAACAGATGGGATGATCCTGATGATGTAGGTCCATACATCTATTCAAAGGCGTCATAATAAATTCTTGATATCATGCTTGTCAGCATGTTCTTGGGTCTCGACAGCTATGTGTCTGGCATCTTTCGTAGTTTCTCTTGAACTGTTCGTCGTATGTTGTCGAACTCCTCTCTTTTGGGGATGGACTTGATGCCCGTGAGATAAGCTTTGAGCAGAAGATGGTTTTCACCCAGTACTGCTGGATGCCATCGCAGTCCTCATCAAACCTGCCCTTGTGCTTCCTGGCTGCTGGTCCCAGGATCTCTGTAGCAGTATTGTTAACCAGTTCTCTAAAGATCGACCAGTTGGCTTCCACATTCGGTTTGTCTAGAGAGCCAGATTCCAGGCGTTCTTCAGTGTGTCTGCTAATGCCTGCTTAGTTCTGGTGTTTTTCAGCTCGCTGACATTAATCCGTCTTGGACTCTTCTTGCCTTGCGGTCATCTCTTGTGTTGGACCCAGATGTTAAAGGTGTAGATCATGAGATGGTGGTCAGGCCAGCACTCAGCACCACACTTGGGTTTGGTGAATCTCACATGCTGCCTATCCCTTCTCCTGACAATGACGTAGTCCATCAGATGCCAGTGCTCGGAGCGTGGATGTTTCAATTATGTCTTGTTACGTGCAGGGGGGGTGGAAGATTGTTTTGTAATCAGCAGTTCATGCTTAGCACAGGTCTGGAGTAGTACGAGACCGTTGCTGTTGCAGTGGCCTATTTCGTGTTTGCCAGTGACACCTTCCTAGAAGTCGCTGTCAGAACCTTTCTGCCATTGAAATCAGTAAGTAGGGCAAACTTGTCTGCATTCGGAACAGGAGCAATGACAGAGTGAACAGGAGCAATGACAGAGTGAACAGGAGCAATGACAGAGTGAACAGTGACAATGAGCATGAACAGTGACAGAGCATACAGAGTGAACAGGAGCAATGACAGAGTGAACAGGAGCAATGACAGAGTGAACAGTGAACAGGAGCAATGACAGAGTGAACAGGAGCAATGCCAGAGTGAACAGTAGCAATGACAGAGTGAACAGTGAACAGGAGCAATGACAGAGTGAACAGGAGCAATGACAGAGTGAACAGTAGCAATGACAGAGTGAACAGTGAACAGGAGCAATGACAGAGTGAACAGGAGCAATGACAGAGTGAACAGTGAACAGGAGCAATGACAGAGTGAACAGGAGCAATGACAGAGTGAACAGTGAACAGGAGCAATGACAGAGTGAACAGGAGCAATGACAGAGTGAACATCTTCGTAAAATGTGTCCTTCACGTCATTTGGCTCGATCATGGTCGGCGTGTAGGCGCTGATAACTGTCATGTTTTTTTTTTCAAATGAAATTGGGAGTTTCATGGTCATTAGCCTGTGGTTTACCCTCATTTGAGATCCAGCTAACTTGCCCACAAGAGCTGTCAAGACTGTACAGCCGACGCCAGTCTCTTGTCGTTCTTCACTTCCTCTTCCGCTGCAATAAAATGTATAGTCAGAGCCCCTTTCACAAAGTTCACCCTGTCCTGCAAGTCGGGTCTCACTCAAGGCTGCCATGTCGATGTTCTACCTGGTGAGTCCTTTTCTAGTTACAGCTGTTCTCTGAGGCTGGTTTGGATCGTCTCTATCCAGGACGGTGTGTACATTCCAAGTGCCAAGGGTGAGAGGGACATTCCCCGTCTTTTTCTTCTTTGAGTTTCGACCAGCAAATTCATATTGCAAAATATGTTCCCGTTTGCATGAATATGAACAGACAGTGATGGCTCCCTACACGGACCAGATGAATTATGATCGATCTACTAATCTTGATTTATCACAATACCATGCTGTGTTTATAGGTACGTTAGGCTTTACGTCACAGGCTGGGTCTGAGTCTCAGGCTGGGTCTGAGTCACACACATACACGCGCAAGCATGCGCATCAACTCTCTCTCTCTCTCTCTCTCTCTCTCTCTCTCTCTCTCTTCTCGCTCGCTCGCTCTCGCTCTTCATGAAGGACAGCCCAATACCTTGAAGACTCAGTTCAACTGTCACACATTTAACAAAAACCTATACTTTTAGAACAAAAAATACAGTGGAATTTTCAGAATCTGTCAAAGAACCCGTTAATTTAAACATGTTACATTTAGTCCTGTAACTAACCAGAAAACCTATTATGGAATTACACTTTTTTTTTCTATCTGTAGATAGCGAATTCTATGTGTTATCGTACCATCCAGCTTATTCACTTCGGCCGCAGTACTGTTAAAATGGTACTGCATATGTGAAGAAATAGTGAGTGTCTGTCATTTACTGATCCATGTGCCAAGAGCAAAGGGATTGTCTGACCAGTCTTGTACTGATGTTCGTCCTGAAGGATCTCGTCCGATGTGTCTCCCCAGTGTGCAGAATGACAATTCCCTTCATTGCCCGCTTCACACCTTTTGTTACACCGTCCAGTGGGCATTTATTGTGACAACGTTCCCTCTGATTTTGTCTTCTTTATGATAGCTATAGGGCAGTGAACTGTCAGGGGAAAGTCCATTACCTGATGGTTGTAGTGAACTGTCAGGGGAAAGTCCATTACCTGATGGTTGTAGTGAACTGTCAGGGAAAGTCCATTACCTGATGGCTGTAGTGAACTGTCAGGGGAAAGTCCATTACCTGATGGCTGTAGTGAACTGTCAGGGGAAAGTCCATTACCTGATGGCTGTAGTGAACTGTCAGGGGAAAGTCCATTACCTGAGGGCTGTAGTGAACTGTCAGGGGAAGTCCATTACCTGATGGCTGTAGTGAACTGTCAGGGGAAAGTCCATTACCTGAGGGCTGTAGGGAACTGTCAGGGGGAAGTCCATTACCTGATGGCTGTAGTGAACTGTCAGGGGAAAGTCCATTACCTGAGGGCTGTAGTGAACTGTCAGGGGAAGTCCATTACCTGATGGCTGTAGTGAACTGTCGGGGGAAGTCCATTACCTGATGGCTGTAGGAACTGTCAGGGGAAAGTACATTACCTGATGGCTGTAGTGAACTGTCAGGGAAAGTCCATTACCTGGTGGCTGTAGGGAACTGTCAGGGGAAAGTCCATTACCTGATGGCTGTAGTGAACTGTCAGGGGAAAGTCCATTACCTGATGGCTGAGGTGAACTGTCAGGGGAAGACCCATTACCTGATGGCTGTAGTGAACTGTCAGGGGAAAGCCCATTACCTGAGGGCTGAAGTGAATTGTCAGGGGAAAGCCCATTACCTGAGGGCTGTAGTGAACTGTCAGGGGAAAGATCCATTACCTGATGGCTGAAGTGAACTGTCAGGGGAAAGTCCATTACCTGATGGCTGCAGTGAACTGTCAGGGAAAGCCCATTACCTGATGGATGTAGTTAACTGTCAGGGGAAAGCCCATTACCTGAGGGCTGAAGTGAACTGTCAGGGGAAAGACCCATTACCTGATGGATGAAGTGAACTGTCAGGGGAAAGCCCATTACCTGAGGGCTGTAGTGAACTGTCAGGGGAAAGACCCATTACCTGATGGCTGAAGTGAACTGTCAGGGGAAGACCCATTACCTAATGGCTGCAGTGAACTGTCAGGGGAAAGCCCATTACCTGATGGCTGTAGTGAACTGTCAGGGGAAAGACCCATTACCTGATGGCTGAAGTGAACTGTCAGGGGAAAGTCCATTACCTGATGGCTGTAGTGAACTGTCAGGGGAAAGCCGATTACCTGATGGCTGTAGTGAACTGTAAGGGGAAAGTCCATTACCTGATGGCTGAAGTGAACTGTCAGGGGAAAGACCCATTACCTGATGACTGAAGTGAACTGTCAGGGGAAAGTCCATTACCTGATGGCTGCAGTGAACTGTCAGGGGAAAGACCCATTACCTGATGGCTGTAGTGAACTCTCAGGGGAAAGACCCATTACCTGATGGCTGTAGTGAACTGTCAGGGGAAAGTCCATTACCTGATTGCTGTAGTGAACTGTCAGATGTTCACAGTCAGGGACACCGTGTGATGGAAGCTGGAACCAGTCTCTGCCTTCCCGCTGTCTTAAGTTTCCCTGAACTAAATCAGGTACCTCACTGACTGGGAGAAGATCAGAGGTAGTGTTATACTGTAGGCATCCATCCCCACCTGTGGTTTAATTTGATACCGTCAACTCTGCAGGCTGCAGCACTATTTGAACCGTCCTGTGGACAGTATGTCTTTGGACAAATCTTCGTGGAGTAGGAGTTTAGGAGGATATGGCTTATTAGGGGAAAAAATAGTATATAAATTAAATAGGCGGGATAAAGTAAAATATGAGACACACACCGAACAATGATAAAAACCAAACAAGCAGGGACATGTGTATCTATGTAGACATTTGTAAACCAAACAATTTACGTTGGCATCCCGTTCGCTGCTTGAAAATGTTACAAACAAAGGCTTTCCCAGTGCCAGGGAAATCTAATGATTTGGGGGTAATAATTAACAAAAAATTCTAGCTCAGAAACTACAAAAGATATAACAATGAAATATATATGATTTTTGAAGGAAATTGAATGAAGATTTTGAATCTGGGCTTCTTTTGTTTTAATTTTGATAATAAAAAAGTATTTAGGCAATTAGATTTGGATAGATTTTTTTGCACGATCAAAAGCATATGTATTTACCACTACATCTTCACATCCAAACAAGAACACAAAGCAAAAAAGTTGAAAATAAAGTTTGTATTGTCACACTACACCTGTAAATGAAAGTAAAACAGTTGAGAAGTCTATCAAGACGCTCACACTCTATGCAGACAGGTCAGTCCACGACCACGCCCCCCTCTCCCCACCACGCCCCCTCTGCCCCTTGCGACTTCAACCCTCTCTTTCACTGCTCCTCTTCCCCTACCTTTCCCTCTGCCCCGTGCCACGCCGCGAGCAGGCCGCGCTCCCCTCTTGCGCTGACTATCACGTCACTGACCACTGGCACGCAGTGCAGAGTACACACTAGGCGAGCTCGTTCGACGCTGGCAAACCAGTCAGCTGAACACACACTGAGGTCACACAGCCCGACACAATAACTGACGAATACGGTCGGCAATTCCATCACTATCATCATCTCACCTTCATGCTCGAGTGAGTCGTTGAATAAAAGATTATTGTCTTTGTCAAAAATCATTAGCAGAGCCTGCTCAGCTGTGTAAATACGTTGATTTGGTCGCTGCGCTTGTCGAAGGTTGTGCCGCCATCTTTGCAAGCGAGACGAAGTGCTGGCTGGTCATCCAGTCAGTGATGAGAATAAATGGGCTTTCCCTCACGTGTGGTTATTTACATTTTATTTTAATACTACAACATATAAGGCTTACTACGCACACTCTATTTAAGTCCGTTGATAGAAATAGTAACGAATGAAAATTCAAGAAAAATGCATGACGTCAGTGGACGGCCCATAGGCACTGGGAAAGCATTTTTAAGTGCGGCGTCAGCTGACGGCTTAAAGGCACTCTACGGGTGTGGTTGTATTCCACCTACTATGTGTGTTGCAAGTCAGTGTGTCTGTTAAAATCTGTATGCAACAGTAGTTGGCTGGCCAGTTTAGTGTGTGCATTTCAGTTAAATAACACATGTCACAGTGGTGTTGCCAGTGTTCAGTTCAATGTGTCCCAGTGTGTTGTTATAATACACATGTCCATCAGTGGTTTTTGCCAGTCACAGTGTGTTGGTCAATTTAAAAATCCACATGTGGCCATAGTAAGTGGTGTTGCCAGTCAGTGTGTCTGTTATAATACACATGTCGCAGTGGTTTTGCCAATGTGTGCGTCGTCTGTTAAAATATGCACATGTCCATTTCAATGTGTGGTGTTAAGCACAGTCACAGTGTGTGCTCAATGTGTCTGTTATAATACACATGTCGCAGTGGTTTTGCCAATGTGTGCGTCTGTTAAAATGCCATGTCACAGTTGTGGTATGCACGTTGGTTGGTCGTCTGTGATTAAAACACGAGTTTCAATGTGCCTGGTACAATACACATGTTACTGTACTGTCGCCAGTCATTGTGTTTGTTATAATACACGTGGTACCATCGTGTTGATATTCGGAGTGTCTGCTTTCGACGGTGTACAGACTTTACTGCTTACTTTGAACAGTGAAAGCCAGGCCCGAAAAAAGGGTCACTCGCAACCACCTCCTATCAACGGAAAGAATGCACGTATAAAAACAAGAATACATATATGAAACAACCTTTATTCCAAAACATTGCACAAATACCACTGTGTTAAGCTATATAACTTTACTAGTAAAGAGATCCACTCTTCTCCGCCCCCCCCCCCCCATCCCACCTCAAAAAAGCATTTCCTCTCCATCTATAGACAACGTTACATCAGGTGTCACCACGAATAAATATGTGTGTGCCTGCGTATATTTTCCTGTCATAATCCTCTCTCTCTCTCTCTCTCTCTCTCTCTCTCTCTCTCTCTCTCTCTCGTGGTGCATGAACTGTAATAAAAAGAGGTAGGTTTATTGTTAATGAGCTTGTGACGGACCGTTTTTCATCCGGTCACAAAGTTTCATGTGCGACCGTGCTTACCGGAAGGTAGTTGTCCGGAAGCCGGTTGCAAAATTTAGCTGACTGCTACTCACCGGCGCATTGCTATAAGCCGGGTAAGTTGCACCGGTTAGGCAGTGTCTGCAGTGATTCCGGCAATACAAGTCACAGAAGGCCGAAGAGGGACTCAGCCGTTTGCTGGTAGCAGTCAGGTATTTATCATTGAATGTTTATTTATTAACAAACTAAAACTGTATTCCCGTTTAGAAGCGACTGAAACTTCCTCAGCGCTCTTGTGAAGGTTTTATTTAAAAAAGAAAGTATTGTTGTTCTGTTATCCTATGACTTGATAGGGTAACAAAACGAAATTGTTTCGGAAAATGTGAATAGATGAAGTGTGTGTTATAAGAAGTGGTCTTCAGAAAAAAGAAAAAAGATTGTTTATTTTGTGACTTAACTGGCTATGAACTTCATGATGAAGAAAAAGTGTCTATTCTAATATGGTTTGCAAGAAGATGGAGAGTTTTGATGCTATGGATAATAAGCTCCCAGAGTGAGCGACATAGACTTTTGTTTTTCATTCTGATGTGTGATGTGTTTACATGGGTATCAATATATGTGTTGTTAAACAAAAGTGTGGTGGAAATCTTTCCCTTGCATATATTGGAGCTGATGAACTGAAGTGAAGTGAGCGTTCTTGTGCTACAAGAAAAGAAATGAACATTTCCTGAATTGACAAAAGACATGGTGATTGTATGAAATGAATTGAACATTCTTGTTTACAATAAAGCAAATGAACAGTGTGTGAATTAACGAAAGACATTTATAGTTTGAAAAAATATATCAATTGTGTAATCATTGTGTGTAATGAATTGTATTCATGGTTTATTGAAGAGGATCCAGATGGAAATCCTTTTCCCTAATTTGGAAGACTAGACTATGAAAGGTTTATATGGAAATCCTTTCCTGTGCAGTGTTATGATTCCGGAAAAGGGAATGTTGTAGTGTAATGATTCCGGAAAAGGGAATGTTGTAATGTTATGATTCCGGGAAAAAAAAAGAATATTGTAATGATGAACAAATATGCTGATGTATGGCTCAAGTTCTAGTGAAATATGATGTGGCTAATGAATATGAACGAATATGCTGATATGTGGCTCGAGTTCTAGTGAGATATGACGTGGCTAATGAATATGAAGATAGTTGTGATTCTAATGAATTGTGGCCATGACAATCAAGGTAGTTAATCAGTTTCCCCCAGGTTCCCTGGATTGACGGGGACTGACTGCTACTGAGGCTAGGGCCGGGGCCGTAGCTGGTTGACGCCCCGTTCTCCACCTGTTGCTGCGGGTGTGGAGAGGCCGGCCTGAGTGCCGACAATCGCCCTACCTGCCACTGCGCCCGTGACCGGTCAGTGTTGGGCCAGTGAAGAGGAGACATCGCTCCTGCTTCTGTGCCAGCGACCTGCGTTCGAGGACGTCGCTGTGGTGTGGCGTGTGTGCCACAGCTTTGTGTTAGTGTTTTGAGCCACAGCTCAAAAGTGTTTGAGCTACATCTAGTAAGAGACTGTCGCCGAGTGCTGGCAGAGACGCCACAAATGAGTTTTTGTTGTTGTTTTTTTTTGTGAGCCACAGCTTTGAAGAGACTCTGTGTCAGACTTGGCTCGTCGCTGCCGTCGTCATCATCATCGCTGGACCCGGCAGTTGTCAGTTAGAATTGTATTAGTTGGTTATTTGTGTACACCTGATGGTGGGTGTACCATCCTATGCTTAATGTGTTTATTTGTATATGTTTGTTGATGGCTCGGGCAGCATAAAAAGAAAAGTGTTATATTGTTGCCTGGCTGTCCATGTTCGGATGAGTGGGTGTGTGTATGTGAATTAAGGAAAAAAGTCGTGCATGCATCCATAATTACTGAGTGGGAGTCAGACAGATATCCACACACGCACTTCCATCCGTAACATCTGGTGACCCCGACGTGAACTAGGCCCTCGTATCTCTTTTGTATAGTTTCTGGAGATGCGAGCGCCTAGGTCTTTATCTTCTGTGGGCTTTAGTTTGGTTCTGTTTTGTTACCCTTCTCATTGTTTCTATTTCTATCTTTTTCACTTGGGGATGTGTTGCTTCTCTAGCATTCTGAGGATTCTTTTCTCTTGAATGAATTTGTGTATGGTTGGCTGCCTGGGCCATCTTTTTTAAAAGGATAACCCCCCTTCCCCCCCCCAAAAAAAAAAAATTGTCTTCATTCATATCTGCATTGATTATTGATTTATGCATATGTATATTTGATTATTGATTGATTTATGCTTATTCATTCGTGATTTAGTTCTGTTTATTCATTGTTGATTGATTTGTGCATTTGTTTCCTCGTTGGTGCTGTTATTGATTCATGCATTTGTTGTTTGCCTGCCATTGATTATTGAGTGCATTTCCCAAACCCGTAGGCTTCTGTTGTTGCTGTCGTTCCCCATTCCCCCAGCCCGTAAGCTTCTATTTATTGCTATCGTTGCGTTCCCTTTCAAATTAGTCGTAGCTTTTTAAAGTGATAGATATATGTTTGTGTGAGAAAAAGGAAGGAAAAAATCGTAAGAATCCTCTTTGGAATATATTTCAGTGTCCGTAGTATCTAAACGTTCTTTTGATTGTCTTTGGTTCACTGACTTAGTGTTTCATTATGGCCTCTGAGGATGAAGATAGAGTTTTCACTAAATACTTGCAACGTGGTAAGGCATTTGGTCTGGAAGGTCAGCTTTTACTGGACTATGTTGATAAATGTATTAGACAAGATTCGGAAAGAGAAGGGAGAATCAGAGTGAGACAAATGCAGGAAGAAAAAACTAAAAGAGCAAAAGAGATAGAGGAAACTAAACGAGCACAACAGCGATTGCAGGAAGAAGAGGAAACCAAAAGAGCAAAAGAGGAGCAGGAAACTAAAAGATTAGGACAAGTTGAAGAAACTAAAAGATTAGAACAAGTTGAGGAAACTAAAAGAATCCAGTTAGAACATTCTCGTCGGTGAGTAGTTTCAGGCGAGGACAGTCAAAGTGCTAGTGCACCCGGGTCTAACACCCTCGTCCTACCTTTCCCAAATTACCTCCCTTTAAGGAAAAGAGTGATGACATTGATAGTTATCTGTTCAGGTTCGAAACCCATGCTCGTTCTTTAGGGTGTTCAGAAAATCTATGGGTTACATATCTCTCTGCATTACTTGAAGGTTCAGCTCTTACGCTTTATCATAGTTTGGCAGAAAACAATGTTTCGTATGAGCTGTTGAAAGAAAGTTTGCTAAAGAAGTTTCAGTGTACTCCAGATGGTTTTAGAAAGCGTTTTCGGGAATCAAAGCCCAGGGCAGATGAAGCCTTTGAAACTTTTTCTGTTGAACTTAAACGCCTTCTGGATCGTTGGATTTCGTTGTCCAAAGTTGAGAAAACTTTTCAGGGTCTTGTTGATCTTATTTTGAGAGAACAGTTTTTAGAGTGTTTCGAAGGATTTGGCTACTTTTCTATGTGAAAAAGATGAAAAAACATTTGATGCTATGATTAAGTCTGCCGAATCGTACAGGCGTGCCCACCCCACTAAGGTTCTTTCCAGAAAGGCTGATGTCAATATTTTTGCCTCTGTTTCCCATACTTCTGGATAGTCAGATAGACTCCCCTCCCGTGGTCAGTCAGATAGAGGTCGCAGGTATTTTGCCCCTCAGCCTGTTCAGAATCCCAGCACCCTAGCTAATCGAGGCGGTGGTAACCGTTCCCGTGGTCGTGGTGCTCATCAGTATTCAGGCAATAGAGGTTCATCAGGAAATACTTTTCCCCAGTCTCCTACTGTTGTCCGTTTTCTGTGCAAAAAGACAGGGCATGTAGCTTCCAAATGTACTTGGAAGTCGGGTAAAAACCCATGCAAGATTTGCACTCTTAGCCATCCCGATAGATGCCCTTTTGTCAGTGGCAGTCCAACTGTTGTCGACAAGTCAGCTGACAAACAATCTACTGCTGCTTGTTCGATTGTTCGCTCCCCATTCGCTTGTTTAGCTGCAGGTGAATTTACAGGAAAGTTACACCTAGAATCTGATTCTGTTAATGGCACTCTAAATGCTGTATTGCGTGACACTGGTGCTACCATTTGTGGTGTTCGCAAGAGACTAGTTTCCGATAGCCAGATGCTAGGTACTACAGCGTCACGGAACGCAAAGCCGGACGTAAAAAAACAAACCCCCCACAACTAACCCACTAAACAGACAACACGCCACACCAGAACCGACAAAACAATTTTATTCCCAACCAAACAATGAGCGGAATCTTCTATGAATACGTCACAGACCCCAGCCTGAAAGCATACGGTTCCTATGGCCGAGGCAGCCACAATAAGTTATTTACCCCTTATCTAGCTACAGTGTGCAGAGTTCCTCAGGCCAGCAGTATATTACCATAGCGTAATAAAAGTCAATCCTTTTCATGACCACAACTTTCCACCCCCCCAAAAAAAAAACAAAAAAAACAACAACAACAACAACAACCAAACTATACTAACTTCATATTACTATACTCATTTTGCATATACTTCACTGCGCACATTCATCCCTTCAGTCATACCCTTTTTAATCAACATTCATCCTTCATGTATGCACATCCAAACCTAATGTCTTCAGGTGTTTCATTGTCACCAAAAAAAATCAACACAAAAGGAAAACAGGCCACACGACGACGACGTTGACAGTCTCACGACGGTGACCAGATGAATCTGCCTGCCGGGAGCCGAGGATGACGCAGATGACGGTGACACACAGGGCTTCCACAATATCGGTGGCATTCACAGTCACCGCCAACACAACGGCGACAGTGACGACTGCCACCAACCACAGAGAAACACACCCACGGCGGCGACGACACACCTCACTGGCGGCGGTCACAGAGTGAGAAGTCGGTGATACGGGGAATCAGCATCGGCGGCGACAACAGCACCGACGCCAACAGCAACGGCGATAACAGCAACGGCAACACAGCAACGGCGACGGCAGCAACGGCGCCAGCAGCAACAGCGACACCAGCAACGACGCCAGCAGCAACAGTGACACCAGCAACGGCGCCAGCAGTTACAGTGACACCAGCAACGGTGACACAGACAGCGGCGACAGCAGCAACGGCGTCAGCAGCAACTGCGACGTTAATGGCCAGGCCGTGAAGACCCGACCGGATGGGAGAAGGGAAAAGGGTGTAGCATTGGAAAGGGGAAGGACTGGGACAACAGTCCGGGGCACAGCAGGATGGGGAATGCAGGTTGGGTAACTGCAGGCACCTGCGACGATCGCCGGACAGTCAGGGACAGGAATGCCAGCAACTGGCTGTCCGCAGCTCCCCGACTAAAACGGCCCTGACCCGCCTAGTGTACCGGGCCACAGGATGGTGGGAATGCGCCCTCACCTGCACTTGACATAACTGTTACCCTCCAACCGTAGATATACATAGCTACATACATCACTGATTACGGTAACCCCTTAGTTCACCCATTCCCAGGATTTTCTTTACGCACCCCAGAGCCTGCTAGCTCCATAAGCGAGTTACACCTATCACCATCTCACTCTGTTTACACCACTAAGTTACACTTCTTACACAACGGTATACAAAAGAGCTGCTTCATGATACACCTTCCAACACACACATTCTCAGCAATATTGTCACGTCCACAACAGACACTATGTTTCGATTCCAAGAGGACCAATGGGACAGGGCAGCTATATCTCCGCACAATCACCCAAGGCATAAGCACACTCCCACAAATCTCCCGCAATGTAGGAACAATATTAACCGATATTATTGAATTAGGATACCCGCGCCATACCAAACCGCGCTGCTTAATACCAGTACCTGTTCATACAACTACACAACACTTATCCTTTCCAATAGCTTCCATGACACGGCACAATCATAAGCTCTACAGCACTTGGTGCCAACACACCCTGTCTATGCTTCCCGAAAGCATATCCGTTCGAACCCCCTGTCACGAATAAGTACCCACTCAATCCTAACACCAGGATCGAACCAGTGACAACCATTACATTTCCATTCAAAACTTCATAACCAAATTTCCTTCTTTTCTTTTTCCTTTTCCCTGTTTCCACCTCCCAACACAACCCGCTGGTCAAAACCCACCGTCAACACTTTTCTCAACCTACTCCGATTTAGTCCTTATTTTTCCCATTTTCTCGCTCTTCCATTTTCCCTAAGAAACTTGAAATTGATTCAAAACATGAGCTCATATTATTTACACCTTTGTACAAGATGACAGATGTGCACAAGACAACGCCACCCTTAACTCACTACATTACTATCACCTTAATTAACTCCACATACCTGCTACAACACAGAACGACAACTGCGGCTGGCCACCCCAGCACCTGAACCTCAGGGTCGCAGCACACAGAAACGCCGACAACTGCTCGACCAAGAGCAAAACGCTCACGAGGGTCGGCTCACTATGTCGACCGAAGTCAGACCCACAGCGCAAACGCTGGCACCAGGACGAGAGCCCAACTGCTCTTCACCAAGGATTTTGACCGAAGTGCTAGCCACCCGGCCCCACCAAACTTTAAAGCTTGATGACTCAGCACTCACTCCTTGCTGAGTTTTGAACCCTACACAAACCGCACGTGAAACGGGACTCCACACGAAACACAACAGGAGACGGGAGGCTAACCCCCTCTCTCCCCACACTTATCCTTTCCCTGCCTGTGCATGGTAGCACACGCACACCTAATATATGAATGGAACGTACAGGTATCCAACACCCCCACCATCCTTCCTGAACCCAACAACTACCATATATGGCCCGGTAAGCCTACACCCCCATCGTGGAATGATGCTACGGATAGATACAGAGCCGTCGGCGCGTCTGTAGGATTTCCACCTGATCAGATCGCTGACATACAGTGAGCTGTGTTTCTTTTGGAGGACGTGTAGATGAATTCCCACTAGCTACAGTTCATGTCAGTTGTCCCTACTTTGAAGGTGATCTAACCTGCTGTGTCCTAGACAGTCCTGTCGCAGATCTGATCATAGGTAATGTTCCTGGTGTCTGTGCAGACAGTGCTTCCACTGATGTGAGTGAACGCCTCTCTTTAGCTGCTGTTACCAGGGCTAGAGCTAAACATGTGGTCGAGAAGAAACCTCTGTGTAAGATCCCTGATGATTTCAATATCTCTCGGTCTGACCTGATTTTGAAGCAAAAGGCAGATGAGTCGTTGAAGACATGTTTTCAGCTAGCGTCTTCTGGTGAAGTGAAGAAATCAGGTGCAGCTACTTTCTACTATTATTTGTCAGACGGTGTTCTGTTCAGGCATTTTGAGAAAGATGATATTTCGTATGATCAGGTTGTTGTTCCCTCTGACCTCCGACCTACAGTGCTTTCTGTAGCGCATGATCTTATCTTGTCGGGTCATTGTGGTTCTCGTCGAACTCTTGCAAGAGTTCTCAACAGATTCTTTTGGCCCGGTGTTACTGTCGATGTGGCAAAGTACGTAGCTTCATGTGATGTTTGTCAGAAAACAGTACCTAAGGGAAGAGTTTGTCCAGTACCCCTTTCTACTGTCCCGTTCATTGGTGCCCCATTTGACCGTGTGGCTGTTGACCTTGTGGGTCCGCTGTCTCCTCCTTCGGAGCAAGGTCATAGATATATTCTTACCATGATTGACATAGCCACCCGGTATCCAGAAGCCATTCCCTTGAAGAATATCTCTTCTATTAGTGTAGCTGAAGCACTATTGAGTATCTTTTCACGGTTAGGTTTCCCAAAAGAGACACTGTCGGATCAAGACACCCAGTTCAATTCTGACCTCATGAAGCAGTTCCATGTGCTATGTGGTACTAAGGGCATACGCACATCGCCATACCACCTTCAGGCGAATGGTCATGTTGAGCGTTTCCATGGCACTCTCAAAGCGATGCTGAAGAAAACTGTACGTCTTTATCCAAAGGCGTGGCATCGATATTTACCTGCACTATTATTTGCATGCAGAGAGTTGCCCTCTAGAAGTACAGGGTTCTCACCATTTCAGCTGTTGTTTGGTCGACAAGTTCGTGGTCCTATCGCTCTGTTACAGGAATCTTGGACTCAGTCTGATCGTCAGGATGCTGAAGCGAAACCCCTTTATGCTTACTTGTTCGAACTCAAAAATGTCATTGCTGACTCATGCAAGTTAGCTATGGATCATGCTGTTGATTCCTCTGTTAAGGGGAAAAAGTATTTTGACCGTAAGGCGAGAGAACGTCGTTTCCAGGTTGACGATGAAATCCTTGTTCTCCTCCCTACGGAGTCGAACAAGTTGCTGGCTAGTTGGTCAGGACCATTTCCAGTTACTAAGGTCCTACATCCTGACTATAAAGTGTTAGTCAAAGGAAAGGAAAAGATTTTTCATGCTACCATGTTCAAAAGGTACATTCGCCGTTCTCCAGTATGTGTGTCTCACAGTATCCCAACACTTACTTCACAGGGGAATTCAGTACCATGGTCAGAAATAGCGCCACTCAGTTCTGGCAGGAAGATTGTTTCTGTTAGAAATTCTCCAAGAAGTTCGCCTTCTTTGAACGCTGCTTCTAATTCTCGTGATTCTGTGGTCGCATACACAGTCGGTATTGTTCAGGACTGTGATGACGCGTTACCACTACACACTCTCTCTGTGCCCATGGCATCTCTATGCCAGATGAAGATATTGATTCCGTACACTTTGATGATGCTTTGTCAGACAGCAATGCTAGGGAGTTAAGAAAAGCCTTTGATGATTTTCAGGATATTCTTACTCCGAAACCAGGCTCCTTCTCGGGCAACGTACTATTGGAGATTCCTCTAACTACTGATGTTCCAGTTAGGAAAAGGTGTTATGACATCCCCTTCTCTGCTAGAGAGGTTGTTGAGAGAGAAGTTGGCATCATGTTGGAACTCGGTATTATTGAACCCTCCAATAGTCCCTATGCCTCCCCAGTTGTTCTCGTCAGGAAAAAAGATGGTACCTGTCGTTTTTGCATTGATTTCCGTTCTCTAAATAAGATTACTGTCTTCGATGCTGAGCCCATTCCTGATGTGGAAAGTTTGTTTGCAAGATTGTCTGATGCAAAGTTCTTTACCAAGATAGACCTTGCAAAGGGATATTGGCAGATAGTTGTTAAGCCCGAGGATCGTCCAAAGACAGCTTTTACAACGCATATGGGTCTTTTCCAGTTTGTCAGAATGCCTTTCGGTCTTGTGTCAGCACCTGCTGTTTTCGCACGCATGATGCGCATGTTAGCTTTGGATCAGTTTTCAGCTGTCAGTTTCTTTGATGATATTCTGGTTCATAGTGTTTCATGGGATGCACATGTTCGTCATGTGAAAGGTGTTCTTTCACGTCTGAGGTCTTTCAACCTCACAGCTCGTCCCTCGAAAATAGAGGCAGGTTTCCGTTCTCTGGAATTTCTTGGACATATCGTTGGAGGTGGTACTATGCGTCCGGAACAGAAAAAGATAGATAAGATTCTGAGAATTCCCACCCCTACTACCAAAAAGCAAGTCAGATCTTTGCTAGGTTTGCTTAGCTTTTACAGAAGATATGTTCCCAGTTTTTCCACCTTGAGTGCTCCACTCTCTGATTTAATCAAGGCAGGATTTGAAGGCACTTGATTTCAAAGGTAATTTACCAATGTTTATTGCTAATTTTTTGTCTAACAGGCATTTCAGTGTTAGACTTCATTCGACCTTTTCGGATCCTTTTGAGCAGGAGATGGGTGTCCCTCAGGGTAGCATCCTTTCTCCACTTCTGTTCAATCTCAAGATTAATAACATCGTCCAGTCAGTAAAGTCTGGAATTGATAAGTCATTATTTGTTGATGACTTCTCCATCTCTGCCAAGGGGAAAACTTTGGCTGCAGCTGAGCGTCAACTTCAGTTGTGTGTTAATCGTGTTCAGCAGTGGGTTACTGAAAATGGATTTAAGTTTTCAGCTAAGACAGAGTGTATTCATTTCCATAGGAAAAGATCTCAGGTCTTAGAACCAGCTATCAGTCTCAATGGTCAAGTAATTAAAGTTTCCAAACAAGTGAAATTTTTGGGGGTTATTTTTGATAATAAGCTTTCTTTTTTGCCTCACATTAAGTACATTAAACAATCTTGCCAGTCAGGTTTGAATGTTTTGAAGGTTATTAGTCACACTGATTGGGGTGCAGACAAGCGAACTTTGTTGCGATTGTATCGGGCTTTGGTGAGACCAAAGCTAGATTATGGGTGTGTGGTATATGGTTCTGCACGAAAATCTTACCTCAAAGCTCTTGATCCAATTCATCATCAAGGACTGCGGATTGCTCTGGGAGCATTTCGCACATCTCCAAAAGAGAGTTTGTATGTTGAATCTGGTGAACCCCCATTGGAGCTAAGGAGGTTGTGTCTTTCCATGAATTACTATCTGAAACTGAGGGCTAATCCAGAAAACCCTGCCTATGATATTGTCATGAACCCGCCTTTTAGAGCCAAATATGATCTAAAGCCAAATGAGATTCCTCCACTGGGTATTCGTATTTTGCCCCACTTCGGGGCAGCTGGCATTGACCTTGATGCTGTTGATGACGGTCCATTACAGACTGATGTACCTCCCTGGAAAGTCGCCAATCCAGAGATTAATTTATATTTAACTCAATTTCGAAAGGAGGTCACCTCGAGTGCTGCATATAAACAACTTTATCTTGGGCAATGTGAACTTTATCAAGATTTTATCAAGATTTTTACAGATGGTTCTAAAAAAGGTGAGAGGGCTGCAGCTGCCATTGTGTGTGATAACAATTTTCAGGAGCCTACTTTGTTAAGATTGCGGGATTGGTCGTCTGTTTATACTGCTGAACTGAAGGCTTTAAATCTGGCCCTCAGTGCGGTGTCCAGGTCAGATCAGAATGATTTCCTTATTTTATCGGATTCATTGTCGGCATTGTCGGCTTTATCGACAAGAGAAGTTTCACATCCAGTTTTGGCTGATATTCATGATCTTCATACTCAGCTTGTCTCTTCGGGAAAGCATATAGTTTTCTTGTGGGTCCCCAGCCACATGGGAATCTATGGTAACTCAGTGGTGGACAAAGCAGCCAAACAAGCTCTCAGTGCAAGTCTTTCCAGGAGGCCTATGCAGTTTGTTCCTCACTCTGATCTACGTCATAAATCTAGTTTGTATTGTCGTGAACTGTGGCAGAGTGAATGGTCTAATCAAATTCATAATAAATTGTTTAAAATTTGCCCAGATTTAACCAATCCTTTCCCATCGGTGGTACGTAACCGTAAAGAGGAATCGGTTTTGTCACGGTTACATATTGGGCACAGCTATATAACGCACAGTTGGATACTCGGAGGGGAAGACCCCCCATGGTGTGTTGCGTGTGACAGCTTGTTCAGTGTTAATCATTTTTTGACAGAATGTGCTGATTTGATGTGTATCAGAGAGAAGTTCTTTTCCACCAGTGATTTATCAGTTCTTTTTCGTGAGATTTCAGTAGATCTTATTTTTTCTTTTTTGAAAGAGGTAAACTTATTTTATAAAATATAGTGTTTTAATTATGTATACAGGTGTCGTCGGAGTTGAACAGATAATTGTGCTTTTGTCCTCATAAATTTTAAGCGATGTGTTAATACTAGTGTGGGTATTTGTATCTAGAGACTTAGATATGATAGCTGAGGTCCTGATTTGGCTCCTAGTAGTCCGCTGGACCATATAAACACTAACTAACTAACTAACTAATTTAATCAAGGATGTTGGTCGAGCTGGAAGATCTATATCTTGGACCCCTGAATGTGCAGTAGCGTTACAGAAGATTCAGAGTATATTGTCATCAGCACCTGTATTACTGTTACCTTAGTTAGGTAAGCCCTTTGTTCTACAAACTGATGCTAGTTCTGTTGGGCTAGGTGCTGTACTACTGCAAGAGGATGATGATGTACTTCACCCAGTTGTATTTGGGAGTCGCAAGTTGTTGGATCATGAGAAGTCCTACAGTACCATCGAACGAGAGTGTTTAGCCATTGTCTGGGCTGTTCAAAAGTTTTTTGGGTTTTTTTGCTGTCCCAACTTCTGCGCCACCTCAGAGGCAGTGCATCCACGCCGCTCATTCCGACACCCCGTCCACAGCCACAGCCCGGTCAGCCCCGCCGCAGTCCCGGCACCGGCAATCCACAGGGAGCAGTCAATGTCAAGTCGTCAAGAGGCAACCCACCGGAGGAGACACTGCACTGCTGCCGAGTCACTTCGGTGGTGTTCAGTGGCGCCTGTTCTGATCTAACATACGCAGGACACCACCTACAAAACCCCTACTGACGACAATAATTGCTTAGTCGCGGAGCCGGCGTGAGTGAGCTCTCCCTCCGGAGGGCGCCACCACGTCCGTCCAACGACAGCCCCCATACACTCGCCGATACCGGTAACCCCGACGGAACTAAACCAAAGCCACAGACATGGAGAGGACATCGAAACTGAGGTCACCATGAGAGCAGGGCATGAAGGGCCACAGAATTTGAGACATTTTTTTATGCTGATCAATGAGGATGAGGATGATTAAGATGATGCTACGGATTTCCATTTCGGTCTGAGACTACATGACAGGGCTGTACTCTACGCTTCCTTTCATAATATATCCTGGCGTCAACCAGGCCCGAGAGATACAGGCACCTGCAGTGTTGGTCAGGAAATTTGAGCAACACTCTCAGAAACGCATCCATTAAGTGGATGAAACTCGACTGTGTGGTCCCAGTCTTCCCAACTGAGTCCGCAGCAAACTCAACTCTGGGTAGGAGCCGGTCGGGGCAGAGAAACCCACATGACTCTGATGGGATTTGAACCCACGACCTCCCAGCCGGGAGTCCGCGACGCTAACCACTTCGCCACGGCGGCTGGTCTGGCTGTTCAAAAGTTCGTTCGGTACCTTTGGAGAGTTAGCTTTATTCTCCAAACAGACCATCGACCTTTGACGTACCTGCGCACGTCAAATTTCAAGAATTCCCGGATTATGCGTTGGGCATTGTCTCCGCAGGAATTCTCGTTCGAAGTGGAACCACTTCCAGGATCATCGAACATTTTCGCTGATCTTCTTTCACGTTCTTGTGAGAACCAGTCTGTTCCTTAGACATTGGTTTGAGTACATCCCAGTTTCGATGACCTTTTTCATGTATTTTTTCTGGAATTTTCTGCCCTGGAGTTGTTTACTTCCTCTTAGTAAAAACAATTCGGACATTGTTTGTTTTTTTTTGAGGAGGGGGAGTACTGTGACGGACCGTTTTTCATCCGGTCACAAAGTTTCATGTGCGACTGTGCTTACCGGAAGGTAGTTGTCCGGAAGCCGGTTGCAAAATTTAGCTGACTGCTACTCACCGACGCATTGCTATAAGCCGGGTGAGCTGCACCGGTTAGGCAGTCTCTGCAGTGATTCCGGCAATACAAGTCACAGAAGGCTGAAGAGGGACTCAGCCGTTTGCTGGTAGCAGTCAGGTATTTATCATTGAATGTTTATTTATTAACAAACTAAAACTGTATTCCCGTTTAGAAGCGACTGAAACTTCCTCAGCGCTCTTGTGAAGGTTTTATTTAAAAAAGAAAGTATTGTTGTTCTGTTATCCTATGACTTGATAGGGTAACAAACGAAATTGTTTCGGAAAATGTGAATAGATGAAGTGTGTGTTATAAGAAGTGGTCTTCAGAAAAAAGAAAAAAGATTTTGTTTATTTTGTGACTTAACTGGCTATGAACTTCATGATGAAGAAAAAGTGTCTATTCTAATATGGTTTGCAAGAAGATGGAGAGTTTTGATGCTATGGATAATAAGCTCCCAGAGTGAGCGACATAGACTTTTGTTTTTCATTCTGATGTGTGATGTGTTTACATGGGTATCAATATATGTGTTGTTAAACAAAAGTGTGGTGGAAATCTTTCCCTTGAATATATTGGAGCTGATGAACTGAAGTGAAGTGAGCGTTCTTGTGCTACAAGAAAAGAAATGAACATTTCCTGAATTGACAAAAGACATGGTGATTATATGAAATCAATTGAACAATCTTGTTTACAAGAAAGCAAATGAACAGTGTGTGAATTAACGAAAGACATTTATAGTTTGAAAACATAATCATCAATTGTGTAATCATTGTGTGTAATGAATTGTATTCATGGTTTATTGAAGAGGATCCAGATGGAAATCCTTTTCCCTAATTTGGAAGACTAGACTATGAAAGGTTTATATGGAAATCCTTTCCTGTGCAGTGTTATGATTCCGGAAAAGGGAATGTTGTAGTGTAATGATTCCGGAAAAGGGAATGTTGTAATGTTATGATTCCGGGAAAAAAAAAAGAATATTGTAATGATGAACAAATATGCTGATGTATGGCTCAAGTTCTAGTGAAATATGATGTGGCTAATGAACATGAACGAATATGCTGATATGTGGCTCGAGTTGTAGTGAGATATGATGTGGCTAATGAATATGAAGATAGTTGTGATTCTAATGAATTGTGGCCATGATAATCAAGGTAGTTAATCAGTTTCCCCCAGGTTGATAGTGTTCCCTGGATTGACGGGGACTGACTGCTACTGAGGCTAGGGCCAGGGCCGTAGCTGGTTGACGCCCCGTTCTCCACCTGTTGCTGCGGGTGTGGAGAGGCCGGCCTGAGTGCCGACAATCGCCCTACCTGCCACTGCGCCCGTGACCGGTCAGTGTTGGGCCAGTGAAGAGGAGACATCGCTCCTGCTTCTGTGCCAGCGACCTGCGTTCGAGGACGTCGCTGTGTGTGTGGCGTGTGTGCCACAGCTTTGTGTTAGTGTTTTGAGCCACAGCTCAAAATTGTTTGAGCTACATATGGTAAGAGAGACTGTTGCCGAGTGCTGGCAGAGACGCCACGAATGAGTTTTTTTTTTGTTGTGAGCCACAGCTTTGAAGAGACTCTGTGTCAGACTTGCCTCGTCGCTGCCGTCGTCATCATCATCGCTGGACCCGGCAGTTGTCAGTTAGAATTGTATTAGTTGGTTATTTGTGTACACCTGATGGTGGGTGTACCATCCATATGCTTAATGTGTTTATTTGTATATGTTTGTTGATGGCTCGGGCAGCATAAAAAGAAAAGTGTTATTTTGTTGCCTGGCTGTCCATTGTCGGATGAGTGGGTGTGTGTATGTGAATTAAGGAAAAAAGTCGTGCATGCATCCATAATTACTGAGTGGGAGTCAGACAGATATCCACACACGCACTTCCATCCGTAACAGAGCTCTGTACGATTGAATAATTACCCTACAATTTGAGATTGCCCGGACGCTGGATTTTGCAGACGTCTCTACAAGATACTAAGCATTCCTTGCAGTTGGATTTTCGTGGGTTTTTTTTTTGTTTTGTGTGTGTGTGTGTTTGTTTGCTTGTTTGTTTGTTGTTTTCTCGCCAACATTTCTCAGTTTTACAATCAAAATGCCCTAAAATCTGTCGCCATGTACCAAAGGACACTGCCGCCTCACGTGTTTGTTTTGGGGCAGTTTTCTACAACAATAGGGCGACACTGAGCAGGATGGATGAGAAGAGATTAGCGCATACGCCATAAGGAAAGGGTTTGACTATGTCTGGTGGAATCACGGGGCTGATGCAATCAATGATTTTCTTCGAATATGTACAGCTTCTTTAGAGATTTACTGATTGCATACTGATGGCGAGAATGGATTTTCATGTGATTAACAGTGAAAGATGTAGTGTGTACAGATCCATCCTTTTGCACCGTGTCTAATGTTGAAACCTATATACCGCAGAACCTGGACAGACATTCAAAATATATGATTGCTAGATTCTGACTTGGTCTTTCTGAAATTGTAGCACGCTATCACCGTCACTGATTCCTTAGCAATACACATTTACCATGCCGATGTTTTAGGAAGGGGACTATACACATTTACCATGCCGATGTTTTAGGAAGTGGACTATACACATTTACCATGCCGATGTTTTAGGAAGGGGACTATACACATTTACCATGCCGATGTTTTAGGAAGGGGACTATACACATTTACCATGCCGATGTTTTAGGAAGGGGACTGAAACATTTTACTGCCGATGTTTTAGAAGGGACTGAAAATGAACTGATTGATGTAAAACTAATGATGGTGATTCACTGATGACTGATGACGTCACAGAACAATGTGGATAATTCTGGTAACTGACTGGACGTCACAGAACAATGTGGATGATCATGTGATGAGTGACGTGAACGTCCAAAAGGAAACAATGTTGATGATTTACGTGTGTGTATGTGCGCGCGCTCGCGCGTGCCTGTGTGTGTGTGTGTGTGTGTGTGTGTGTGTGTGTGTGTGTGTGTGTGTGTGTGTGTTCGTGTGTGTGTGTCTGTGTCTGTGTGTGTGTGCGTGCGTGCGTGCGTGCGAGCGTGTGTGTGTGTGTGTGTGTGTGTGTGTGTGTGCGTGCGTGCGCTGTGTGTGTGTATGTGTGTGTGAGTGTGTGTGTGTGCCTCTCTCTCTGCCTGTCTCTCTCTGTCTCTCTGTCTCTCTCTCTCTCTCTCTCTCTCTCTCTCTCTCTGTGCGTGTGTGTGCGCGCGCGCGTGTGTGTGTGTGTGTAAAAGAGAGAGAGAGAGAGAGAGAGAGAGAGAGAGAGAGAGAGAGTGAGAGAGACAGAGAGACAGAGAGAGAGACAGAGAGAGAGACAGAGAGAGAGGGAGAGAGACAGAGTGTATGTATCTGTAACATCGCTTGCAAACAGTCGATAGATCTTTTGTCAGTGGCCGATGATAAATCTTATATAGAATGGAGAGACTATTCGCTGATGCTCAAGTGCAAAATTACTAATGGAAGGTTCCCACTCGAATTCAGTTTCCTCCTCCTCCTCCTCCTCCTCCTTCATCTTCTTCTTCTTCTCCTTCTTCTTCTTTCTTCTTCTTCTTCTTCTTCTTCTTCTTCTTCTCTTCTCTTCTTCTTCTTCGTCTTCTTCTTCTCTCCTTTTCTTCTTCTTCTTCTTCATCTTTTCTTCTTCTTCTCTTCTTCTTCTTCTTCTTCGTCTTCTAAGTGTTGTTGCAAGAGTTGCTGTTCTTGTTACAGATGCTTTTCTTGTTGCTATTGATGTTATCAATGATTTGCCAAACGATAAACGAATTATAAGTATCTACTCGTCTATAGTCAGTACTTCTCTCATGCATATCTGCACAATGTACCATAGAGAACAAAATGTACTATCCAAGGGATCGTGACAGCAATTCTGGGACAACAGTCTGAACAAATCAGTCATATATTGATAATGGCACATTGTGACTGAGAGTTGTTTCAATGGTGTGACGGGCCGTATTTCGTACGGTCCCAAATTTTGGGGACACGTTCGACCGGAAGAGGTAAACATGTAAAACCGATTGACCTGTTTACCTGACATCTAGTCACCTGCGTTTTGTGTAAGTTTGGTAAGCGAAGACTTCCCTTCAGTCTCCGCAGAGCTACCGGCCGAGCAAATTCATCAGAGAGCCGAAGGGAGACTGAGGGCAGGTTGTCTCTGGCAGTCAGGTATTTGTTGATAATTGAATTGAAGTTAGGATTTGTATTAATGAAGTGTCTGTTTTTCTACAGGTGGTTGGGAACTTTACAGCACTTGGTAAAGGTCTAAAACATTTGATTGTTCCATTGATACATCTTATGATTTGACGAGACATAGGGTGACAGTAGGAAGTTGTAGTTAGTGAATGTGAGTCAAGAGGAAGATGAGGAGAATGGAGTGAGCAGAAAGAAGAAAGAATATGTATACTGATACGTGATCGAAACAAATCTAGTTAAAACACTGTGTTATTGGAAAAAAATGTTGTTTATCTTTTTTTCCCTAGAGTATCATAATGATGTGAGTGTTTATGAGCTCAGGAAGTGAGCAAAGGAGATATCTGTGCATAAATTGTCTGGAAATGTATTCTGATTCTGGTTGTGGAAAGATAAAAAGGAACGCACGGAAATCGTTCCTTGATATGTAATTAGACACGTCTAGTGATGATGATGGACATTTTTTTTAAATCTAAAAGGGGACGAACGGAAATCGTTCCTTGAAATGTAATTGGACACGTCTAGTGATGGTGTGGTATGATAAAATCATCCTTTTCTTGATAAAATGGGACAAACGGAATTCGTTTCTTTATATGTAATAATTGTATTCTTGGTACTTTGAATAAGGGTTCCATGCGGAAATCCTTTTCTTTAATGTAAACAATCATTGTGTTAATCAAAGAAAAAAATTCTATTTTAATACACCCACTGTATTGAAACTTTGTAGATTATGTTATGAGTATTTTTCCCCAGGTTCCAGTGAAATGTATTATGTGAAGAGTGACTGTTAGTTACAAACAAGAACGAGAAATGTGTCGGAAGTAGGCTAGACAATCAAGGTAGCTATCAGTTCCCGCAGGTGCCGGTGAAGCCCCGTGTCCGACCTGAAACTGACTGCCATCTGGGTGTGGGGTGCAGCCTGTGCCCAGGCACTGTCTCTACCCCGCTGGGGTATTGAGAGGCTGACCGAGGGTCAGTAGACATTGCATGAGCGCTGCCAACCGGATGTGCGGTGCAGCACGAGCCCAGCCGCCGTCTCTACCCCGTGGGGGGATGGGGGGTGGGGAAGGGGGGGACTTGAGAGGCTGTCCGCGTGGCCAGCAACGAGCTGGAGTAAGAAAGGGCTTCAGAGTTGGTCGGGACGACGACTTGTGTGTCTTCTGCTGTATGGTAGTCTCTGGAAGGACTTCACGAACCTACCTCCATGAGCGGTTTCGTTTTCCGTCGTGTCGACGTGCGTTCTGTTGTGTGGGACCTGCTGGAAGGACTCCACGAGCTGCTTTTGTGAGTGACTTTGACCTGTGTGAGAACTGTGTGACTTGGGCCGGACGCAGCCAAGTGCATGGACTGTCCGTGTCGACACTGCTGTGGGTGCCAGCCTGGCCTGCTGTGTGACAGAAATGTTATTGTGACAATAGTGTACCTAGTATCGTTGTGCGCCCTTCGGTCGTGGCGTAAACTAATTGATATATCTGATTGTCCTTATTATGTATTATGCACTTAATTTTGATTTGATGGTTCAGGCAGCAAAAAGAAAAAAACAGTAGAACCTTAACTTGTTGCCTGGCTATCTATGTTTGTGTGGAGTGGGTGTGTGTAGGAAAAAGTCGTACACGCATCCAAACTTCTTCAGGTGAGAGTCAAACAGCAAAACACGCACTGCACGCCGTCCAAACAAATCGGAAAACTTTACCCCCGATCTCGCCACAGAAATAATATATCTTAAACTTGTGTAACCATTTAATCAATTTATTTAGTTATTTATTTATTGAAATTTTCTTCTTGGTAAGGATAGTCCTGGATTCAAACATCTTCAGTATTTTGTGTTCTTGTGCTTGACTCCGTATCTGTGTAATGACAGTCCATAGGTAAATAAATGGATGGAGAGCAGAGTTGAGAGGCAGCAGGTACACAGCCAAGACGTCACGAATCGTATTGAACACGGTGACACGAGCTGAAGCTAGCATCCAAACAAAACCCAAAGGCAGCCAGCAGAAGGCGTTGGTAATGACTATTTTCCCAGTGAGTTGAACTGAAGAATACACTGATCTCTGGGCAGAACTCACTGCTATTCTATATTCTGGAGTTCGTTTGTAGGTGACAGCAAGAAGACCCATGCTCAATGAGCCCAGAATGAAATTGACGACCAGAACAACTGTGAACCACTTGAATCCTTGATTACAGTGGTGACGATCAGACAGAGCCAGACGACACAGACCAGACTGACCATGCAGGCCCCAGTGTGATAAACCAGGAAGAAACGGTATCACTGACAACACGATTCCTGCACACCACGCTACACAACAAGCTATGGTTGCTGAACGTTTACTACTCGTCCTGTATTCACTGGGATGACACAGGATGATGACATGGTCCACACTGATGAATAAGGTGATGAGAACTGACACCTTGCTGTACACTAAGGACAGAAAGCCACTCACCTTGCAGGTCACACTGTTGGTCCATTCTTTTTCCACTTGGATGTAGTCTCCATGCAACACAGTATCCGTTATGGCTGTGATGCAGACGTGACAGCCCATACACAGGTTTACTAACTGGAAGTGGAAAATGGCGACAGAAAAGGAGATTCCAAACACATTCTTTACCCTCAATGACACAGCAAAACAAAGCAAATGCCCTAAATTAGAACAAGTGCCAACAAGCCAAATAAAGACGCGATTAAAATGCATCGGCATCAACGTTTCACAGGACCAGAATACCGGCTGAGGCGCCAGACATTTTATTTTGCTCGATTCTTTAGGAAGTATACTGACACAGCACAGTCTGTAGTTTGAGGAAAGGATGTATTTCAAATGTGGTGTTCCAGAGAAAACATCCAGCGGGAAGGCGTCCACTGGATTTCCTCTTATGTCCAGTTCAGTCAGTCGTGGTGTATTTCTAAAACCCATTGACCCAATGTCCTCAACAGCAGAGAAGGACACATTGAAATGTTCCACACTAGGGAGGTACACTGACAACACATTGCTTTGGTTCTGGATACGTGTCTCTGATAAATCAAACCTTTGAAGTGAAAATTGTACATACTTCATCAGCTTGTTACTCACTTCAATGAGAGGGTTGTTTGCCAAATTCAGACTTCTTAAACTTGCCAGCACAAGAAAATCCGCTATATCAAGAACCCTCAGGTAGTTAATGGACAGATCTAAAGTCTGCAGATTGGTAAAATTCATAAAGGAAATGTTTAATAAGGAACAAGAAGACATGATCAGACGAACGAGATACCCGTTGTGCACGACATCATGCAGCACCATTCCTGAACCCTGGGCGTCCAGGGAGCGTAGTTCAGGAAACAGACTGGCAGCAAAAGATGTTCTACACAGAAACAGGTGACCTTGGCACTGGCAGTGTTCAGGACAGGTCCTGTCACACATCAGTTCATCATCCTGCTGTGGGCACTGACCCCAGCCATCACACAGATGATCTCTGTGCACACACACCCTAGAAGCTCGACACTGGTAAAGACCAGGACAGTTTGATCTGGCACAGGCTTGTTCATCTTCTCCATAAACACAATCAGAAAATCCGTTGCATCTGGTGTAGACAGGGAGACAGTACAGCCACTGGCTTACACAACGGTAATGACTGTCTGGACAGGCTGTGTCAGCTCTCATCACTTGCTGAGTGAAGTAACCAGTGCCATCTAAATTGATATACAATGGTTCCTTTTTCTGGTCATAGGAGGCTGGATAATGCATTGCTGTGTTAGCGGTACAGCCAGTCTCATCAGAACTGTCCACGCAGTCAGAGTGGTCATTACAGTGTTGACTGTCCAGCACAGACTGGCCGTTCACACACCCAAATCCGTCACGTGAGGGATGGACACAGAATGACTCATCACTTTCATCTGGACAATGCTGTCTGAAGTCACAGAGCAGAGTGTAATGCACAGTTGTGATGCCATCATCACATCTAAACATTGTGTCTGTGCACATGAATCTACTGGACAAAAACACTGTCACGTTGTGCTTATCATTTACTGTTGGCATTGTGTCATCCTGTGGAACCATGACTCTTCTGCAGTAACTGTCAGGGTCACACAACAGGAAGAGATGGGTCAGGTGGCTGCCTGGACAAATCCATAACAACTGCAGTGTGTTGTTGAAGGTGGGTGGTGGTGATAATGAAGAAGCCAGCAACACAGGCGGAGGAAGAATACTGAGGGGGAGTGATGGCACTTCGCACATCCCTGTGTGAAAATAAAACAAATTCAAAAGTAGCACTTTGGTGGAATCAAAGCTCATTGATTTGACTACCCTTGAAGGAAGATATGGAGAATTATCTCTGAAGCCTGACTTGAAGTGATTCATGTTATAGATGACAGTGTAGTCAGACCATACACGAAATTTGCTGTATTTGAAAGACGACACATACCTGCCTGACCAGCAGCCTATAACCACATGAAAGCTTACAACACTTCTGAACATGAAAGTGAAATCTTCCTTTTCCTTCAGTGTTTTAATGGAGGCTAGTCTCCCGTCCCTCATCCGACACTGATATTCAATCATCTTTACGTGGAGAAGTTGCTTGAAGTAGACTAAGGTAAAACATTTGTTTTGTGAAGCCAGCAGACCCTGGCAGCCCGGACTACTGAAGGGACAGTGTTCTGTTTCATCACGTCCATCTTCACACTCTGGTTTTAGGTTACAGTGCATGTGATCTTGAAATGTGGAGTAATGATCCACAGAACAGTTGTAAAGACCTCTTAACAGCATATGGGGTCGATTGCTTCTAGAAACGGAGGAGAAATACAGTTTGAAAAATGACGATTTGTATCTGGGCGTTTCAACATCTATTCGAAGACATGAAGTATCAAAGTCCAAAACTGGTGTGAAACGATCAGTGAATACACGTTCGCAAGTCATCTGTCTTGTGTCGGACTGTGTATACTGGAAGATTATATCATTTTCAAATGTTTGTTGAAGCTGAAAGGACTGCTGGATGCTGATCAGGATTCTACATGTTGATGGCACTTTCAAGGTCTCTCTGTAGTCCGAGCTGCTTATAAACATCAGCACTGGGAGAGTGATAAATCCAGAGTACTCATGATTGTACTTCATGATAAAGTGATGTGTACGTGTTGCCTCGATTTCAACGTTTACCACAGGATTATTAACATTTAGTACAAGCATGACGTTTCTATCTGACTCGATTAAAACGTTTGAAATTGAATGCTCGCCGCTTTCCATATAGAATGCATAATATTCACCCACAGTGTATCGAACAGAAAATTGCCAGTGCCGGGAAGCATACTCGTAAGCTAACCGTTTGACTCGGGCAAGCACATTCATGTCCAGTGGGACGTGTACACGCAGCTTACAGAAAGAAGAGGCATCCTCACACAGCCCGTACACCAGTCCCTGGTGGGCTGTAAACTGTGGTAAATTGTTCTCACAGTCTGACACATTGACCTGCAGGAACATGTGATGTGTGTTGTTCTGATTCAGGAGATGTTCTACACCTGGACAGATGGCGCTGATGTTCACCTGACCAGAAGTGTTTCTGTCCATGATGCTGCTCAGGCCATTTTGATCTGCAGTGAACCAAACAGTGATATTTTGATCTGCAGTGAACCAAACAGTGATATTTTGATCTGCAGTGAACCAAACAGTGATGTGTAAATAAAAACATGCATCAAACAGAAAGGTTTACAGTTTTCTAATGGGTGCTTTAGATGTTTGACATGGAACGACAAGGACCTTTCACAAACTATAACAACAGAAAAAATGCAATGTTGTTCATAGAAAGGTTTACAGTTTTCTAATGGGTGCTTTAGATGTTTGACATGGAACGACAAGGACCTTTCACAAACTATAACAACAGAAAAAATGCAATGTTGTTCATAGAAAGGTTTACAGTTTTCTAATGGGTGCTTTAGATGTTTGACATGGAACGACAAGGACCTTTCACAAACTATAACAACAGAAAAAATGCAATGTTGTTCATAGAAAGGTTTACAGTTTTCTAATGGGTGATTTAGATGTTTGACATGGAACGACAAGGACCTTTCACAAACTATAACAACAGAAAAAATGCAATGTTGTTCATAGAAAGGTTTACAGTTTTCTAATGGGTGCTTTAGATGTTTGACATGGAACGACAAGGACCTTTCACAAACTATAACAACAGAAAAAATGCAATGTTGTTCATAGAAAGGTTTACAGTTTTCTAATGGGTGCTTTAGATGTTTGACATGGAACGACAAGGACCTTTCACAAACTATAACAACAGAAAAAATGTAATGTTGGTCATAGAAGGTTTTCCAGTTTTCTAATGGGTGCTTTAGATGTTGACAATGGAACGACAAGGACATTTCACAAAACTATAACAACAGAAAAATGCATGTTGTTCATAGAAAAGGTTTTACGTTTTCTAATGGGGGCTTTAGATTTGACAATGGAACGAAAGGACACTTTCAAAACATAACAACAGAAAATGCAATGTTGTTCCATAATAAGGTTTACAGTTTTCTAATGGGTGCTTTTAGATGTTTGACATGGAACGACAAGGACCTTTCACAAACTTAACAACAGAAAAAATGCAATGTTGTCATGAAGGTTTACAGTTTTCTAATGGGTGCTTTGATATGTGGCATGGAACGACAGGACCTTTCCCAACTATAACAACAGGAAAAATGCAATGTTGTTTATAGAAAGGTTTCAGTTTTCTAATGGGTTGCTTTAGATGTTTGACATGGAACGACAAGACCTTTCACAAAACTAATAAACAACAGAAAAAATGTAATGTTGTTCATATATTCAACAACGATGCAGAAAGCGAAGAAGTAGCAGAGAAATAGTGATAATAATGCTAATATATTCGTCCATTAGTTCTGTGTTACTCTTTTTTTCCTTTAGTAATTGAAAGGGTACAAAGTCACTGCAAGGAAAGACACTCAATTAAATGATCCACATGGATATAAT